>CM067222.1:7229403-7669402 GCA_034190945.1 Octodonta nipae
TCAAACATGATGGAATAATGTAGGGATAAATGATGTTGGCACATACATATTTTAGAAAAATTGTTGGATGCTATTTGTATGACAGTATAGGTGCCGAACATTATTTGTATGTACAAACAAGTATGACAAACTTTCTGGTAGGTTTAGGGCAGCCTTTAGTAACAGAATCTTGGAAATTAGTTTTAGCATTTTTCTAATTGTCGTATCGAAATGAAATTACGAAGTTTGGATGACAATACAATAATTTGGTATCATGGTGCTCATATATGATATTCTAATGTATATAAATAAAATAGAATTTTTTAGTGATACAGAAACATTCACCAAAATGTTATATATTATAATTTTACCTATCAAAGATTAGGCATTTGGGAAGCTCATAGTTTGATAGCTTCCTCTCCATGAACGAGGCTGCGTAGACTTTGATTGGTATTCAAGAAAGTCAGCAGAAGAAAATGGTAATTAGGATTAAGAAAATTTTGATCCGAGTGAGTTTCCAGAAAATTGAGAAATATTTTAAATAAAGTGTTATTTTGTATCAGAAGATTAGGTTAGAAGAATATTTACAGATTAATTAATTAAATGAATTACCTGAAAATCATAACTTTAGTTCTAAAGAAATTAATATTCAAAACAAATCAGATAATGAATACTCTCTTCGAGGTGTCATTCTTTTGTACGCAAGATAATATATATCGTTTCTGATTGGGGAACCTTCATCAATTGCGTTTCCCACAATTGAATGTCCTCTCGAACATATGTTTATGTATTTGGTAAATTTCGTTAAATTTGAAGAGGCGAGATGTAAAGACCAACATCTAGGATTTTCGGGGAAACTAGCACATAGGGGTTCCAAATCTGGAGCCGCTCCATGTAATTGCTGTTACCCGTAATTCCTAGGTTAGAATGTCACGATAAAATTTTCAGGTTGACTTCACTTGTCAGAGATATTGAATACTCACTTCGAGGTGTCATTCTTTTGTACGCAAGACAATATATATAATATATATTGTTTCTGGTCAGGGAACCCTCATCAGTTGCGCTTCCCAAAATTGAATGTCTTCTCGAACACTTGTTCATGTATTTGATACATTTCGTTAAATTTGAAAACACGAGATGTAAATACATCTTCAAATTTAATAAAATGTATCAAATACATAAACAAGTGTTCGAGAGGACATTCAATTGTGGGAAGCGCAACTGATGAAGGTTCCCTAACCTGAAACAATATATATATATATATATATATATATATATATATATATATATATATATATATATATATATATATATATATATGTTTTAGGTGGTTTCCGGGAATTCATCCGCGTAGTTGATACCTGATCCCTGCCGGGATCGATGATAAAATGACGACGTTTTGGCAGAATCACATCTGCCCTCTTCAGGTCGGTTCGCATAATTCTCGTAGCCTTCTGCTTTCGCTTCTAGTTACTCGAATGGAGTATTAACTTTAAGTCCATGTATAACAAATGGTTTATCTTTAATGCTTTTACGTTGTTGTGTTTGAGACTGAACCCAAAGTTAGTCGAAAGATTCTCCTTCTGATTAGAATAGGGTCAGTGTGTGGTTTGCGAGGTGAAATAGATTGTAAAATGTTAACAATACAGCCATGTAGAAATTGCGGCATTTGGCATGGGCTTGATTGCACACAACAAAATCAATTATTAGTTGTTATTGCTATTAATATATATATATATATATATATATATATATATATATATATATATATTATTGATAAAAATAGTAAAGATCATAATATGTAATAAATTATTGTTAACATACTTATCTGTACCTGGGATTTATTTCCACATACCGGATGCCGAGTTAACCACTAAAACTGAAATTGTGCTGTCTTAATTTCGATTTATAAATGATTTCAGTTATATTGCATCGTTTAATATATTCTAAGAAATGTAAAAAATAAGCACAATCTAATTTCCGTGACGATGTTTGCACAATCTAAGGCTTTTTACAGCATTTTATTCGCTAATGGACGGATATCCGACGTTTTATTAAAATTTATTGGGTAATCACTACAATAAGATAAAATCTGAGTGCAAACATCATTAAGTCACGCGAAAAAAAGTAATAACCAAACAAGACAAGAATGTTGTAATATCATTGCATTGTTGAGTAACCGAATCAAAAATAATACGTTAGTTCCTATTTTAAGAGCCCGTTATCAATGAACGATGAATCATTCATTAATAAGTGATGATCTAATCGTTTTTTTAACGTAACGATGATGATGCTGCCGTCCAGCTCATTCAGGTTCTCCCTACTGATCGTAAGTTGTCTTGCAAGAATTTGGAACCATTAGATGATGACCCCGAGGTGCGCATTGTTCATCGATTCCGAGATTTTCCTGGAGCCGCTGATACGGATTCAGTTGGTTTAGAGATGAATCATACGAGTAAATATTTTAATGAGTTAATTAATACAAATAGTAGTGTTTACATAACACTGTTGACGAGGCGACGTACCAACGTATTGTTGTGTAATATTAGTACAGTCAAAGTCCTTCAGGACTAGAGTTTTTCTGGTAGATCGAGTATTTATGTTAACAGATCAACTCTTGTGTGACACAAGTTGGACACTCGTCACGGATTCAAGGCGCGAATTGATAGTATAGCGACGTTTTTTCTAAGCGACATGATAGTGACAATGATATAAATAATAATATGACAGGTATCATCTCATTATTGCCTAGTCTGGACCAGGTACCTTTCTCATGGAAAAATGGACTTCTGTCAAATTGTTTGAAATTTTGGTATGTTGTAGAAGTTGACGTTCGGACAAAAAGAGTCCATGGGCTCAAACAGATTCTATCACTAGTTTTCGATATACAGAGTGTTAGACATCGAAAATGCCGCATTTTTGATATCAGATTTCCGATGATATTATTTATTATTTCCAGTTTTTGGAGAAATTGTGATTTGTTCATTAATGGACATCAATATTTCTCAAACAATTGCCATAAGTTTTGGTGGATTACGGGTGAAGTAACCTGAAAAATTGTATCGTGACATTCTGTCCTAGGAGTTAAGGGAGAACAGCAATTACACGGAACGGCTCCAGATTCGGAACCTCTGTGTACTGATTCTCTTGAAAATCCTAGATGTCGGTTTTACATCTCGCGTCTTCAAATTACAGGGTATTTAAAAAATACGTAACATATGATTTTGGAAATTTTCTGTTTTATTACAACGTTGAAAACATAAGAAGATGCTATTGCACAATTAATATCTCGTTAAAGTAATAATTTCTTGGATGTGCTTCATATAATATACAGTGTGAGCCATAAATATAGCTACAGAAGACATATATTATTTTTTCCTATTAATGAGTCACCCTGTACGAATTAATCGTGCTGCAATTTTAATAAGACATTAAACAGATATATGATCCGTCTCTTTATAGTCAACGGGATGTTAAACTGATTGCAACAACTGTACATATTGAATAAATGTATTTTTTTATACAACCCCGTAGTTCTAAATTCTCTCCGTCAACTATGTATGTTATTACATTTTTACGTTAACAAATGTTCAGCGTTTAACTGAGCAGAATATTATTAAAATTGTATGACTAGTTTTCGAGATATAGAGTGTTAAACTTCGGAAATGTCACCTTTATCGTATCAGATTTCTCATAATAGATGTGTTTTATTTCCGTTTATTGCAGAAAACGTGGTGTGCACATTGCTTGACATAAATATTGCATTAATTTTTGGACGTGTTCATACATTATACAGTGTGAGTTGTAAATGTTGCTAAATTGGGCATATTTTATTTTTTCCATTAATAAGTAACTCTGTATAAACCATGCGTCCTGGAATTTTTATATTAAATTATACAAATCTACGACTCATCACACTAAATTCTACTGGTTTGCAAAAAATGTACAAATTAAAGTATTGTAGTTTATACAGGGTTACTCATTAATGAAAAAAAAGGTATATGCCCACTACAGCTATATTTACGATTTACACTTTATAGTATATGAACACGTCCAAGAACTCATTCCTTATTAATTGTGCGATAACATCTTATGTGTTCATCGTTGTAATAAAAAAATTAGTTTTCTGAAAAAACATGTTATATACAGTGATGGGCAAATGTGTGGAACCAAGTAAATATCTCTGGAATTATTAGAGATATCAAAATGAAATTTGGAAGGTGGATACTGCAGTAGATTGCCTATTTGTTTCCAATTTCTTTTACAACTTTGACGTTCCTGTTTTACCGGAAGTAATGTCGATTTTAAAATTTGCAATGAAACACCCTGTATAGTATTTTAGTTTCTAATGAAACATTTTATTGCGAATACAAAAATATCGGGTTTGATATTGTTTACTTCAATTCCTACCGAGATATTAACAGAAAAGGAAAAATTAATATCCATTAAAGAAATACATAATCATAATTATTAACTAAATCTAAGTGATTTTCAAAACATTGAAACTTAACTTAACTAAAATTAATGTATTAGATGTTCAAACTGAGCACCGTTTACTTCTTGACAATAAGCAAGTCGGTTTTTAAATTCTCTAGTAACATTAGCTATTAGTTCTGGTGTAATTTTCTGGATGTCTTGAGTTATTCTTGCAGCTAATTCTTGCAAATTATTTGGTCTATCAACATAAACCTTAGACTTTAAGTAACCTCACAGAAAATAGTCTAGTGGATTAAGATCGGGACTTCGTGCAGGCCATTCATAAGCACCCCTTCTTCAAATCCATCTGTGATGAAATGTCCTATGTAAATGATCTCGAACAATGCGAGCGTAATGGGGTGGTGCTCTATCCGGCTGAAACCAGATATTATTTGGTAATTATCCATTTACCTCCAATGCCGGAATAACTTTGGTCTCCAAGACCTATCTCCGTTTAAAGTTTCTTGTAGGAAGAAGGGTCCCACGATTCAGTTGTTATAAATGCTGGCCCAAAAGTTCAATTTTTGGGGATGTTGTGTATGAGCCTCTTGCGTCATTTTTCTCTCCCCATGCCCAATCATCATTAATATTTCTATTCTTTCTCTTTCACTTAATTCGGCAATTTTACGATCAAATTAAAACAATACAATCATTTTACGTTCAAATAAAAAAAACTAATAACTTATTTTGACAACTACTGTCACTTCTGCAATGAATTTCATGGACTACTAAACTTGATTCAGATTTAATTTGCGCCTGATTTAAACAAACGCACGTGTATTGGGCTATGGAACAAGCAGTGCTGTTGGCTGTAACGGTATAATGCCACCGATTGGCCAATAGAAATACAAATCCTTACCGATTGGTTTGTTTATATCGGGCGTAAATGAAATCTGAACCGAGTTTAGCTACCATCGAATTTTTCCTTTCCTTAGTTCTGTTAATATCTCGGTAGGTATTGAAGTAAACAATATCAAACCCCATATTTTTGTATTCGCAATAAAATGTTTCATCAGAAACAAAATACTATACAGGGTGTTTCATTGCAAATTTTAAAATCGACATTACTTCCGGTAAAACAGGAAGTTAAAAATTGTAAAAAATATTGGAAACAAATAGGCAATCTACTGCAGTATCCACCTTCCAAATTTCATTTTTAATAATTCCAAAGATATTTGCTTGGTTCCACACATTTGCCCATTACTGTATATTTGTTCTACCTTTTGTTGATTTTTTTGCTATGCAATAGGTGTCGTAATTGATCAGTGCGTACTTAATTTCATAATGTTCATCTCGATAAGCATGTTGTCCTCGATGACCTCGACGTAAATATTATTTTTTTAACTGTTAAGTTTATTCATCCTGAACTTTGTATATCAAGACGGAACAAACAAAACGGAAAGGCAAGGCAATTGGTTTTGTCTAGACTCGACGGCGTCCGTCCTAAAGACTTTCAGTGCCACGATATGAGAGTACGCGCGTTTGTGGATTGATATATGGGATACTTTAGGTTTGTTTGTTCATTAGTGTGGCTTTATGAGGTACAATGCATCGGGTCCTGTTACAAAATAACCAAAATGTATGACATGGCTAATAGCTTGTTGAAACATTGAGCGTAGCG
Organism: Octodonta nipae; assembly: GCA_034190945.1. Lineage (NCBI taxonomy): Eukaryota > Metazoa > Arthropoda > Insecta > Coleoptera > Chrysomelidae > Octodonta > Octodonta nipae. Next base: position 7,235,480 of record CM067222.1, read on the forward strand.
GGGTTTCTTGTTTACGACCGTAAATATTTACTCAATTGGACAATTTAAGGGATATTATTAGTTTCATTTTTTTAATAATTTGTTTCAGGATTATTATCTACTTTGTAAAGTCATATATTTTTTCAAATTTATTTTTTTATTGTCTTCTAAACGTTGTTTGTGACATATTCTTGATTACTTTTATGTTTTTTAGTCAATAACACCACAATCGAAATAAAACGACGTATATTGAAGGAAAACCAAACGTTTCAAAGTCTATTCTGACTTCGTTGTCAATGGCTTTATATTTATTGATGTAATTGCAAAATGAAAATTTATTTAATTTATGACATTTAAATGTCATTGACAACGAAGTCAGAATAGACTTTGAAACAGGGGGTGGTAACTGAGGTAGGCAATGTTGGTCCAGCTGTCGGTGAACTGTAAACGTAGCCCCCTTCAGAACTCCTTCAAGTACTATTTTGACAGTTAATCGAATATATCCAGGTGACACAATGTGATCTTCTTTATCGGCCCTTAATACATGTAAATAATGTGATTTTTGTTTTTTGTCATTGTCTTTGTCTGAGAAAGTTGAAGCTATGAATTTTTTTTTTTTCTAATTTGTGGTAGAATTTTGTATCGAATCCCACTCTTGCAGTATTCATACATCGTTTTAAGGTATCGTATATAGCCAGAAGCTACAAACTAAATAGTATTTAAAGCATAATTTATTAATCAGTTGTTTTAGGCATTATTTTAAAACCAACAAAAAGTTTCAGAAAATATGGCTTCAAATAATAAACATAGAAAAACTTCCATGTTCATTCACAAATTTCATCACTTTACCAATAGAATTCTTTTCCAAAATTTGAAGTTTCACCAATCTTGATATATACTCTATTAAACAAGACCATATTCATTCAAAACGGTTCACCACAGGAGAAGAAATCAGGTAACATACATACAAAAAAAATATGCGACGAATTGATAACCTCCTCCTTTTTGGAAGTCGGTTAATTAAAGGCTAAAAGAAACGAACTGAACGATGCGATAACACAAAATCGCTACAAACACACGAATTTATTTTCGAGTAAGCACTATATGAATTCTTTTCATGTGTTTGATAGTTTTCGGCTGTCGCTTTGACGCATCATACCGCTCGCAACGCGCATATCGCGTTTACGTGAACACGGCCTAAGACTTCTGGCATTTAGAGACCAATTTTCGACAACTCCAAATCTGGCTGATAAGTGGTTAGGAGAACAAGGTCATCTTGTAAGTTTCCGAACGGTTTACCGCCACATAGGGTTTTTTGGACTGCAGCATTATCGACCCATCTTGTGCTACCTCTGACCGCTTAGCATCGACGGCAACAACTACAGTGGTGCAGAGAACGACAACATTGGAATGTGGAATGACATGAGGTCGTCTTCTCTGATGCATCTCGATTCTATTTGGGTGGACATGATGGCCGAAGAACGTTTAGACGACGTCGTGAAGAAATACGTTAACCTCACTGATGTTGAGCGACACCGAACAGTAGGCGTTACTGCATGGAAATAGGTCACCTTTAATCTTTGTTCGAGGCACGGCCTCATGTTGCTCGAGTTAGTTTAAACATTTTTGAAGAGACCCAATTGAATCAGTTGCCATGGCCGCCCAGATCACCGGATCATTCGCCCATAGAACATGTTTGGAAAATGATGGGTAGAAGGCTCGGAAACTTATCCTAGCCCCCATGGAGTTTGGAGGTTCTAAGACACGAAATACAGGTAACTTGCGATAGTATTTGTCAAGAGTAGGTAGTATAGTATAATTAATTTTATTCAACACATTGAAAATATTTGAAAAATTTGGAAAAAAATTCTCTGGTATTTTTGTGTGTTGTTATTTTTAAACCCGTGAACGTTTATGTCTAAAAAATACAAATATACCAAAATAATACAAATTTATTTTCTGGCGCATCCACTAACATGGATTACGATATCTCAAATATTTTATATTTACCAGCACTTCAATAAAAATTGTGAAAATGCTAAGAAGTGTTACAGACATTGTTATCATTTCGTTCATTCCATAGAAAAATGCATAAAAGTTGAAATTGGAAACTTGGAGTCCAGTTTCTCAATAGCGGGTGAATAGCGTAAATAAACGAATTTTGATCCTGGATATTACTTTTAGAGGACATATTAGAAAATCTCATTCATTAGGCTTCTTAGTAGGTCCATTTAAAAAGGAAGGCATTTTTCCCATTTGTTTTGAGCCTTGGAATTGCAATTGTTAGATCTCTCATCCAGCTTTCCCGCTGAAACCAGCTTATTTGTTGGTTCAGTTAACTGTATTACAATTTTGCATAAAAAGAAAGCTGAAAAATAAGTATAACAAGCAGAGCTAGTCGAAATTGACGAATGTGATGACGAGGCAAGGAGACCAAGTAAAAATTAAAATGGCACCTGCCGAAACTGAAATATAAAGCAATACAGAAAACCAAAAAAGCTATGATAGTGTACTAAAAAATATTATTCATCAAAGGTGATATATTTTGCAAAAGGAAATGAAAGGCAACGAATTCTTGATGGTGGATCAGTTTGTTTAGCATGTTACAGTTTATAAATGTGTGTCTTTCTAGACACTGGCGCACACACTAGTAGGTCTGCTATGGAGTGATCACTGATCAATGACCTGATTGCCAGCCTTTAGCCTTTCAAATTGGCCCTAAAGACAGAAAGTTCCTTCCCTGCAGATATATATGTAGTTCAATAAAAAGTAGGTTTAATTGTTTGTTTGTAGGGGTTAATCTCTGGAATAAGTAAACCGATTTTAAAAATTCTACACTATCTAGTAACTATATTTTATCTATATATAAATAGGCAAAGACAAAACGATTAGGTACCTTTTTCTCCTCTGTCTCTCACCCGATTTTCTTCATTTTTGTTTTGTTTCGTAGCTACTGACGACGTTCAGTGCATAATTCTAATATTAATTTATAATATTGGTTCATTCATGAAATAAAATATAATAAAAATTCATTATTTACGTCCATACTGTCAACGACAAACAACTGATCAAAACATTGAGTAATTATATATGGAAGCAGCGATCGCTATAAGCTGTTATATACTTAGAGCATGTACTTCTGGAAGGGGCATGCAAGCGTTGTTATTGTTTAGTGGTAATATAGTCAATGTAGTAGTTCAGTATTGATTTTTCGGACGCGTTGCAGTAACTTTCATATAAAATATTCTGTTTTTAATGTGAATTTAATTATTTGATTAACATATTATTATCACAACCTTCCCAAAGTTCTCCTAGGGTTGTTCGTCCTCTCTTTTCATTAATATTCCTGAACTTGATTGAAACCGCAAATGACGAAAACTTTCAGGTTGCAAAGAACAATCGTCCAATTATTATATAGAATATTTTGCCAGGAGCGGTTCCAGCCAAAAATTGGGGGGGGGGTCATTCATTTGTCAAAAATATTTCGAATACCAATATTTGATTATATTTTTATTTTCTTTTTATTTCAATAGATTTGTCAATGAGTAAACAATTTTGGTCATTACATCTACTTCTCCCATTTCTCCACAACTCCGTTTCTTATAAAAATATACTTTTTACATTTCATGAGTTAGGATCAAATTTCGACCACTGGGCGACCACTAGTTCTAATAAAATGTTTGAATATAGATGGGGAGCAATGCGGAGTCCATTGTTTTTACTTGAATTTAATATATTAGAAACAAAGAGTGATACAGAAGGGAAAACTGGTGTATAGACTTCTCACAGTAAATTAATAAATTTAATCAATTTGAAAAAAAATATTCCATGGGGGGCAGGTGGGGAAAGATGTACTATTTCTCGGGAATACAGCCATGTAACAGGTTAATGTTAATATAGTTTTCACAAAAAAATCTAAAAATGTGCAGGATGTCAAAATTATCAAATGGAAAATGTACATCAAATTTGTTTCGTCAGCTAGAATTTCATAATTACTTTTTTACTGTACTTCTTATAAATAATTAAAGAATCTAGATACAATCCATAATCTGTACATTCAAGTTCAGGTGTTAAACAAACTGATATGAGGATTCTACGCCCCGACTGGTTTTTTGAATTTAAAACGTCGATACCAAATCGACGGTTGGCTATAGTTTTAACGACTGTAATTCGCGTCAGCAAAAACGAGTTTCGGTAGTCGACATACCAGTCCATGTAGAGAAAAAGTCGTTACCGGAAAATTTTACTTACATAACAGTCACACCACAAGTGTGCGTGTGGTGAACATTGAACTCACATTTGTCAAAATATTCAGCAGATAGTATTTTGTTAATTTCGAAACAATGGCCCTGTTGATTTTGTTAATTACTAGACAACTATAATGAGTTATTTGTTTACCTTCAACTGTATAATTTACCGGTCACATGGTGACCGAACGATGGCATCCCAGAAGCGGTTAAACAATTTTGAAATCGACGTCGTTGAAAATTTAAAAGCACGTGTTTAGAGGTCACTACAAAGTCTGACTGTCTGAACACGATAAACTCAAAAACTATCGAGCGGATTTTCATACGGTTTTCACTCTTTATCAGAATGATTCAAGAGACAGGTTACGTCTATAATTTAATTAATGTTTTTTGTAAATTAGTTAAAATATAACACTAATTGTTGAATGTGTTTAAAAAAAATCCGCCGACTGGGATCTTTCATCGAAAACGTTGTCTAATTCCTTTTAGATGCAACAAAACAATGGAGAGTGGAAATGTTCTTCTTTCATAGCGCTGCAACAAAGTCCGGGATGGCCTATGCCGATCTTTTAAGTATACCTATACTGATGTTTAATATTAAGTATCATAGACTGGTCATATGTTAATTTAAATGATCCTAAAGATGCTACTGAAGGGTTATTCAGAGTATGAAACACTTAATGGAGAATGTTAACTATACAATTATAGCAACTCATGGATTACTAATATATATTTACATCTTGCGAAGAAAAAGAAAAGTGATAATTGATGTATCAATATGATCTTAATAATATACTCGCCGAAAAAGAAATCGCAACATCCCGAAGAAGATGTTTAAATTTAATATCTGTATTTCATTGTCTTACAATCTTCAAAGTTCGTGGGTGCTAGGGCTAAATTACTGAACCTTCTACACCCAACATATCCCAAAAATGTTCTATGGGCAAAAGAAAGGGCGACCATAGGTTCTTCCAACAGACCGAATTACCGATACACAACCGATAATCTTCGTGCGCGGTGACAAGTTACCGTTTACAATATTGTTACGCACAATACGAGGGCTGCCTTTTATATTTCGGGATTGGAGAACAAAAAAATATATTAATCATCGAAAATCGCTTCATTGTATTTCAAAATATTCCCCATGAAGATCTATACACTTTTGCATGCGTCTGAACAAATTGTCGAAGCACTTTTTCCACTCTGATTGAGGTATCTCCAAAACATGCATTCTGAACGCAGCAACCGCTTCTTCAGGTGTCGAAAAACGTTGACCTCTCAGTTTGTTTTTTACGTACGGGAATAAAAAGATGTCATTTGGTGACAAGTCAGGACTATACGGCGGATGGCTCATCAAATCGATGTTTTGAGTGGTCAAAAATGCAGTTTTTTGAGCCGATGTGTGAGAGCTCGCATTGTCGTGGTGAAGAGTGATCCGTCTTTGGCGGCTGGTTTTCCTCATTTTTTGGAAGACAACTGGCAAACAAAAGGTTGGGTACCACTCAGAATTGACTGAATTTCCGAAAAAACAGGCGATCATTTGCTTGGAAGTGCTTCGTGCGCGAACAACTTTTTTTGGATTCGGCTCATCTTGAAACACCCATACAGTCGACTGCTGTTTACTTTCGGGCTCATACGCGTAAATACGATTCATCACCTGTCACTATGTCATATTTTTTGAGCTTGTTTTTGAACGATGCAATATTGAATGTATGCTGGTCCCACTAATGTGTAAAGTTGACTCAATCTCACGATCGATCACATGACAATCTTGCAATATCAGTTCGCGCACAGCATCAATGGTTTCCGGAACAACAACTGTTTTTGGACGACCTTCACGAAATTCGTCTTGGAGTGAACTACGACCTCGATTGGATTTACCATACCATCGATAAACAGTGGTCCTTGATGGAGTTTCATCGCCAAAAATTAAATTAAGTTCATCCATGCACTCTTGCTGATTTAATCCACGTCGAAAGTTGTAAAAAATAATCGCACGAAAATGTTCACGATTTAATTCCATTTTTTGGCCGAGATGAATCCTTTAAGTTACTGTAACATACATAGGGGGAAGTCCCTTAAACTAGGACGGTTCCTAAAGTCGGACACAATTTGAATTGAGGCAAGAAAACGCGCCAAAATGTTACTTGTGTCGCGGTTAAAACGTTTAAGTAGGTGAATTACTGGGAGTGATAGTCGAGACTCAGTGCGGTTTTGTTCGTCCTGGGAAGTAGTGCAAATTATGAGGTTAGTAAAAATTTTGTTCGTAGTCATTTTTGGCGTTTGTGAACAGTAATTATAATGAAGGATACTATGGATTATTGTTAGATATTGCTGCTAGGTTAATAATCTGTCATACTTCACAAGATTTTTATGATTCATAACACACAATTTGAATAAGGATTTTTCTGGCATGTACTTAAGGGTCCCTAAGATCGGACAGTCTAAAAGTCCCCTAATGGCGGACAGTTTTAGAATTTGGTTTTCCTTGTTTTAGTCATTACTTTTGTATTTTATTTTTTAGATTCAACATGGGTAAACCCAAACCAAGCTGTAATAATACTCCCAAAAATGAAATCTTGAAAAAAGCTATCGATAAGGTGATTTCAAAAAAATTTTCTATAAGAAAATCATCAGAAGTCTACAATGTACCAAAAAGTACCCTGTTCGACTACATCAAAAATTTAAAACGAGGTGAAGAAATTAAACTGCCATGCAAAAAAGGCCGATTTGACATAACTTTTACCGAGGAATACGAGGAAGCTTTAATTGCGCACGTAGTGGATATGTCAAATAGGTGCATGCCATTGACCAGAAAAGAATTTCTAAAATTGGCGTTCGATCTCGCTGAGAAATCAAAACTGAACCATCGATTCAACAGGATAAAGAAATCTGCTGGCAAGCATTTTTATTATGACTTCATCAAACGTCATCCTGGCCTCAGCTTAAGAAGGCCAGAATCAACAAGTCTGATGAGAGCAGTTGGTTTTAACAGGCCTCAAGTTGACCGTTTCTTTAACAATTTGACAAATATGTTTGAAAAATATCATTTTGGTCCATCTGATATCTATAACTGCGATGAAACGGGTCAGCACTGTCCAGAAGCAGGCTAAAGTAATGACACTCAAGAGCAATCACCAAGTAGGAAAGTTGACCTCTGCAGAGAGAGGTAAAAATGTCACAGTAATGTTCTGTATGAGTTGCTGCTGGATATTTTATCCCACCGCTATTTATTTTCCCTAGGCACCAGTCCCGAATGCTGCAGTAAAGCGAGCCGTAAGTCGACCTGAGAAAAGCAAGATTTTGACATCCTCCCCATATAAAAATGCGCTCGCTGAAAATAAAGCCGCAAAAGCAAAGTCTGTCGTGGAATGCAACATTCTGATGGTAAAAAACCTACAGAAAAAAATTAAAGCATTAAAGACAACAGTGATTCCGTCATCAGCATCAATGACCGAAAATGAAACAAATTGTTTAATTTGCCAAGAAACTAACGAGGAAGATTGGATACGCTGCCAAGCGCTATCAGTGGGCACATGAAGCGTGTGCTGACGTTGAGGAAGACTCAGATACCTACATCTGTGATTTTTCTCGACTATAGATTAAAATTTCAAAATTTCTTAGAATGCGTTCTTAATTGTGACCAAAGTTCATTAGGATTAAGTTTAATTTTTTTAATGATTGATTAGTTCTATTCGCTGGGCAATTTCGCCAGTTTTTTGTAAAAATGTTTCTTTAAATTTAAATAATAAAAGAAAATTTGACTGCCCGACATTTGGGGACCTCATTTCAACTGTTATTTTAATTATATAAGTTGTTGGGAAGTACTAATAAATTTAAAGTAATATTTGAGATTGATTACATATCTATGTTAATTAAGTACATAATGTTGTGTTATTTTAAAATAAAAAAATAAATTAAACCATTACCATTTTTTGCTATTTTTAATATTGCATAAGTGTCCGGTACTCGGGGACCTCCCCCTACTGTTTTTCTTCGACGTCGTTTAACTCTCATTCGGCCATCATATTCACCCAAGCAGAATCGAGATTCATCAGAGAAGACGACATTTCAATCTTGTCGTTCTCTGCACCACCGTAGTCGTTGCCTAGATAAAGTTGCTAAGTGACTAGGATCTAATAAACAAACACTAAATACTGACAATACTGTATTCACGACTTTTGGTAATTAATGTGGCACAGTGTGCCAATTGACTAATGTAAAATGGAATGAATATATCCAATATTTAGTTAAAAAAAACATATTTTTATTATACGCAGTGTATAAACTTGCTCAAATAAGTTTTATTCAGTCATTGCAAACGGAAATATTAAACATAACTAATAAAAATGTTTATATCATAGGAAGAAATCCATTAAATATCAAAATATTCATCAATACGAAGTCAATTACTCAATAGGATAAAAAATGTTGTAAGCATACATGCTGGTAGTTGCAACAAATTGTGAACAAAATACAGATTCCTGGAAAGTGTTTCACATTAAAAAAAACAGTCGTGCTATATTCCTTTTAAAGTTAATGTTATTATTCAGAAAATACTTACTCTACTTCTAATATATTGGCAAAGAAATTTGTCTTACCTGAAAAAAAAACAATAGTTATTATACCATATTATGAGGAGGGAAAACAATTGTGATAAAAAAAGAAGTATTTGAATTGAAATAGCAAATATAACATGCCTTATATAACCCAGTTCAGAAAGATAACTGGTTGTTAGTCTGACTGATGATTCATGTGTAGAATAGACAAAATTTTATATTGTAATCCATACCTAGATTTTATCAAGGTGCTGGACGTACTTAGACACCAACCACTTGTTGAATTTAGGCACTCCAGTAAAGATAATAAATTTTTCATAAACCGATTGCATTTTACCGACACATCAACTCGGGACAAAATCTGTCTTTGTCGGGTTGGCAATGACAATAAAAAAACAGTTACCTGGATTTAAATGAACTATTATAGTATTTATTCTATAAGTTTAACTTAAATCCGATGGGGCAAAAACGGGATTGTGGATGTTCTGTAAATCGTGTATTGTAATCACTTTTGGTTTGTCCAACCTAAATAAATCTTTAGCGAAGTAATCATCTTGAAAAAGCTTACAAATTAATTTATTTAGATTGCATCTAATGTACTAAATTTCGATGTTTCAAAATGAGCACAAAATTCATTTAAGTCGTATGTTTGCCAGTATTAATGTAATTAACAATTATAGTTTAACCTATTTTCAAGTACTAATATGGAACTACTTTAATACGGAAATTTCCGTTAAACTTACCCACACACAACATTGTAGAAATTACACCAAGAGAAACAACAAAACGATTAGAATTGAAAATTGTCATTCGTTAGAGCGAGAAAAAAGGTAACTTTGTTATTTACAAGATGCAAGGTTCATTGCCAACTTTCTAATAGCACATAATTTACACTATCTGCTGTACAAATATTACAAATATTTTCTAAATAAACTCACCGTGCAAATGGTATTCGGTTGTTTATTTGAATCCTCGGAATTCTTCGAAAACTGGTTTTGTTCTGTTTTCGCGTCTATTTTTAGTTTTCGTGTTACTTCTCGATTTTGAAAAGACATTCGCGAATCGATTTAGATCCGAAAACAAATGATGAGCGATTCGTGCGAAGAGAAAGGTGTGCTTCCAGTTTTATTAGATTTAATTTATCATTTTCTCCACAGAAATATTATCAGGCCAATACGTATACTCACTGACAAAGATACCGTAACGCCCAGAAAGCGATGTTTAAATTTAATGTTTTGGTAAAACATAACTAGATGCTATAGTAAGGAGTAGATGATTAAAATTTTATTAAAAAATATCAAGGAGTTTTATTTTTTTTATTAAGTTTGTTAATAATGTGTTTGCCCACCGGTATTGAGTCAGTGAGGTCCGAGGGGGCTGGATAAATTTCCGATCCTTCTACCCAAACATGATCTATGGGCGAAAGAATGAGGGATTTTGTGGTCATGGCAATAAATTCACATGTGTATCTTTAAAAAAGTTTAAACTAACTCGAGCAATATGAGGGCGAGCATTATCTTGTTGAAATATGGAATCCATGAGCCCCGATTAAGGCAAGGGAGTACATACGGCTCCACTATTTCCTGAAGACAACGTTGCGCTGTCTAGGGACACGATATCGAATAGAAAGTATCGATACTGTACTCATGAGTAGTATCAAAAAAGTATCGTACTCGTAAAAGTATCGAAGCAAAAGTATCGATACTTCATAGTATCGAGTACTTTTCTTAGAGCTTAATGCCCACAAAACTAATCATCATGATTCAATGTCAGTAACGTCAGTTCAGCTTTAGTAGTCTTACAGCACGTACCTTGTGGAGATAGATGCACAAAATCGTGGCAAGGCTAGAAAGAGAGGGCAATAGAGATAGGCTATTTCACTTGGTGGGTGGAAGCAGCCAATGAACAACATGCTAAGCGTATTTAATTGGAGGCAGCTCCCAATAGAGTGAAATAGCCTCTTGCCCCCTCTCTCTCTTTGTTCTTAACACGACATTTGTGCACTGCAGAAGGTACAAGCTCTAAGTTAGTAGTAGTTTAGGCAGGAGCTTCGTTCCCGATATCAAAATTATTCCAATTTGTTTTTTTTGCTGATCCTAATGCAAAATGGTCGCTTAAAAACAAATACGAAGGTTGCCTGGCAACTTTCTGACACATCAAAAAATCAGCTTTTTCCAGTCGAAACCCGTTTTTTAGATTTTTGGGTCATTCTGAACAACAAGAGTCTCTTATGATTTTTCTCTAAAGTTGATCGCCTTTGAGTTATAAGCGATTTAATTAGTTAGAAAAAACCCAAAAATGAACATTTCAAAGCTTTATAACTCGGATAAACATTATCATTTCTTAACGCACAAAAAGCCAAGTGACAGTTTTAACATTTCTCTACAACATTCCGCACAATTTTTTCGGATTATTTCATTGCAAAGTCTTTGTTTTTAAATTTTTATAACACCCATGCGCGCGTTATCGATACTTACCAGTGATGTTGTGTTTCTTCCGCAATTGAAGTTAAAGGAATAAAATAATAATATGAATTTATTTTATTGTCAAATATCAACGTAATATCAACTAAATTTCGATTTCGATGGATTGCAGAGCAGAATAGAAAGTGTGGCAAGTGAAATAGTCTCTTGCCCTCTCTATTGCCCTATCTTTCCAGTCTTTTTACGGTATTTGTGCATTGCAGGCTATCTCTAGGAAGTAGATCCTCTAAGTCGTAAACATAAGCCATAAAGCAAAGTTTTAAAATAGCACTAAGATTATGTGGAGGGGCTCCGTCATGCTGAGACTAATGCCTATTATAATTAACAAGAGGCAACTAATCGAGGTACTCTGCAAATTGGGTTCTCAAGAAATTAAGATATATTTCACCATGAAAAGACCATTTGAAAAAATAAAGTCGGAGTATTTGATCATTATAAATTCCAGCCCATACATTTAAACGAAAAAGAAGTTGCGGCCTAACTTCCCTAAAGTGTCGAGGGATATTTTTTCTTCAAATATGCTCCATGTTTCTACTGAAGACGCTATAGTTTGAAAAAGGATTTTCGTCAGTCCAGGTAAAGGGTTTCAAAATTTCTCGAGTATCATCACAATTTGACAGTCAATCCATTCTTCTATCAAGAAAAAATGGATACATTTTCTGGGAAATATGTATTTTGTAACATTTTAAACTCCCTCCAGACGCTAGTCTGTGGCACACCCATATCTGGCGAAACTTGATAACTTGATTTTAAAGGGTAACAAAATGTTTCTTTTTTTGTAATTATAGATTTATGAAATTTAGTTTAACTTCTGCCATTCAGTTGTCTGTAGTACCTTCTTCAATTGTGCTTCCATAGTTTATGTTGGGTTTCCGAAAAGCACCAAACTCAGCCAAATGTTCACCATAAATTTTAGAAAATTTTCATTTGTGAAACTCTGTGTTTGAAAATATGTGTGCTCTAATTTCTTTTAACAAGTACTGTAATGTTCCGAAAAGAACATTCTTCGATGGAATCAAGGCTAACTACAACCCCTACCCTTCGAAATTTGGGTTTACATATTTAATTTTAACGAATTTAAGTTTGCTTTATAAAAACAATTTTTATATTTTATATATTATTTTTTATATTGGAAATGCATGAGTAGAAAAGTAAACTAATTTTGCGATCCTAATCAATCAACAAACAAAAAAATTAACGACTCCCCTTCCCCTGAAAAAAATGTATGGCTACAGCCTTGATTTGTTGTATATCTGTGAAATCTGAATGATTTTTCTGTGGAAAAATGTAAATTGACGTCCATAAGAAATAATTGGTCAAGTGCGAGTTGGACTCGCATACTAAGGGTTCCATACCACCTTCAAGATTCTAATATTCCAGTTTCAGACAAACAGGGAATGCGTGCATTTTCTTATATTAACCCTAATGTCTTTTAAAGAAAACGTTTTAAATTTATTAAAATATACACTTTCATTTTCCACAAATAGACTTATTATTTTATCTGCTTCACGATTCACTTGATTTTTATCAGAATACATATGTATTTAATTTTCTAATTTGGCCCCCAAAAATTTACATTACAGTTTTATTTTACTAATAAACTTTCAGGGAAGCCTTTTATAACCTACTGTCTGAATTTTGAGGCTCCGTAAATTGGAAGATATAGGACAAAATAGGTCAAGTTTTAAATTATAAATTATTAAATCTATTATTCAAATTAATTAAAAATACAAATAACATATATATTTTAAAATTTAAATAGTGTAGTTTCTAAAGTGGGAATTAAGTCGATGTTTAATAATTTTGTTAATATCTTTTAAACAAATGATTTAAAAATATGAAATATTTGTAATTCACATAATGAGTCTTTTATCTGATATATTACATGATACGTTTGAAAATTGAATTTTTATTTCCACTTAATTGTATAATTTGTCCCTAAAATTACTATGGGGGTTTTCTAATAATTTTTCTTTTAATTTCAAGTGAGCACCAGTACCCCTAATTATTTTCAAAACTTTAGGTATTATGGTTTCGGAAATAAAGCGAGAAATGAGAATTTTTTATATCTTTATGTTAATATCCTGTAAACAATTAATTTTTTGAAAAATATGTATTTGTATTCCTCACAATAAACCCTTTCATTTGACGTATTGCATGATGCGTTAAAAAATATTTTTTTTATTTTCCGTTTAATTCTATAATTTGGCCCCCAATATTAATATTAGGGATTTTTTCGTATTTTTCCTGCAAACAAAAAAATTTAGGTCTTCTAGGTTGGGGAATAAAGGGGGAAATTGGTAATTTTTAAAATATATTTTAAAATATTTATTAAAAAAAATTAAAAAAAATAAAAAAATATATTAATATTCGTCATAATGAACCCTTTGATTTGATATATTACTTGATCCGTTAGAAACAATTATAATTTTTTATTTTCCATTTGCCCACCAAAATGAATATTAGAGGGTTCTCCTTATTTTTCCAGTAAAGTTCAGGGGAGGGGCTATACCTGTTTTTTTTTAATTTTACAGCTTATGGTTTCGGAGATAAGAGGGGGGATGGGTATTTTTTTTATATTTTTGTTAATATCTTTTAATTTATTTATTTTAAAAATATGAAAAAAATACATTTGTTTTGTTCATAATGAGCCCTTTCATTTGATATGTAACATGATGGGTTAGAAATAATTTTAATTTTATATTTTACATTTAATTCTGTAATTTGCAAAATTTAAAGTAAAGGTTTCTCCTTGTTTTTCCAGTAAACTTCAGGTCAGACCCTATACTTCTAATTTTTCTCAAAACTTTACGTTTTATAGTTTCGGAGATAAGGGTGGGGGAATGGGTAAATTTTGGTATATTTTCGTTAATATCTTTTTAATTATTTTTTTAACTGAAAAAATTATATTTGTGTTCCTCAGAATGGGACCTTTCTTTTGATATATTACTTGACGCGTTTGAAGAAATTTTTATTTTTTAATTTTTATTTAATTCTATAATTTGCCCCCCAAAATTAATATTAATGGTTTCTTCTTATTTTTCCTGTAAAGTTCGCCCAACGATCAGAAGGGGGGGGACGGTCGATTTTTTGGTCCCCCCCCCCCCAAAAGTACCCCTAAAATCAAAATTTCTTCATTCATGAATATGTACTCCTGATCGGGTCACCAAAGTATACATTGATACCAAATTTCAACCTCTTCCGTCCAGTAGTTTAGGAGAAAATTGCTGTGATGTGACAGAGCCAGAAATCTGGAGTGATATTATAAGGGTATCCGTATATTGTATATACGGAACCCTAAAAACAAAGTTGATAATGGTAGCAGAAAAAAAGATAGCAAATCTGAACAGATGATCGTATAGCTGAAAAAATGGTAATGAAAATGTGTTCTGGGTTTTGTGATTACTCGTCAAATAATGCTAGGAACCCGTAAAAACGAAATTTCTAATTTTATATCATTTTCGGAAATTAAAAAAATAGCGCACTAAATTACGCAATTTTGCATCCATTTAAACTTCTACGTATCTGCTCTAGATTCCGAGATCCCTGTATTTGCAGACAATTGATAACCTATCGATATTAAATTAATTTCCTTTTAGATTTTTAATAACCATATTGATTTTCATTTAATCCGGCGTATTCGCCAAATTTTATTATTGACATATGATTTGTAATTATAAAAATATGAAACCAATCTGGAAGAAAATTACTTTAAATAATAACGAATTATCAAGACTGATCGATAATTGACCGAATGTGAGATAAAAAATTTAAAAAATAGATTCGAATTCGAACCCCTTTCTTTTTCGAACTCGTGTAAAAATCGAATTTTAACAATTAATGCGCTTAAAACTCTAAATTTAAGAATTAATGCGCCTCAATTGCTGAAGATAACTTCACAAACCGCAAACTTTCGAGGCGCAATATTACCGACTACCAGCAATTTCTCCGATTCCGTAAACAAAATCTGACCTTAAATAAATATCGCACGACGAACGCGTTCGTTTTTATTGTCATTGGAGTACTACGACCTCCATTTATTCGCACCTGATCCACCTTCTCGTATTACGTCTAATGCTGCCTTCGACATTTTTTTTTCGAAATCATGCAAATCCTTGCATATTTTTCCCCTTGCGCTCGACTTATTTGATGATTCAATCGAGTCCTAGCACAAGCCAACGTACACACAAGCACGAGTCCGTATCAGATATTCTTGGCGTGCGATGCATTTTGTTCAGATAAAATGTTTGCATCTTCTGGTATTAATTACGTTGAGGAGGCGGTGAGCAGTACCGACGTTTCTGCCGGTTTCGGATATGCAGTACTAAGAAATCAGACTCTATGAATATACAAGTAACGTTTAAATTAAACTTAACTGACTTTTCTCATCGACGTATATGACTTTTTTATTTGGAACTTTGTTTTTCATTATGACAGTTTTGGTTATGTCGACATTGCATGTCATTTCTGTTATTTTTGGCATTTTTCATGTTTTTTACCGACTTCAAAAAGAAGGAGGCTCTCAATTCGTCTTTATTTATGTTTTTTAATGTGTGTTCAGCAATTACTCGAAACTGGCTCAAATAATTTGCATATTTTAAACTGGAATCTGTTTAGGGGAATCCCGAAGTGGTCCTATATTGTTTTCAAAGATGTAGCTTATAGAGTTTTTTAGAAAAGCGGCAAAAACTTTGTAACCGACCTGGTTATATAGTAACTTTTGGTGGAGGCGATACTAGTAATTTCTCTCTCTCCTCTGTTCGAAACCTAGCGTATAAGAAAATGAAAATAGATTGGAATTAATTCAAAATAAATATCAGTTAATCAACATCAAGATGGAGGTTCTCTATTAGTCTCTATATACAGTGTATGTTCTTAAGTTGAAATCAAGCGCAAAAACTTTCTTATTAGGGCTTCACACGAGAGCGAGATTTTCTCTCGTCTCGTTCTCATCTCGGAAAAGCGAGACGAGACGAGAAGTTTAGGAAAATATTATGAGCGATACCGAGACTTCATACAGTGCAAACCGAGAGTCTCGTTTTTGGTCTCGTTAAATTGTTTTTGAAGTTTTTATTCGAAAGATTAGAAGAGGTCTACATAGAAAACAATATATTTTACAATATATAAAATCTGGTCAGCATTTGTGAAAAAAATTATTGTAAATTTAAAAAAGACTCAATAAAGAAGTATGACTTTTCACAATTTTACTTCAACTCATCATGTGTGCGTGTGTTTCAAGTTTGGCATATTTACGTGCGAAATCCGCCATTCTAATTTAGTAACCGCGAAATAGCACAATTACTTGATAAAATAAACTTTACGCTGAAAATTTCAGGCCGGCTTTACGCGTTCTGAGCATCTTGTTTGCGAAACTGCAAAGGAATTTCAACCGATGGAAAGTAAGTAGTTGAGATTTTGAGATTGGCGTAGAATCAAGAACAATTGAATGTGTAGAGAATTTCCAGTGAAAACCTTAAATATCTTGGTTATTTTCAAAACTATTGCAATCAGAAAAAACATGTCGATATTTGTTTAGAGGGGGAAACTTTTTGAGCTGAATTAGCGCTTGGGCGCATTCAATATAAACGGGCCAATTCAATGCCCTTGAGATTTTAAATAGGGAAAATAGGTGTTGTCGTATATAATTTGAAAGCCTTTTTTACGAACTATACCGTCATAATAATTTTTTATTGCAATTCCTGTTCATGTAACAGAAAACCTAACGGACCTAGTATAGTAAAACCAGATTATTAAATTAAAAGTTTTTACTGCATGGAAAAATATTAAAAAGGAGTTCTTTTATAGTACTTGTAGCTTTTAAACCATCCTGTTCCACTACCGCACCCTGTAATAACACACAGTACAAGAAAAACATTAAATGTAAACATTCATTTATTTTACATTATTTTTTGCTGATATTTACAGCAAGTTTGTTTATCTGTTCTGACCTTTATTCGATCATTTGAAGCCCATTGTACATTTATCTGTCATGTTATTACTTGGCTGATTTGTTGAAAATTTAAAAGATAATTATGGTATACACATTGCAAGAACGTATTGAGCTGGTAAGTCTTTATTACCAAAATCAAAATTGTGCTGGATCTGCTGCAAGGGTTTTTAACCAAAACCATCCCGAGCGTAACGTTCGTCATTAATATGTATTGGAGTTGATTTTAAAATTTGTTGAGACGGACTCAGTAATGAATAAAAAAAGAGGTCCCATTGGAACTGTAAATGATGAAGGGGTAGCTGTGGCTAAATAAGTCCAACTTATACCAAATACGCAGTCTGTCCAGCAAATCTCTGCTGCTTCCGGTATTAGCAAAACTTACGTTTTTAGAATTTTGCATAAGTATAAATTCCACTCATACAAAATTAAATTACTGCATGAATTGAATGAGAATGATTGGGATCGAAGGCAAGAGTTTTGCGAAATTATGACCCAGCGTATGATCTTCTTGTACAATGTTTGCTTTTCGGATGAGTGTACTATTTCACTTCATGGGGAGGTTAACCGACATAACTGTAGATTTTGAAGCGATACAAATCCTCATTTATTTCGAGAAGCTCATAGTCAACATTCAGGGATTTTGAGAAATCATCTTATTGGACCCCTGTTTATTCCTGTTAATGTAAATGGTGAAATTATCAAAATATATTGGAAAATGAAATTAATGCATTGATAATAGAAATATTAGAAAATGCTCCTCTACTACATGAAGAATAATTGCATTTCCAACAAGAGCTTCTCCTCACTACGCCGCACCAACTGGTAGTGATTTGGAATACCCTAGTCGCTGGATTGGAAGAAGAGGTCCTATTGAATGGCCTGATGACCTCATCTGAACCCTTTGGATTTTTTTTGTGGGGACATGTTAAATCCAAAATTTTTATGACTCAGCCTGAGAATTTGGACGAACTACGCCAACGAATTATAGCGGAGTGTCGTCAGATAACACCGACTATGCTGAACCATGTCAGAGACGGCTTCAGTCAAGGTTGTACTATTGTATGGAAGTCAATGGAAGACACTTTGAACATTTCCTTTAGATTAATTGTATTGTAATGTAAATTCGTTTTTTAATACTCTTTTATTATTACATGTACAGAAATTGCAATAAAAAATTTTATTACGACGGTATAGTCCGTAAAAAGAGCTTTCAAACGATATACGACAACAAGTATTTTCCCTATCTCTAATCTCAAGGTCATTGAATTGGCCTGTTTATGTTGAGTGGGCGCGAGCGTTAATTAACCTCAAAAAATTTCCCCCTCGAAACAAAAATCGACCTGTTTTTTCTTATTGCAATAGTTTTGAAAATAACCAAGATATTCAAGGTGGCTCGTTTGAGATGGAGTACCCTGTATATGAAAATAATGACCCCATTTGCTAGTTTGTCCAAATTTCGAATAAAATCCACAAGTTGAGTTATATATCGCTCAGATGTAGCTATGAATTTAATTTTTCAGATAGTGAATTGTTTGTGAGCTGCTAAACTTTTCGCGTGGCCCTAAAGAACCCATGAATTGGGTAGCCAATTAAGACAACCAATACTTGAGATTGACTTCAATCTCTTCTGATGAAACAAACCAGGCTAAATGCGACATTAGGGCAGCAACTAGATGTATGTAGAACTTTAGGGATACAATTATGTGTTCCATATCATGGAACTGTTGTGAAAAATTTTAAACACATGCTGGCATAAAATATATCATCTGGAACTGATACATCTCATGTCTCAGTTGTTCATTCAATCATTACGATTTTCACTCAAAGTACGACAGAAAATGATACAAATAAACCACTGAACCAAAATATGCCCACACCATAACGAAACCCAACTTTCCTGTAACTGATGGTATTCAATTATGAACCTTAAGAAGTTGTTCATTAAAATATATTTCAACAATTAATGACGAATGAAAGTCTGGACGCTTGATTTGATAGGACAACGAAACCGTTTTTTTAATGAGATGATAAAGATGTTGAGAAAAACAAACTGAACTTTGTTACTGCTATAAATGTAATTCGGATAGTCACTTAAAACGATACAATAATGATTCGAAACAGCTAACACATATCACTTCCCATAACGATCGTATTGTGAAGACTTGATAGACTTTGAAAAGTAATATAGCTATGATAACAAACTTTAATTGGACTGTGTTTTTTATCAATTGATAATGGGAACCAGACCCATAAAAAATCAAACAGGTATAAAGAATTTGCAATGTACTCAGTATCGATAACGTATCAAGTTTTTAATGTTGGGAAACAGTCAATGACAATTCGTAGGTTAGCTGTTATATTTTTGTTTAACTGTATAAAGTTAGTGTAAACCTAAAAGAAATATATATTTACTAATGATACTAGCCTACATTTACTCACTGACAAAGAAATCGCATTAATCAGACGGATATGTTTAAAATTAATATTGTTTTGGTAAAACATAGATGATTAACTGATACTACAATTGCAATTTCCACAATTTACGTTTTTTTAAAAAAAAACTGTTCGACGCGTTTCGACTAATGTCTTTGTCAAGGAACTAGACTAACTGGGTATTTCTTGAAGAAGTTGTATTTATATTCAACAAGTGATATAATTACCAGGTACTTAATTTTGAAAAGAATTATTTAACTTTATTATACGCGAAAGGATTAACTAAAGGGCGAATTATTTATTTCTGTCTGGTCGTTTAACAAATTACCGGTATTTTTAAGTTTATTAATCTCCAATGATTCTAAAAGGTTTAATTTATTGCCTTTATTTTCTGAAGGTAATAATTTAAAATTTTCGTTGAAAAGATGATTTTCTGTTACTAAATGTTCGGCATAATTGGATTCTGTTTTTTGATTAATGAAAGAATTAGGGTGCTCATAGACACGTTTTTACACGCTCTGTCGCTTTGACCGATATAGGCTTTACATGATAATTTATAGACTCCAGATTTATTTTTTGGATCGATTTTCGATTTGTTATTTTTGATAAATTTTCCAAGACTATTGTTTGTTTTGAATGTAACGTTAAAATTCTGTTTTCTTAAAAATGATGCTATTTTTAAACTAAAATACAAAAAAACTAATTTATATTACAATACAATGTCTGGAAAGCAAATGTTCATAGTGTCATCCATTGACTTCCATACAATAGTACAACCTTGACTAAAAGCCGTCTCTGACTGGCGTAATTCGTCCAACTTTTCAGGCTAAGTCAAAAAATTTTGAATTTAAAATGTCCCCACAAAAAAATCCAAAGGGTTCAGATCAGGTGATCGGGCAGGCCATTCAATAGTACCTCTTCTTCCAATCTAGCGACCAGGGTATTCCAAATCGAGGTATTGACGAACTGGTGCATCGTAGTGAGGAGGAGCTCCTTCTTGTTGAAAATGCAATTTCTCTTCATGTAGTAGAGGATCAGTTTCTATTTTTCTAATATCAATGCATTAATTTCATCATTTAAATTATCAGGAGTAAACAGGGGTCCAATTGGATGATTTCCCAAAATCCCTGCCCAAACATTCAGTTTTACCGGATGTTGAATATGAGCTTCTGGAAATAAATGAGGTTTTGTATCGCTCCAAAATCTGCAGTCATGTCGGTGAAGTGAAATAGTGCACTCATCCGAAAAGCAAACAGTGTACAAGAAATTCGGGTTTTCGATCGTACGCTGGGTCATAATTTCGCAAAACTCTTGCCTTCGATCCCAATCATCCTCATTCAATTCATGTAGTAATTTAATTTTGTACGGATGGAATTTGTACTTATACATAATTCTAATACAGGAAGCTGCAGAGATTTGCTGGACATACTGCGTGTTTAGTATAAGTTGGACATGGCCCTATGTAGCCACAACTACCCCTTCATTACAATTCCAATGGGTCCTCTTTTTTTTATTCATTATTGAGCCCGTCTCAACAAATTTTAAAATCAACACCAATACGTATTTATGACGAACGTTACGTTGGGGATGGTTTTGTTTAAAAACCCTTGCAGCAGATCGAGCACAATTTTGATTTTGTTAGTAAAGACTTACCACCTCAATGTGTATACTATAATTATCTTTTAAATTTTCAACAAATCAGTAAAGTAATAACTTGACAGATAAATGTACAATGCTTCAAATGATCGAATAAAGGTCAGAACAGATAAACAAACTTGCTGGAAATATCAGCAAAAAATAATATAAAATAAATGAATGTTTACATTTAATGTTTTTCTTGTATTGTGTGTTATGACTCCTTTTTAATACTTTTCCATGCAGTAAAAACGTTTATTTAAATATCTGGTTTTACTACTAGGTCCGTTAGGTTTTCTGTTACATGAACAGGAATTGCAATAAAAAATTTTATTATGACAGTATAGTCCGTAAAAAGGGCTTTCAAATGATATACGACAACACCTATTTTCCCTATCTCAAATCTCAAGGTCCTTGAATTGGCCTGTTTATGTTGAATGCGCGCAAGCGCTAATTCACCTCAAAAAATTTCCCCCTAGAAACAAAAATCGACCTGTTTTTTCTTATTGCAACAGTTTTGAAAATAACCAAGATATTCAAGGTGGCTCATTTGAGATGGAATACCCTGTACAAATATCTAGATGTTGCAATTTCTTTATCAATGAGTATATTTGTATAACCAACAAAAATGTTTACTCAAATTAATTCAAAAATACCTTTAACAAACTTTAAATCCAAAAAATTATGTATTACTTGGTAAGGTTAAAGGTTCTACTAAGTAAATGAAGAGAAGTGAAATTTAATGTTTATTTAAATGAACCCCAAATTGGTACACCATGTTTAATATCAACCACGATATGTTATTCCTAAATTTGCAATAATGCAAATAAATTTAGTCCCTTTGAATTTCTTAATGCATTTCTTGTTCCGTCTAGACAGTAGCGAACTTGTACAATCTTAGATAGAAATCCGGTTCCTACTCGAACATATCAAATATCAGAACGAATGGTAATATGAAACTTAACGTCAGTCATTTTGATAATTTTGTCAAACCTTAATTACGATAACAATCTCCGAAAGATTCTAATAAACCAATTATAGATACCATATCTTCAGGATACGTAAAAAATAACGAAGCCGATTAGTGATCAGAAACCCGATATGGGATAAACCCGCAATTTCTTAAATCTAATCGTCAATAATTTTCATATAATAGAGGTTGGTATTATAATTGCCTGAATTTTCACATAATAGAGGATAGCATCAATTTTTTCTTGATGCTTGCAGAAAAAAAAGTCGTAATTATTGACGAATCCTATAATAAACATCAATAAATTTGTCGTTGACCCAGGAAATCAACTAGACCATATCTATCGAAGCAAAACCGGCGGTCGCTGCTGTTAATAAACGATAATTCAGTGGTAATAAAAAAAGCCACACGATGTTATCGTTCCATATATCTTCAATTTTGCTGTGGCAGACCTTGCGTGCTGATTCTATTGTTGACTTGTGTGCCAGTAACAATTGAAAGTCGATTAAAGCAATTAACCCTTATCACGGACGATGGCGAACGTTATTAATTTAATCCGATCAATGTGCAATAACATTCCATTCATGAAATCGTATTGGTAATGGAAATTGCTTAAAACACCCTGCGCAACAATTAAAGTGGATAGTTTTAATTTACCTAAAACTTAGATTGAAAATTATTCTTACAAAAATTATAGTGCAATATTTTTTAGCATTTTTTTTAAATTGACTAAAATACATCCGTTTTTGTCATCTTTATGGGTAGCTGCACAACATGAGCATTCTATTTCGTTCCCATCACTTGTTTATAGGATTCGGAAGGACTATTGAGACTCGCTTTGCAAATAGTATACTTTAGCTGCTAATCAGTGTCCGGTTGGTTAGCATAAACCTTATTCGTTAGAAATCCTGATAGAATGTAGTCGAGAGCTATTCAATCTGGTGACGTCGATGACCAGATGATAATGTCAAATCGAAGAAGGAATGTTCTTCACAAGTTGCGCCATCCTGGTGGAATCACATGTTTTGCAGAATAAGTTTTTGGAGTTGAAGAGCCACAAAGTCACTTGGCAGTGACTAAGAAGATTACCTGCAGCCTCTACAGTTCCGTTGACACATCCCCACAGAAGATCGCACAAACTGTGACCCGAGGGTGCTGAGTAGTTGTTGATGGGGGTTTTTAATTTTTAAATTCAGTGGGCTGTAATACTGCATAATTGTATTGCCAGAGTGTGAGTAAAACATTTCATGGTACGGTTACATTTCTACTTTTTTTTTGTCTCAAAGAAATATAGAAATGTGACCATACTATGAAATGCTTTACTCATATAATGTGGTTCTGTTGAATAACCCCGACTTGGCCATACAATGTAAGGCATCACACTCCCCCTAAGGCACACATAGTGGACCTTTAAGGAAAATATACCTTATTTTTAAAAATTTAATGTCAGATACGACTAAATAATTATTGATAGGTGATAATTCTATTTGTGAACGTAAATCACGTAATAACGAGGCACAACAAAATCTGAAATAAAACAAAAATCCGAAAGTGTCATTAAATTGGGCCAGTAAATTGCAAATCTTTCCCAATTTAACCATTGCTCTATCTCCGCTAGTTTCGTAGATCTCCATACTGATCTTCAAAAAAAAACCGACCCCGTATAATAATTTTATACTAAACCTAAATAATATATTTTAAAGAAACATATAAGTACACCTATGGTAGATAAAAATATTTGAAACTGCACATAAAATTCAAATTATTACAATTCAGTATGTTATCCAACATATTATTTTTGGAATACTTTAAGTTAAAATATCAACAATCATAATGAGCATGTGACAAACCATTAATCAGATGTCAATATTATCATTAATTATGTTTTCAAATGTTCCTAGAAACGACTTTTTTTTTCACGTTAGATAATATTAGATAAAATAGTTTTTATGTTAAATAATAATAGAGAAATTATTAATTTTACTGTGACACTAGGTATCCGTCTAATTTTACAGTTCCAGTCGTCGGGACATTGAGGAATATTTCACGATCTTTTTCACATTCCAACTGATAATAATCTGTTTTCCTGAAATGGTTCATCAGCCTACTTGTACAACTTTTGGACGAAAAAAGAACACCAATAAATCTCAAACAATGCATCGCCAGACGGCACCATCTGCTTGAGATGTTCTTGAACTTTGGTTTCTGGTGAAAATGCAATAAATTCACGTTGTTATTCGCGGATGACATGGTTTCCAAAAACTTATATCAGTTTTAGGTGACTTTAAATTCAGAGATTGTATAGGCATGTAGACTACTTCATTATTTCATACTTGCATTATTCATACGTGTTCTAATGTCAATATGAGAATTTTTAATGTACGAGCTCTACTGCATGGTGGCGACAGTACCTAAGAGGTGTCATTGCCGTCACAATTTTAAATAAATATTATTATTTTTTAATTATAAACGAAAGTTGAAGCAGTACAGAGTACTCGATGTTCCTTTTTATGGTCTTCCCCTTCTAATAGGAACAAATTCATTAAAATCACGTTATTAATAAATTAAAGTGAAATTTTCAAAGGTCACCTTGAATTAAAGGTTTCCTAGTTAGCACGGCATACCAATTAACATTTTGAATAACTAAGTTAAGGCGTGTTTAGATTAGGTTAGGCAGGTCTTCTACTTGCCCGGTTAAAAAACGGTGTCTAATTGTTAACTGTTAGGCAAAAACAATCGCTGCTACAAGTACTATTTGTATAACATAGATTGGGCATACCTAGAGCCTAGAGGCAGTATTACAGCGTAAATAACCAAGGTAACAATCATAACGAGTGACAAGGCCCACGTCGAGATATCCGAACTGAATTTAAAAATTAAAAACTCCCCATCAACAACAAACAACTCAGCACCCTCGGGTCACAGTTGGTGCGATTTTCAGTGGGGATGTGTCAACGGAACTGACGAGGCTGAAGGTAATCTTCTTAGTCACTGCCAAGCGTTACTTTGTGGCTCTTCAACACCAACAACTTATTTTGGAAAACATCTGATTCCAACGGGATGGAACAACTGGTGAACAACATTCCTGCTTCGATTTGGCGTTATCATCTGGCCACCAATATCACCAGATTTAACAGCTCTCGACTACATTCTATGAGGATTTCTAACGAAGAAGGTTTATGCCAACCAACCGGACACTGTAGAACAGCTAAAGTATACAATTTGCAAAGCGATTCCCAATATTCCTTCCGAATCCTATAAACAAGTGATGGGAACGAAATAGAATGTATGTATTTTATTCCATTTTCAAAAAAAAGACACAAAGATGTCAATTATATATCGGACATCTTCTTTTTTAGTGGGTGGTATACTAATTACTGAAAGAAGTAACAGCCTTGTTTTTCATCAATTTTTAGTGTTTTATTCTTATAGAGCTTCATAACTTACTTTATACTATATAGTTTATATAGAAGCAAAAGCTTCTTAATTGACGCCCACACTTAAACATATGAAAACAGATGGTAATGAAATGCAAAAATTGAAATTACATTTGTATGACATTAAATTATAATAAATCAACAAGTATAACATCTACTTAATATACAATCCCAGCACAAAATTTGTTTTCCGTTCTAAGAATCATGCCGATCTTTTCTTTGCTATATTTTATATTAAAGAGAAGGATGACAGATTTATATGGGGATTAAACTGAAAAATTGTCAAACTGCAGAGTAGAGTAGTGTAGAACGAGGGCATAATGTGAATTCTTAAATATAAAATAATATTAATGCTAAGCAACCGGCCTTCTTTTCAACCACGAATACCTAAAATATGTACATTAATTTTTCCTAAATATCTATCGATGTTCTAAAAAAAGTTGGCGTGCTGTTTAAAATCCACCCTTTTGCTACACGAGCGCCATCCTAATTTTATGCATTTGGATAGAGAGTTTTTTTAATGTGTACTAGATTAAACTATATTACAACAGTTTCTTTGATGAAGTCGAGATGCCCGTGATATTTAAAAAATATCTACTTATATAAATGATAATCTATACTATTATAAAATTGTAAGTTTGTCTGTGTGTTTGTTTGTTTGTTCGGGCATCACGTAAGAACTACTTAACTGATTTTGCTGAATCTTGTTTTGTTGCGAAGCCTATAGTTTGACTTAAAATCTGGTAGACATATTATTGCTCTACATTGACATAAACGGTAGATATAGCGAAAAAACTTCTACCATGTTGGGTAATTCAATTACTCAATTGGTTCCACCGCACGCACAAAATATTAGATACTGGCAAGGTTTTATTCAAAATTCGGAATGTGCAAATGTAACATGTTTCGATTTAACAAAAATCAACATATATCAAGCGTAATTTTACAGGGTGTTCTGTATATAGGAAACTTAGAGCGGAGTAGAATTACATGGATTTAAAAAATCTAAAAAAAGTTGTATTTGGTGTCGTATAAGAAGCTGGATATATACGATCTGGTGGAAATAAGGGGGAGTGGAATTAATTATACGGGGTGATCCAAAAAAGTTATACTGAGTGGGCCATAAACAGTTCCATATACCGAGTGGTTGAAAAAGGGTAGAATACTTATACAGTGAATAAAAAAACTTAAAAAAATGTCTTAGGTGAGCAGTTAGGATCTTTGAATTATGTTCATAAGATTCTATAGTTATGAAATGGGTTAAAGAAATGTTAGAAGCAGTTGTTTATACAGGGTGTTTGAAATATTATATGGAGTGGAATTATAGTTTATGTTGTGGTTAAAAACTTGTTTTATATCCACAAGTAGTTACATATATAGGATGGTTGAAATATGTATAATTACAGCTATACAGGTGAGTTTAAAAATGTTTTAAAATAATGGTATGATCTACAAGCTGTTCCATTTACCGGATGGTTGAAATATAGGGTGGGGTAGGATTCTAAGGATATAGGGTCGTACAAAAATGTTATATTTGGTGGCAAATAAGTAGTTGCATATAAAACGTTGTTGAAATATAGGGTGGCTTACAGTTAGAATTTTACAGGGTGGGTAAAAAATGCTAGAAAAATTTTGTTATATAGCACCTGCATATATAGAGTATCTGAAGTATGGTGCGCAGTAAAGTTATAGTTATTATACAGTGTCATTCAAGCAAAGTTAAAAAAGTTGTAAATGAAGGGTGGTTTAAATAAAGTGTGGAGAGAAATTACACTTTAATATATCATGAAAAAAAATATAAGGAAAAAATGTGAAATAGCATAGTTCATAATAAGTTGCAAAGATAGGATAGTTGTAATATAGGGTGAAGAAGTGTTATGATAATTATTTAAAAAATGTTATATTGGTTGACCAATAAGCAGTATCGTATACAGGGTAGTTGTAATACATAAAAGGTTGAACAAAATTGTTATTTTCGGTGACCCATAAGCAGTTGCGTTTTTGGTGAAATATATTTGGAATTGATGGATATATAGTTATGCAGGGTGATAGAAAAAATATTATACTGGGTGGCCGAAAAGTAGTTGAAAATACAAGGTGATGGAAATAGCGGGTGGAGTAGATTTATAGTCAAACAGGTTGGATAATTTTTTTGTAGAACATGAGCTGCATATCTGCAATATCTGAAACATTGATCGAAGCAAAATTATAGTTCATACAGTGTGATTAGAAGTATTTAAAAATTTTATATTTGATTGCCCCTAAGCAGATGCACATACAGGGGGGTTGAAATATTTCGTAGAGTAAAATTATGGTTATACAGGGTGGTTCAAAAATAAGTTGTAATGTTTGACAAATTGGCAGCGGTGTACACAGGATGGTATTAATGTAGATGGAAGTAGAGTTAGTTATACAAAGCGGTTAATTTTTTTAATAAAATTGTTATATAGTGTGGCCAATAAGCAGTTACAGTTTAAGTGAGGGTTTAAATAAAAGTTTGGTGTTAGGGTGCAAAACTGTGTTTTTATATTTGTGACTCACGAGGGGTTCTACATCATTTCCATTAGGATGGATTAAAAAAAGTCTAAAAACAATTGTTATATATGGTAGACCATAAACAGCTGCATTCTAATATATATCTGAAATATGGGGAGAATCAAGATTATAGTTTTAGAGGGTGTAACACAATGTTAGAAAAAGCTCATATAAAGGTTGAATAATATATAGTGCAATGAGAAATTTTACTTTAAAAAGTGGTTAAAAAAATATCAGAAATAATTGTTATACAGGGTACACCATAAGCAGTTGCATAGCTGAAATAGAAGGTAGAGAAAAGTTGTTGTCAGGTGTTCAAAAAATTATAAAAAAGCAGCATATACGGGATGGTTGCAATATAGGTTGAAGTAGAGTTACAGTTATTCAAGGTGATTCAAAAAATGTGGAATTAAATATTTATGTTCGGGATTGGTGGATTTATGGTTAAGTAGGATGGTTCAAACAAATTAGAAAATTTTTTATATAGGATAACCCATATGTTTCATACGTTTTTTTTGTTTTGCGAAGGCTTGAACATTCCGTACGCGGGTGAAACCGCGGGTAACGGCTAGTTTGTTATAATTAAAGTGTCCTCTTTATATATTGCCAGAATATTAATGTATGTTTGAAATATTATAATTCAACAAATTTTATGTTTTAATTAAAAATTAACTTACACATCATATGTTCCTTTGTAGTTATGTTTAAATCAAGAATTAAATTACATATTAGGATTAATACTTGAGTCGTAACAAAATAGTGCCAATTATTTTAATTCTCTTGGAGTTTATATTCATTACTAAGAATGATACAAAGAAAGAGAAACAGAGACAGGGAGATAATGAGAGAGGGAAGTATATTTCGTAAGAAGCTTTCGCTTCCATTGTTCAGTCTCAAATGACTACCGCTCTTTTTTTTCTTCACTCTTTTTTAATACTTAAGACGAATATTCAAACGCGTTAACTGGGAACTAATTAAGCAATCTAGAGACTTGGAATAAACTCGATTTTATAGAAGTAACCTAAATTGTTCCTTATTTCTTTGTTCGTGAAATATTTGGAGTCATCTTCTTATGATTACGTTGCCATATTTGTATTTTCAAATTTATTATTTTGATGATTTAATGTAATTCATTCAATACAAGAACTAAAATCGATACCTTTATTTGAGTGCATTTTTGTCGTTAATTCCTGAATTGAACTACCAATCAGACAAATTGTTATAGCTTTTTTTGTCAAATTAAATCGATTACATAAGTATTTATCCGGTTTTTGTGAAAACGGATCTGATTACCTTCGATTAATGTTATTAACTTTCATCATTATAAATTGTTATCTATATATTTTTTACGATAGCCATAAACAAACAGTTTTTAACCTTTAAATGTCCAATTATAATGATGCGTAGTCTACGCTTTATATATGTTTACGAATTCGATATACCAAATGACGCGTTAAACTGTAAAAGTAGGTTTATCGTTCGGTTGTCAAATAGTTTTTGAATGTTTGAGAGATAACGCAGATCTAATCTGAATGCCCACCCAGTAAATAGTACAAAAGTTTAAACATATATTTACCTCAAATGAATATGAATAGGTCAAAAATTCTGAATATTATTATGAACTTTTGTATGATTTCCAGTATTCATCTACTTGACGACTGATCTCTTCTGTGATTTTCAATAACAATAGGTATGTCCCGACTTGATGCATACACCGTACATGAATCGTGGAGCGCATGCGCATTATTAAAAAAGCATCCCCTCTTTAATATTGCGCATGCGCTCCACGATTCATGTACGGTGTATGCATCAAGTTGGGACATACCTAATTCTAACCAGAGGCAGATCCAGGGGGGGGATCGCCCTCTCCGAGAGCTTCTAAGTTAGTGAATTTAAAACTAAAATAGGAAATATAACTTTAAGAGGCTGGAAAAGGCTACTAGTAAGGGCTCAAACCATTTTTAATTTGTTTAAAATTCATTAAAAAGTTCCACCCCTCTATTTAGGGGACAATTTAGTACCCTCCCCCCCCCCAAGGTCTGGTCTGGATCCACCCCTGATAGTAACAGTGCTCCTGTTGCCGGAAGAATTGTAGTGTAAGCCGAAACCTGAGTAGACGGGTTAGGAGAACAATGTGAAGAAACTTCGTCAATTTCTAATGGCGGCACTTCACTTGGTGTAGCGTATTCGTATATTTGCTATATTTGTCCAAAAACGGCGATGTATGGAGAGGTTATTCGCTATTTTTGCTTTATTTGAACAAATACGTCGAATACCGCTAAGAGCAAATACGCCTTACCGTCCACTTGTCGGTTTTCAATACACATCAAAGGAGGCAAATAAGCCAAATATTTGCTTTAGCCGTCCACACTTGGTTCATACAGTTACACGTGGCGCTTCAATCGTGATCAACTAGTGTTGTTTTTAATGGCAAAGTAGTGTTTGTGGCAAAATGGAGTGGTCGAACAATGACATCTTGCAGTTTCTCGAGTTGTACCAAATGCATCCTTGCATTTGGGACCTCAAACATACCAGTCACACAGGCACAAATTCGGTTGCCTTGGAAGAAGCCCTAATGAACAAGTTAAAATTCCTCCAAATGGAAATGGATCATTCTGACAACAAAAACAATTGTGTTTGCAAAGAATGTGAAAAAAAAAATCTTGCAAGCTTACGATTTTAAATTTCGTCTTATAAACACCGAAGGTTGTATTATGTTGCGACGTGTATCTGGAGATAACACCCAAAATGTTTACACAAATATCTTGTTTGATGAAATTGAAATATGTAGGTTGTGTAAAAATTGTGTTGACGACGTGTCTACCATCACTTTATCAAAAATTCTCAAAGATGATTGTATGATGCAAGTATTTCGTGAACACATTCCCGAAATGGATTTAGAAGTTACGGAAAATCCCGTCGTTTGTAACACTTGTCACATTTCTTTATTTTTATTTTCGACATCGGTGGCTTGTTGGTGTACAGCAAAAGATCAGAGAGACTGCTACGAAAACTTAAATAAAGAAATTGACAATCTCGAAGTGAAAAGTGATGAAATCTTAAATCCTGGCGAATGTGTTTCTTTGACGAGCAATAATATCAAGAAGGAAGATGAAGACGACAAATTCTTGGACATCCAGCTGGAAAATGAAGAACTCGACATCAAGTTTGAAGGATATGAAAGTCCACAAATTCATGATGTCCAAATCTTTGGGTGTAATGATTGTAATTATGTAACAAAATATAAAAGCAATTTAAAAACACATGTTTCGAAACACAAAAACCATAGCGAAGTCGAAACTTTCAAGTGCCCGGATTGTTTTTTCGTCACAAAATATAAACAGTGTTTGAAAACAGATTTTTTGAAACACAAAAACCATAGCGAAGTCGAAACATTCAAGTGCCCGGATTGTTCTTACGTCACAAAATATAAACATCGTTTGACAAAATAAAAATAAAATAAATGATGCATGGATAAGATATCCAAATCAATATGGGACAACAATGCACAATTGCTGATTTAAAGAAAAAGAGGGAATCTTTGATGTCTGCTTTCAGGGGTTATAACACAAAAATTAAGAAATCAGTAACATCAGGAGCAGGCACGTCTAGCGTATACAAACCCACATGGCTTGCTTACAAATACATGAATTGTTTTCTGGGAGCCATCTATAAATGCAACCCATCTACGAATACTGAGGTAGGTAAAAAATAAATAAAAAACATTTTTCATTAATTTTATTTATTTATCTTTACGGTGAGGCATGT
The DNA here is from genome assembly GCA_034190945.1 of Octodonta nipae. Lineage (NCBI taxonomy): Eukaryota > Metazoa > Arthropoda > Insecta > Coleoptera > Chrysomelidae > Octodonta > Octodonta nipae. The sequence continues at coordinate 7,267,476 of CM067222.1, forward strand.
GTCACATTTACTGGTATTCAAACATATTTGGCATGTTTGAGTGTTTTGCGGTATGTGTGGATGGCACGGTTGGAATATTTGCGAATACATCAAATATTTGGACGAATATAGCGATACAAAACAAAAATACGCTAACACCAAGTGAAGTGCCGCCATTAAATATCCATTTAAAACAAGGACTAGCCAACGGAAGATTAAATCTACACTAAACGGTGAGTACAAGAAAGTCATAAAGAAAAAAGTAACTCTTACAATTTTTTTTTTTTTGAAGATGAATGAAATGATTTGGATTGCAAAACGTATTTTTATCTATTAATGTATTTCCAGTATAAAAGAAATGTATAGAATTTTTTATTTTATGAAAAAAGTTATTAGTAAAATTGAACTTCCTACCCATCATATCCCAAAATGCTCTATGTGCGAAAGATCGGGAGATCTGGGAGGTCATGGCAACACATATCCAAAGATCTCTTCAAAAAAGGCCAAGCATTATCTTGTTGAAATATGGGATCCTGAGTCTATTAAGGTAAGGGAATACATACGGCTCAACTACTAGATAACGTTGCACTGTTATTTTGCCTGGAAAAAAGACTAAAGATGACCTACCTTCATGTGCATTAGAACTCCATACCATAACGCCTAATGTTCGGTGTACATGTGGCTCATCAGCAAATTGAGGTTGACGTCGTCTAACCTTTAGTCGGCCATCATGTACACCTAAGCAGAATCGTGATTTATCAGAGAGAACGACCTGACGCCATTCCACATTCCCATGTTGTAGTATCTGCACCACTGTGGTCATTGCTGTCCATACTTAGCGGTCAGAGGTAGCACATGATGGGGTCGATAAACTGTAGTCCAAAATACCTTATAAGGCGGTAAACCGTTTGGACACTTACAAGATGGACTTGTTCTCGTAACCACTCATCAGCCAAATTTAAAGTTGTGGAAAATCGGTCTCTGAGAGCCATAAGTGTTAGATATTGATCTTGAACTTCATTTGTTCCCTTTCAATGTCTGGCGAATACTCTTCTCCGATTTTGGGTATTATCAAATAACACTTGACAACATCTCATAACAGCAGTTGGATTTCTGTTCGTGCGGTTAGCGATTTCTAGAAATGAAAAACCTGCCTCCCGTAAATCAATAATTTGATCTCTTTTAGATTCACACAAACAGTTGGTTTTTTGGTAAACTTTAAAAAATGCAAAAAAGATGAAAATCTAATTAAAAATCTAACAAAAGAAGTTTGGAAAAATGGAAACTCTGAGAATATAGCTAATTGAACGACCTTTAACAGAGCTGAAAAGTGGTTATAAATACAAAATCTAATCCTTCAGTTTCAAAATGATCGTAAAGCCAAACAATTTTGTTACTTGACAATTAAGAAAGTACCAAATGACTAAACTTTTTGTAATGTGAAACGTTTTTCAAAATTGCTTAACATGTTTCACATGGTACAACGTATATAATAGAATAATAGCAACACTGAGTAGTGAATATCTGATTGCCTGTTAAATTTTGTTTGTACAAATCAAACATCATAAATAAGCAATGAATGATTTATTTTCGTTATCAAAATATAAATATGTTACGCCAAGAAAAATTGAAGTAAATAAACTGTGGGTTTCCCTAGCATTTCTTAATTTTTTTTTAGATTAAACTTGCGTATTAGGATTATCTGTATGGATTATGTGGCTAAGAATTCCATTTTAATAAAGGAAATGAATGGAAATTAATTTCAGAAGCTGCGCAATTTAAAATACTCATTAAAAGGGAAATGAATACAGTTACTGATTTAAAAACTTAAACCTGTTTACTTTTATAAGTCATTTCAAAAAGATTGTTGAGAAGGTCTTGAATTATTTTGCCTGTTGATTGGGTTTTCTCTCCTCAAAAATTTTTCCTGCAACAGATAAGTATTTGAAAATCGTATATGAAGAACAAAGTGTGGTAAGGCTGTCTGTACAGAGATTCTTCATCCGATTCTGGACTCGATGTCAATCTTTTAGTGTTGTAGTTTGAGGTTTTTTCTAAAAAAAAATTCGTTTTGATGTTGATTTTGTTGTTTGACAGTGACATTTTGTCGGTTGGCGATCACTTGATACTGAGGGTACCGTTTTTCTGCTCTATTAGCAATAGATTTTTCCAGTCCAAATAAAGGTCGATTGAAGGTGCTCCTACTTCCGTGTTGTTTGTCATCATACAGCTGGCTTCTTTAAGTTTTCTCTATTTTCAAGACAACCAAATTATGAACATAATTCCATATGTTCCATGTGTATCGGAAAAAATTAAGCGGTTGTTGGGAAATAAATACGATGTTAAAACTGTTTTTAAAACAAATAATACATTGCGCTCTATCCTCACACATACCAAATCATTTAACGCAACTCAGAATTCCAAAAATTGTATGTACAGTATTTTATGTTACTCTGGCCATTCTTATTCCGCAGAAACCTCAAGACCTTTAGAAGTAAGGAAAAAAGAACATCAATATAACATTTCTAAAAGACATCTGGATAAATCAAATTTGGTAAATCATGTATTAACCAGCACTGCTAGCCATAGGATAGACTGGGATAAAACAAAGATGTTGTTAAAAGAGGAAAATTTAAAAAAGAGAAAACTTAAAGAAGCCAGCTGTATGATGACAAACAACACGGAAGTAGGAGCACCTTCAATCGACCTTTATTTGGACTGGAAAAATCTACTGCTAACAGAGCAGAAAAACGGTGCCATCAGTATCAAATGACAAATTGTCATTGTCAAATTTTTTGACAAACAACAAAATCAACATCAAAGTGAATTTTTTTAGAGTTGAAACGTCTCCAAACCCAGATAAGTACAACAACAAGTACTTATATATACAGGAATACTGGTTGATCATTTTGTAGACATCTCTTTCTCTCAGAATAACTGTGAGGAAGAATCTCTGCCCAGACAATCAGTAATCCCGGCAATTTTACGAAATTGCTTTACTACACTTTGTTCTTCATATACAATTTTCAAATACTTACCTGTTGCAGGAAAATAAGAGAAAACCCAATGAACAGGCAAAATAATGATGTTTACTTTTATTTGAGGTTTTTCATTTTAATGATATAGAGTACTTAAGAAACACGCGATTTGTGCTTAAATGTTACAGAATTCCAAAAAAAATGAATTAAATGAGAGCAAATTAGCTGCTCATGGCTTAGTATAGGCAAATTAGAAACTTTTTGGTATTTAATAACAAAATAATTTGATCACGATCTGCTTATACCAATCAATTGCTGAATTTAGTTTCATTTATTTCACGCCATAGTCATCAGTTTCTTGCTTTTCTCATCGATTGGGTTCCTGTCCACCTATATAATCACTCTGTCTTTTCGTCGGTCTTCCAAGGCTTCCATTTCCGAGTCTGAGTTTCCATTCCAGGATTTGTTTTCTCTATCTCTTATTAACTCTACCAGCTACAGCTCAGTTCGGCTGCCCTTTCCATTAAGTCGGTAATGTTTGTTTGTTCTTGATGCACTTTATGCCCTAGCTATTATTAGTGAGACTCCTAGTCTCAGTCTCACAAGTACTTACATAAAGAACAAATTGGTCGGTCAGTCTTCGTTTCAGCGTGCTGGATATTTTGGATTGAAGAGTATCATTTAGTTTGCCCATTGCTATCCACATTCTACATATAATTCGCCATAAAATGCCTTCATTCATGTAGCGATCTGCTGTCCCAGGTATATATAATGTTCTGTTCCTTTTAAGTTTCGGTCATTCGATATTATTTATGGTATGAGAATAGCGTCGACCAATCTCAATGGTTTAGATGTTTTCCCAGTTCAGTTCTCTGTAAATGCTTTCAAGACTTGCCATGAACAATTTAGGGCGTCCATCTTTTTTATTGGATTGGATATGTTTATTCCCAAAGCCGTATATGCCTTTGGGCCTGTGAAAATATGCAATGAATATTTTATTCCTGTTCTCTATTTTACATTTTTTTTGTGAATAAGAATGACCTCAATTTCTGTGCAAGATTCTTGAATTTCTTCCATTACTAGGCAGCTGTTAAATATGTATTCTTCAATTAGTTTCGTGCCATCTTTTTTTATTTTGTGGAGTTCTATATATGACACTTTGTCCCTGAATTTGGCTTTCATTTGGGTCAATTTTGTTCATGAATGCGGTTCTCCTATATGTTTGTTGTTGGATATCTATCATTTATTTATTTCCAGGTATTATTGTTTACTGTTCTGTTTCCCTTGTATAGTTTATCACAGGCTACACTCAAGGGGATTCACATAGCTGTAGAACCAGAAACTAGTGAGATACTCAATAATGGTTCCTGTATAGTGGTGGTGAAGGCAAGAAAAACTATCCCCCTTAACTCCTCTAAAATTATTATTATGAGCAATAAAATCAAAGAACTGTCCCTTGATTAAGAATAATATAATCTCAGAAGGGATTGATGCAATAATTTTTTTGACAACATGAATTGTGACTTTAGACTTACTATTTAGTAAGCATATTTTATTGAAAATTTTTGCCCAACTAAATTCCCGAAATAAATTATTGATCCAAACCCTTTCTATATTATCTGATGTCACTTAATATGTTTATTAAGCCACATCAGACAATCCACTTCCGTGATTCATTGTCGGATGTTACTCAAGCTGTAAATCAGAATAGGTTAAAGCAATATATTTTTTGGGGCAAAAACAGCAATTAATTAGCAATAAAACATGCACCTATTCCGAATTTGATGACATTAATTGTTCCGTAGGGCTTAATACATATATTGAAAGCATTTAATTATATATAAAAATTTTCCAATTTCCATTCCTTGTTTAAAAATTATGTTTTATCCTGTGTACTAATAAACATGAAATTTCGTAAAGCGTATACATTCTCAAGGTGAAAAATGCATATTACAAAACCCCTCGTTATTGCTAACATATCAGACAGACAAGTAATTCCTCGTAAAACACGAAAAAAATGTCGATTATCTATCTGCATTTTTTCCCCAAGGTTGAATAGAAAATTAAAAAAATTGCTGTCGTTCATTTTCCTAAAATGGAAACGTTACAGATAGAAAATTGTTAAGAAATTTATTTATTTGTGTCACAAATATATCTTATGTAATTTTGACCTTACTTGGGATCGAGGCAATAAAAATACATATATACAACATCTTACACTTTAGTATCTTTTCGAGATTTTTCAATCCATTGAACGGAAGACAATATATTGTTTCTAGTCGAGAACCTTTATCAGTTGGGCTCCCCTCTCCTGATTGAAATCTCGAATAATTATTTATGTATTTAGTACATATAACTGACTAAATTCAGTTAAATGTATTAAATACATAAAGAAATTTTCGAGATTTCAGTTGAGGGGAGCGCAACTGATGAAGATTCTCGACTAGAATCAATATTTTCTCTTGCCTTCAATGGATTCAAAAACCTCGAAAAGATACTATCATAATTTCTTTAATAGGTTTTAGTCAACCTACGAATATCTTTGGTTTGATCTCTTTCCTAAGTATTGCACGAAAACAGCGTTAAACACAGTACGATTCCCGATTTGGAGTCTCTTTGAGCTAGTTATTCCTGAAACTCCTAGATGCCAAAAACCAAAAATTCCATCGTATTAAAACTAACATGTTTCAGCGGCTCTTTACTTTCCATACAATTTTACAATATAATAGTTCACCAAGACGGTGACACTGCACAGTTGACCGTCCACAAAATTTTCATAACGACTTTAAAAGAAAGGTACATTCAAAAATTTTCTTTAGACCAATCAATCAATGATTGAACTGACAGAAAAGGTATCGTGTTTCTGTTAGTATAAGGATTGTATCCACCTACTTATTTAGTGTTGACAAAAAAATGTGCATTTATACATTACAACTTTTAACAACAGGTGTATTGTATGATTTATTACAAATATCCCAATAATGCTATTTAAACAATAACGAATCAAGTACGTAGGAGATGTATAGTCATTGATTGATTTTTTAAAAAGAAGCATTATTTGAGAATTCCGTCCAAAAATATTTCACATCCTCACAAGTCTGACATTCAGTTTCGACAATATATTCCTAACAGCCCATTCGCGAGAAAGGATTTGGTTGTAACATTTTCAAATTCAATGTAGTGGAGTGAGATTGCAACGACGTAGTTTCTTGGAATTTATAATACAACCAAGCAAATCCATAGAGTACCACAGACTAATGAGGCAATATAAATAACTGCAAAATTTCTTAATCTACCCTCCTAGAATATTTTTTAAATGATAGTAAATTCATCATCTACATTATCAAAGTAGTTATGTTGACGATCATGCGAAAGTAGAACTTTTTTTCTCATAATTGAGATCTGGAAAAATGTAGACTATATTCAAAGTATATTACTTTAAATCCTAAGTAACATCGCTGCTTGCAGTTATGTAGAACCACCAAAATCAGACAGACGACTATTGTTCTCAAACTGAGCATAAAATTTGTTACTTTAAGGAAATATACTTGAGACAGTTTAAATGCTGTAAACAAGACTTTGAAGCAAAAAAGATGAAGAGAAAGAAAATTTGGAAGAAAGAGAAAGGAAGTAAGTTTTCTCAATATGGGAAAGTATATTAAACCCTAGATAAAAAGCTAAGAACTTCACCAAGACATTCCATACGCTGGACTTATATTTCCGAACTTCACCCTTCATAAAGACATACAGAAGGTGGAAAATAGACTACGAAAAATATTTGGTGACTGTAACTATGCATGCTCAAAAAACGATTTAGGTGGACAAAAAAAAGCTGTTCTTGGTGAATTTTTTTGAAAAAAAACCGTTCTCAGATGAGAATGAGGACATAAAATACCAAGACAGCTCCAACTGCCGAAAGAGATCTTTTAAAGATACCGAATTCCTTGTGCACAACTAAAACAATGGATCTGCAGAAATAATGAGATTTGTTAAAACGAAGATTGGAAACTGCACCAAGAAAAGTTGATGCAAACGGTCAAGCAGTTTTCAACAAGATGCCAGGTATACCACGGGTCGAAGGTCACGATAAAACATTTAAACGACTAAAATGGTTAACAAACTCGCCAGATTTTAATCCTGTTGAAAATTTGGGAACTATTTGAAACGCGTAAAACAACAGTAATAAAAATTAGAGAATAAAGAGTAACAAATATTAGAAAAAGGTCAAAAAATTGATTCTCATAATGATCCAGTTATAAAAGACAATGGTGAGATATTTCCCTTTAAAACAGTTGAAAGTGCACTTTATTTTCTTTTGTTGTTTCAAACCACTATTATATTGTCTTTTTTTTCAAATTATAAACTTGTTTTCGTATTAATTGGAACAATACTATAGATCTTATTCTATAATATTTTCTTTCTTATAATTCTTTTCTGTTCTTAGGGTTCCGTATATACAATATACGGATACCCTTATAATATCACTCCAGATTTCTGCCCCTGTCACATCATAGCAATTTTCTCCTAAACTACTGGACGGAAGAGGTTGAAATTTGGTATCAATGTATAGTTTGGTGACCCGATCAGGAGTACATATCGTAAATGAAGAAATTTTGATTTTAGGGGTACTTCTGGGGAAAAAAACTAAAAAAATCTACCGTTCCCCCCCTGATCTCCGAAACTACTGAGACTAAAATTTTGAAAAAATAGAAAATATAGAACGTTGCCCGAACTTTACAGGAAAAATAAGGAGAAACCATTAATATTAATTTTGGGGGGCAAATTATAGAATTAAATAAAAATTTAAAAATAAAAAAAAATTCAAACGCATCAAATGAAAGGTCTCATTCTGAGGAACACAAATATATTTTTTTCATATTTAAAAAAATATATTTAAAAAGATATTATCGAAAATATACCAAAATTTACCCATTCCCCCACTTATCTCCGAAACTATAAAACGTAAAGTTTTAAAAAAATTAGAGGTATAGGTTCTGACCTGAAAAATAAGGAGAAACCTCTACTTTTAATTTTGGGGGGCAAATTACAGAATTAAATGGAAAATATAAAATTAAAATTGTTTCTAACCCATCATGTTATATATCAAATGAAAGGGCTCATTACGACCCCCCCCCCTTATCACCGAAACCATATGCTGAAAAATTACAAAAAAATTGAAGTATAGCCTCTCACCTGAACTTTACCTCTAACGGGTCATGTAATATATCAAATCACTGGGCTCATTATGACGAATATAAATATATTTTTTTAATTTTTTTTAAAATGAATATTTTAAAATATATTTAAAAAATTACCCATTCCCCCGTTATTCCCCAAACTATAAGACCTATTTTTTTTGGTTTATTGGAAAAATATGAAAAAATCCCTAATTCTATTATTTGGCCCCCAAATAATAGAATTAAACGGAAAATAAATTATTAGAAAACCCATATAGTAATTTTAGGGACAAATTATATAATTAAATGGAAAATAAAGATTCAATTTTCAAAAGTATCATGTAATATATCAGATAAAAGGCTCAGTATGTGAATTACTAATATATCATATTTTTAAATTATTTGAATTATTTGTTTAAAAGATATTAACAAAAATATTAAACATCGACTTAATTCCCACTTTAGAAACTACACTATTTAAATTTTTAAAAATATTTTTTATTTGTATTTTTTAATAATTTGAATAACAGATTTAATAATTTATAGTTTAAAACTTGACCTATTTTGCCCTTTATCTTCCAATCTACAGAGCCTCAAAACTCAGACAGTAGATTATAAAAGACTTCTCTGAATGTTTATTAGTAAAATAAAACTCTAATGTTAATTTTTAGGTGCCAAATTAGAAAATTAAATACATATGTATTCTGATAAAAATCAAGCGAATCCTGAAGCAGATAAATTAAAAGTCTATGTGTGGAAAATCAAATCGTATATTTATAAATTTAAAACGCTTCCTTTAAAAGATATAAGGGTAAATATATGAAAATGCACTCATTCCCTGCTTGTCTGAAACTGGAATATTAGAATCTTGAAAGCGGTACGGAATCCTAAGTATGCGAGTCCTACTCGCACTTGACCAAATTATTTTTTGAATAGAGAAGACTTGTTTTTATACACAGTTTTCAGGTGATATTTCCGAGTTAGAGCAATTACATTTAAAAAATTTAACTAAATAAATCATTTTTCTCGATTTCTTTTCTTGTGCACTAATAAAAGTGAAATTTTGAAGTGCATAGGTGTATAGGCTAACGCAGAAAATCTTACAAAAAATATCGTAATTCCTGGAAAACATATCAAAATGTCGATTATTTATGTACGTTTTTCCCAAGGTTGAATTAGAAATTAAAAAAATTGCTGTCATCAATTTTCCTTAAATGGAAATTGATTTATTTGTGTCACAATCATAAATTACATAATTTTGAACGTATTTGAGACCCAAGCCAATGAAAAACACACAAACATCAAATTACACGAAATTTAAAAAAATGGAAGAGCCACGTGGAAAAAAAAATTGGTACACTTCCAAAATCCTTACCTTTCTGTTAAAAAACAACCGCCGCATGTTCAAATTCGGCGGGGTCTGCATCGTGCTAAACTTATTCACCACCATGTTCACAACGGCTCTTTACCCTCCACACAATTTTTTTCGACACACTTTTACAACATAACACAATTCAGCAAGACGATGACACTGCACACTTAACGGTCCACAAAATTTTCACGCGCCAAACGAAATAACGACTTCAAAAGGGGGGCAGTTTCAAAAAAATTTACTTTCGGCCGATCAACTGTTGAATGAAAAGGTTTCGCGTTTCTCCTGCTGGTTTGGTCACTTTGCCTCGGATGCGGTAAAGTCGAACTAATGTAAACGCCGTGCAGAGTGGATATTTAAGTCCCCCTCTTCTGTGGTGTGTGTGGCCAACTTTAGACGGGTGTTCTGTGTCAGTGTGTGCACTAAAAGTTTGTTGTGCTGTTCCGAGAATCGATGGACTGTCGGATCGTGCCGGCGGACGGTCCGTATTTATTTTCTGTCAACCAGGAATCATCGCGTCGTACGCTTTGCTGCAGGAATAGGCACGAGGAAATTCGGTGCAGCGACGCTATCGCTTTTGGAAATGCGGTCGAAAGCTCACAATAGGTGACAGCGATGACGTTGAGTTGACAGGATTAATCGGTGCGGATGGCAAGCCGTGTCGTATGTTTGGGATCATTAAGATTTTGCAAGAATCGGGTTATTTTCGGGTTGCGGTCACACGAGGATGTTTCACTAGGATTTTCCTGCGATAAAAAGTTTGTTGCTTTTCCAACAAATTGAACAGTTTGACTAATTTTTAATCTTTCTAAGGCTGCTATTATATTGGCAAATTTGTTTGTGTGATTGTTTTTAGGGCGTAATCTCTGAAACTAGTATACCGATTTCAAAAATTCTTTCACTAAGAGAAAGCTACACTATTTGCGAGTAAAATAGGCTATATTTTATTGTCATAACAAATTTGATTACGCTATGACGGGGCAGTGGAGTATCTATTGGTTTTACTTAAATTTTATATAGTGGAAACAAAAAGTGATTCGGCATTAAACTTGGTGTACATACAAATAATTAAAAATGAGTTTAATCATTTTGCAAAAATACAATTCTGTCATTTGCGACAAGTTGGAAAATGTTTTTTGAAAAATTTCTTATTTTTCGGGAACCTAAAATAAAAGAACCATGAGAATTAAGAGGTTGATTCCTTTCTTTAAGTTAAGTTGTACGTGATTCGTCGTGATTCGCGAAAATTGAAATATTAAATGAGGGGAAATGGGGGGTCACTACTGTTTTACTTTGAAATAAAAAATAATACGAGCGAGTTTTATCATTTTTGATAATTTAAACACAAAAGGGGGAAATAGGGTGCACCATTGTTTTAAGTAGAATTCAATATCTTCGCAATAGAAAGTAATACAAGTGCAAATCTTATTTTTTTCTAAAATAAACTGAACTGGGTTTTATCATTTTTCGAAAATTGAAATATTAAATGGGGGTCACTATTGTTTTACGGAGAATTCAATATACTCGAAACAGAAAGTAATACGGGTGTAAACCTTGACATATCTATATTTTTCTAAAATAAATAAAACCAGGTTTTATCATTTTGAGATTTTTTTGCGAAAATTCAGTTTTCTGATAGGGGTAGGTGGAGTATTTTTTCAGAAAAAAATACTGGGTAACCGAAAATAATACAAATATAATTTATATTTAAAAAAGAACCGACTTCAGCTGACTTAAAATAACAACAATTTAGAAACCGTGTGCAATCAATCACTATTTTCAGACATATATTTTTTTATCTGATTTAATTAAGGTACAAGTCAATTGAAAATTTTAGCGTATTCTTATTCTAATTTGTATTCATTGTCTATATTTTCCAAATATATTTTAACTTTATTATTTGTTTTATTATTTGGACCACTTTCTATAAATGTAACTAATTCACTCTATAGTCTATATTGCTTCCACACTCTATATGCTTCTGTGTACTAGTCACTCCTATATAACTTATTGGTCTATAATTTTCTGAATCACCCTGTCCAAATATAATTCAACTCAAAACAATATTACAACGGTCCTGATATCTTTAAAACCACCCTGTATATGTACCAAGCCTCTCCACACTATTGACACTTTCTATTGTTTAAATTATTCCTGAATACCTATGATTTTACTTCGCCCAATTTGTCTAGTATTCCATTTATGCAACTGCTTATGGTCTACCTTATATAACAAAATTCACCTTTTTGAACGACATTTTTTGACTATAAATTTACTCTACCATTTATTTCAATCACCCGGTATATGCAACTGCTTCTAAAAATTTTTTAACCCATGTCTATAATTATACCCCGTCCCACGTCCTATAATTCAAATATCCTAACTGCTTATGCTTATATAACAAATTTTTGATACATCCTGAATAACAATAATTTTACCCCACCCTTACTTCAAACACCTTGTCTTAGCAACTATTTATGTTCCAAACTATATTACTTTTTTAAACCGCCCTGTATAATTGTAATTATACTCCACCTTATAGTTCAACCATCGTGTATACTCCACTGCTTCTGACAATTTTTAAAGCCTCGTGTATAACTGTAATTATTATCTGTTCTATAAAGCAACTATCCAGTCTGTATAACTATAGTTTTGCTCCACTCTTATTTCAACAACCCAATACAATATTTTTAGAACCACCTGTATAACTAATTAGTTTTAACATTTCTTCAATTGAAATCACGGTATCTTTAGAAAAAAATCAGTTCCGAAACATCTACTTTAACAATTTGGGCAATATAACATGACAACGAAAACGCAACACTCAATCATTTATAGCTTATTAATCGCTGTCTTTCTGAACAACAAAACAAAATGGCTACTAGTTTTAATATAAACTTGTAGTCCAATGCTTGTAAAAGTAATTGTTTACAGTACTTATTGGTTATAGAACATGTGATATTGAAATTAAATCCTAACGGACAAATACAATGATCAAGTTCCTCCTCAACAATGGCCACGTAATTCTCAAGATAAAGTTATCGACACTTATTCGTACACATCGTATATAAATTTTACCACCACGAATTTACATAAGTGCAGAATTAACGATTATATTGAAACTTTCTCAAAACGTTAATTAATAATTACTCAATACCTCCATAACGTCAAGCTGATATTTATTATGAATTAATTCAACGTGCGAAAGGACCCCAAACAGAAAGAAACGGCTAAAACCTTCAATTAGCATACACATTAAATACCACCATGATATTCTTTCGTCCCAGATCTATTGGTCGTCGTAGAAAGAAATTAAAGGCCGGCTTAACACACGTATTGCCAATACTCCACGAATCGGAATCGAAACTTCAAAATCAAATTAAAAGCCAACCTTGATCGTTAATTAATGTTCGTGTTGACATTCTGCAGTAAACGAATGCCGAAATATCACAAAAAATCTTTGTAGTGTACCATATCGAAAATGTCAGCCGCGATGATGGATTGCGAATGATTTTTGGAAAGGCTAATAAACGATAAATCAATGGCGGATACCGAGATTTTATCAGATGATTTTGAGACAGGTGGTTTGGGTGTTTTGTAGCAGGAAGTAGCAGCATTTCACAATTGTCAGCTGTAGGTTTTTCATTTTCTTGTTGTTTTGTCATAAGGCGTAATGTAGTGGCGGCATTTCTAAATAATAAGGAGACGCTGACGTCACATTATAGCAAAACAGACACTGGAGGTCCAGGTATCCATATCCATATTTTGGTAAATTTGTCCAATAAGTTGAGCTATATGGGGTAGGTGATAATAATGAAAAAAGAAACGAAAGGTTTTTCTTTATATACTCTTGTTGATGTAATGACTATAACTAAGTATTTTTATGTTGGTTTTCCATCAATATATGTCGTTTTATTTCGATTGTGATGTTATTGCCCAAAAAAACATAAAAATAATCAAGAATATGCCACAAACAACGTTTAGAAGACAATGACTATAACTAGTAAATAAAGGGTGGGCCATCTAACTCTTTTTTTTAACTAGCGGTCATTTTCAACACGGTGACATTTATGTCAGATCTGTTTTGACAGAAAATTAGTTTGAAGTCTCCCGTGAACGAAAATGGTTGGATATACGCTTGAACAACGTTGGGAAATACTCACAAATTATTTCCAAAGTGAGTGTGTTGTTGCCGAATGTGTGCGAAAATGCCGTACTTCTATGGGCCGAAACGAAGCGCCGTCCGCTCCGTATGTGAGACAATTTGCGAAAAAAGTGCGTGAAACTGGTTTGCTCATTGACAAACCAACACGTCAACGTGCTCCTACTGTGCGTACACGGGGGAATATTGATGCTGTAGCACAAAGTGTGGCCGATACTCCGAGCACATCAACTCGCCAGCGATCGCAAGAATTGCACATTTTGCGCACTTCTTTGAGGAGAATTTTGCATAAAGACCTCGGAATGACACCGTATAAAGTTCAATTGGTACAGGAATTGAAGCCAACAGACCATCCAATGCGCTATCGCTTCGCACAATGGGCCAATGAGCACTTGAACAAAGACCCGGAATTTTACCGCAAAATCATCTTTTCGAACGAAGCTCCTTTCCACTTCGGTGGATATGTTAACAAGCAAAATTTCCCAATTTGGGGAACGGAAAATCCACATGTGATCGTTGAGAAGCCAATGCACTCCCAAAGAGTGACTGTTTGGTGTGGATTTTGGTTTGGCGGCATCATCGGCCCATTTTTCTTTGAAAATGAGGAAGGAGCAGCTGTTACTGTGAATGGCGAACGCTACCGCGCCATGTTGAACGATTTTTTTTTCACGGAAATTGATGAATTGGACATGGACGGCATCTGGTTTCAACAAGATGGTGCCACGTGCCACACATCGCGCCCATCAATTGAGTTATGCCACACTCGATTTGAAAATCGTTTAATTAGCCGTTTTAGAGACACCGCTGGACTATTATTTGTAGGGCGCTGTTAAAGAAAAGTGTTATGCCGATAATGCACAAACAATTGACGCGCTCAAAAACAATATTCGTGCTTGCATCGCCGAAATACAGCCGCATCAATTGAAAATGTATTGAAAAATTGGACCGGCCGAATTAGCTACTGTGAGGCCAGCCATAAACATACCATAAACAACCGGAAGGATTGTACTTTCGAATAAAAAAAAAACAAATTCAAAAATATTCACTAGTTTTTTTATAGCATTTTCAAAAAAAAATTTTAGATGGCCCACCCGTTATTAAAATCGTGAGTCATAGGATGTAAACAGTATATACTTGTAAACATTAATTAACTGAATTTTTTTAATACTAAATTCTTATACAGGGTGTCAGTTAAGTCCCGGGACGGCTGAATCTTTGCTAAAGTACTTCATTTCTCGAAAGGGTCGTCATTCCTTTAGTAACTTTGACCAAGTTTAAGTTCTAAAAATTGCACACAAGAAGTGTTAAATTTGGATATTCAGTATTTGTATTTATAAATTTAATGTCGCATGACTTTTCATCTCGTCTCCGTATATTTATAATTGACAATTTGGTAAAAACCAACAGTTTTTTACTTAACTTTACAAGTGAATAACTCCATAGCATGAATGAATGGACAAACAACTTGTTTCACTACAACAATTCGAGATGAATCATACGTTAAACGATCCAAATCATTTGAAAAAATCTGTTCGATTCACCGTATGTGTCACGAGCTCGACTTTCGAGGAACTATTCCGCGATTTATACAATTGCTCGCGTTGATTCAGAATTGAAACGGGTAGTAACGAGAAAAGTGCATATTGATGAGTTATGTCATTTATGGTAATATGGCCCGTATTAAGGAAAACGAGGAGGTTGTAAATGTGAACTGGAAGTGTTAAATGATTAGTTAAATTGTTAAATCATGTCTGGTTTTCGAGGAAGATATTAAATTTTTAGCTCTACTGGAAATCTAAAAATATTGCTTACAGCCAACCAATCTTTCGACATAATAAAGTAAATTTTTAAAAATCTTATTAATAACAGGGTTTTATTTATAAATTACTAACTGACCCGGCTCGGCTTTTATTTATTTATTTAACTCATAAATAATCTATAGAAAATCACCTAAGCCATAATACAATGTAATGTATCCTGTAAGAGAGAGATGAACTCTCTGTGCACAGGAGCTAGGAGAATACAAAAAAAAACTAATACAAAATTGAATTACACGCTAAAAGATTTATTTCTAATGAGCGCCAAAAGGTGACATTAGACAAATGATATTCTCGTACTGAGGCGAACATGTCCCAATGATCCTTGCTAATTACATCCAAAATACACATATACTGTTTTACGTTCTATACTCATACATACATCATACTCACATATACCGCTATACAAATATTCTTCTACATTTATATCTATAGTGTTCGAATTAATTTCTACCTATTTCTTATAATATATGAACTTGTACTATCTAGGCGTTGTATTTGAAACCCACAGTTTTAGCTTTTTTTAATCATTTGTTTTCTACAATTCATAGCTTTAAGATTGTTGTCTAGTTTATTGAAATATTTAATGACTTGGTATTTAGAATTCTGTATACTGCAGTTTTTAGTTATTTTTGGAAGTAACAGTGGTTTATTTCTTGTTATACTATGCGAGTGAAAATATTTATCTTTTAAGATGTCATAATGAAACTTGAGGGATTCTAATATAAAACATTGTTTTAGGCATAAAGGAATTTGATCTACTGTTAGCTTATCTATTTTGACTCTTTTTAGTAATCTGTTTTGTATATTGATTAGTACATCAATCACTTTATTGTACGCTCCTCCCAAAGCTAGTATCCCATACGTTGCAATGCTATGAAATAGTGCATAGTAAATCCTTAGTAATGTTTTTGCATGCATAAATTCAGACAGTTTTTTGAATATGAAGATTAAATATTTAGATTTGCTAACTACATGCTCTATGTGTCTTTCCCATTTAAGGTGTCTGTCGAAATATACACCCAAATACTTGCATGTGTCTACTCTTTTCAATTCTTGGCCATCTATGTTTATTTCTAAATTTTTTGGTATGCTATCTATGTAGCTTCCGAAGGTTATATAAACTGTTTTATTCAGGTTCAATGATAACTGGTTACTGCGGAGCCATTTACTGATTATTTTTATGTTGTTCTCCGTAATGAGTTGGGCTCGCTCCAAGAATTACCGCTGCTTATTACTACGGTATCATCCGCATACGATAATATGGAATTATTGGGTAAGCTAAACAGCAGGTCATTTATGTATAGGACAAACAGTAAGGGTCCTAGTATAGTGCCTTGTGGTACTCCCGTATCTAGTTTATCTTTGCTGCTTTTGTAGTTAGTAATTCTTACAAACTGATACCTATCTGTCAAATAACTTTTTATGAGATTTAGGGTAATTCCTCTAATCCCATAGTTGTTTAGCTTTTCCAATAATATCTCATGATTAACCGTATCAAAAGCCTTCTTCAAATCAAGGAAAGTTGCTATGACAGGCTCTTTCTTTTCTATTTTATCGGTAATTAACTAGTGAACTAGGTAGATGGCATCTTTCATGCCTTTGTTTTTTAAAAACTCCTATTGTTTATCCGAGATTATGTCTGTTACGAAGTCAAGAATCCTTTTATGCAATATTTTTTCGAAGACTTTAGCTATATTTGATATTAACGAGACTGGCCTGTAATTAGTACATAATAATTTATCACCATTTTTGTAGATCGGGACTACCTCAGCGGTTTTCAGTGCGTTTGGCCACGTAAACGTTTCAATACATTTGTTAAATATATATTCCAGAGGTAGTGTTATATATTCGGCAATGTGCTTCAGAGTTTTTTCGTTTATATCATCTACTCCACCGGATTTTTCTTTTAAGTTCATAATTCTATACGATTCGTTGGTGTTAGAAACATGCTTTTATCATTTGGTGTTGGATGCTCAATGTTATTATTATTTGGCGTATTATTTATTATTTGCTAGAATTGGCTACTCTACTTGTAAGAAGTTGTTTGTGGTTTCGACATGATGAGGTTTAATCACATTTAGCATCAAATATTCGAACTTAGTTAATGAAACACAGAATGCTCGTGGTTATTGGAATGGATTTGGAGGTTCTGTTGATTGGCCACCTCGTTCACCTGATTTGAAGGAAACGTTTTGTAAAACGCCTGTTCATACAAGAAAATACTTAGTGGTAAACTGCAATGAAATTGATGGCCATGTTGGCCATTTTCTTTAGTTATTTATTTTACTATGTGTATTGTTTAAAGTTGCAAAAATAAAAATTTTATTAAAATAAGTCTTGTTACATTTTTCCAAAACGGCTTATTCATTCAATCATCAAGATATTCTATAAAACTAAACCAAAAAAGAAAATTGTTGTTTCCTCAATTTCTTTAATTTTTTATAATGAATCAGGATATGCTAGAAACAAAATATGAATTGGTGTCGTATAATATATTAAGAGACAATTGATTAGAGATTTTATAGTAAAATTAAAGTTAATGTATTTATATAGCATTTAATTAATACAAATAATTATTCTCGAAAACAAAAATTGATGCACGCGTAAAAATACATATACAAAAAAATTACAAACATGAGAACACCTAAAATATTATAAAAAATGACAGAAATTATAAAAAATCTGAGAAAAAAAGTTTTCAAAAAAAAAACAACAGAAACATTTCACTCAAAAAAGATTGAAAATGTCAAGTGTCTAAAACATCGAAAATGCAACAAATTAAAAAAATAACAAAAATGTGTAAAATGGCAAAAATTGTATAAGTAATTTCGAAAAGATTGTTGAGGAGGTCTTAAATTATTTTGTCTGTTCATTGGGTTTTCTCTCCTCCAAATTTTTTCCTACAACAGATAAGTATTTGAAAATTGTATATGTAGAACAAAGTGTAGTAAGGCAATTTCGTAAAATTGCCCGGATTACTGGCTGTCTGTACAGAGATTCTTCCTCACAGTTATTCTGAGAGAAAGAGATCAACCAGTATTCCTGTATATAAGTAATGTATTGTATATTGTGTAATACTTATCTGTGTATGGAGTCGTTGTCAATCGTTTAGTGTTGTTTTCGAGGTTTTTTCTAAAAAAAAATTTTCCCTTTGATTTTGAATTTGTTGCTTGTCAAAAAATTTGACACTGACAATTTGTCGTTTGGCGATCACTTGACGCTGAGATTACCGTTTTTTGTTCTGTTAGCAGTAAATTCCTCCAGTCCAAATGAAGGTCGGCTGAAGGTGCTCCGATTTCAGTGTTGTTTATCATCATACAGGTGGCTTCTTTAAGTTTTCTCTTTTTTAAATTTTCTTCTTTCAACAAAATCTTTGTTTTATCCCAGTCTATCCTATGGCTGCCGGTGCTCGTTAATACATGATTAGCTAAATTTGATTTGTCCACATGTCTTCTGGAAATGTTATATTGATGTTCTTTTTTCCTTACTTCTAAAGGTCTTGAAGTTTAACGCAACCCAGAGTTCTAAAAATTGTGTGTACAGTGTTTTGTGTGACTGTGGCCATTCTTATACCGGTGAAACGTTTGGGTTTAGTTTTACCGGATGTTGACTATGAGCTTCTCGGAATAAATGATGATTTGTATCGCTTCAAAATCTACAGTTATGTCGGTTAACCTTCCCATGAAGTGAAATAGTGCAGCCATCCGAAAAGCAAACATTGTACAAGAAGTTTGGGTTTTCGATCATACGCTGGGTCATAATTCGCAAAACTCTTGCCTTCGGTCCCAATCATCCTCATTCAATTCATGAAGTAATTTTGTACGGATGGAATTTGTACTTATGCAAAATTCTAAAAACGTTAGTTTTGCCAATACCGGAAGCTGCAGAGATTTGCTGGACAGACAGCGTGTTTGGTATAAGTTGGACATGGCCCAATGTAGCCACCGCTATTCCTTTATCATTTACAATTCCAATAGGACCCCTTTTTTATTCATTACTGAGCCCGTCTCAGCAAATTTTAAAATCAACTCCAATACGTATTTATGACGAACATTACGTTCGGGATGGTTTTGGTTAAAAAGATTTACCAACTCAACACGTTCTTGCAATGTGTATTATATATTATCTATTAAATTTTCCACAAATCAGTAAAGGAATAACTTTACAGATAAATGTACAAGGCTTCAAATGATCGAATAAAGGTCAGAACAGATAAACACACTTGCTGTAAATATCAGCAGAAAATACAATAAAATAATTGAATGTTTACATTTAATGTTTTTCTTGTATTGTGTGTTACTACAGGGTGACGCAGTGAAACAGAATGGTTTAAGAGCGTACTATAAAAGAACTCCTTTTTAACACTTTTCCATGCAGTAAAAACTTTTAATTTAATAATCCGGTTTTACTACTAGGTCCGTGAACAGAAATTGCAATAAAAAAGTTTATTATGACGGTATAGTCCGTAAAAAGGGCTTTCAAATGATATACGACAACACCTATTTTCCCTATCTCAAATCTCAAGGTCATTGAATTGTCCTGTTTATGTTGAATGTGCGCAAGCGCTAATTCACCTAAAGAAATTTCCCCCTCGAAACAAAAATCGACCTGTTTTTTCTTATTGCAATAGTTTTGAAAATAACTAAGATATTTAAGGTGGCTCGTTTGAGATAGAATACCCTGTATAGTGTCTTGCATACAAAAGAATGACACATCGAAGAGAGTATTCAATTTCTCTGACAGGAGAAGTAACCCGAAAATTTCATCCTAACATTCTAACCTAGGAGTTACGGGAGAACAGTAATTACATGGAACGGCTCCAAGTTCGGAACTTCTGTGTGCTAGTTTCCCCGAAAATCCTAGATGTCGGTCTTTACATTTGTTATATTGTGTTTTTTTAAGTGCTTTTCAAATTTTAGTTTTAGTCAACTGAAATAAAAAACGTTCTGCACATCAGTTCTCTTTGGCAGTGATTTTGTAATGTTGTTGGAACACGGGTTATTAATTCTTGAGAAGTTTATAATGCTGTTCTGAAATTATTAATGTATCACGTTTTTTTCCTATACATTTCAAGACAATTTTTTTGTTAACCTTAGTAATGAAACGTAACAAAGGTTAAATGAACAGCCATTTTTTACCTCAAAAATCAAAATCCTTTTTAAAGTATACTCTTATTTTTGTTGTCTCTAAGATATTTCGAAATACCACCTTGCCAACAGAATTCAGTGTGTATCTTACACACTGCTTTGGGATATTTCAAGATGACTCACATTTCATGGTTATCGTGGTTAGTGGTCCGTTCATTCATAAAATTTGAAGAATTGCTGTGATTGCCTCCGTAATTTGCGTGTAGGTGTTGAATTATTGCTTTTTGATTATTCTCAAGAATCACACTGTTTCCGAGCAAAGACAAGATTATTACCGACGGACATCTGTTCCTGATAAAAGAAACATAAAATTATAAATGCGTCTCTCTGCTTGACTCCGTTCTAAAATCATTTCGGTTTTATGCATGCCCAAAAGATTATTATTGTGGCGTTTCGACTTTTTGGTGGTTCAATAACCCCCCAGTTTGAGAGCAGGTGTTGATTTGTGGCCTCGTAAAAATCCAATTAAAAATGCTGGACAAGATATTAAAACGAACAAGTTATGAGCACTTTGTCGACTGTAATTTTGTCACGTACCTTCTTCTAAACAATTTATGGATTTCTCTGGACGATTATATTTACCGTAAACTTATAAAAAAATTAACTTCTGAGAGATATTCAAGAATTTTTGTTGCATGTATGGGTGGAACCAAAAGTGTCAGCACCTAAACAAATGATACTAGGATAACGAAAGGTCCCAAACCCACAATCTTTGAACAACTTATTATATACGACTAGTTTCGGGGTCTATAACTTCCAAGTCAAAAAAAGCTACAAAAAATAATCGAAATATGACAAACATACGGTAAACATTAAGTGATAACTTAACATACAGGAGCTTTTCTTTCTGGTTAAAGATCGTGTTACCATATTTCAGAACGGATTTTTTAAGAAAAGTTCAGTAGCGACTAACTTAGTACCTTTCATTCAGTATATTTATAATTGTACGGATAACGGTCAGTCAGTATGTGCTGCGTACACCGATTTTTCCAAAGCATTCGACAAGGTACATCATCCGACACTGGTCGACAAACTTGTAAATTTCGGTATGCATGGCATGGTACTGGATCTTATTTGTTCATATATCTCCAACAGAACCCAATATGTTCCTCTAAACAATGTAAAGTCTAGAGTCACTCCTATTAATTCGGGTGTTCCACAAGGGTCCCACCTGGGTCCCTTATTATTTAGTATTTTCATTTCGGACGTAGCTGAATGTTTTTCTTTTTGTAATGTGGTTTTATATGCTGATGACATGAAAATCTATCGAAAAATCTCAACAATTAATGATTAATAATTAATGCAAGCCGACCTTTGTAACTTTTTTAGTTTCTGTCAAGTCCACAGATTAATATTGAATGTAACGAAGTGCAATTGTATAATACTTTCAAGATTAGTTAATCCACCACTAATTGATATGACCATCAATAATATATTATTCCTCAAGTAACCTAAATTAAAGATTTAGGAGTTATTATGGACAAAAAGTTAAGCTTTGATAACCACATTTCCTTTATGGTACAAAAAGCCTTAAGGCTCCTGGGCTATATACTAAGAAATACAAAAGATTTTAAAGGCCATAGTACAGTAATGCGGTTGTATATTTCTTACGTAAGGTGTTCTTTAGAATATTGCAGTAAGGCGTGGAATCTTATGTATGGTAAGTATATAACATCCTTAGAACATGTACAGAAAAAATTTGTTAATGCACTTAATATAGTGACAACTTAAAATTCTACAATCCTCAGCCACTGTTTATCAGAAGAGAATTTGTCGAGATTTGTTTTATTTATAAAGTTATTAATAATATGTTGTGTTCCGAATGGTGTCTCAAAAATTTACCAATTAATTGCAGTTTTCCTAGAACAAGACACTAACAGATTTTTTACGTTCCTTACTATTCTACCAACTACTACGGTAACTTCCCGTTAATAAGAAGTATGAATGCTTATAATATAATTTGTCATTTAAACGTAGATATATTTTCCTCCAATTTTAATAGTTTTAAGAAAAACTTATCTAGATCGTTACAAGAGTTTTATAATACAAGCGTAAACAGTGATATATAAACATGATCCACAACATAATTTAACAGTTTTATGTTTGTCTCTTTAGATATTGTTAAGTTTGGGACTTTGTTGTTAATTAATTATTTCGATTTCACCTATTTGTAATTTTCTATTTTTCACTTTGTGTCATCTTTATTAAGGGTTTGCCTTGGGGACAACCTGTAAGATGACCTATTGTATAAATAAATAAATAAATAAATAAAATACAGTACTAACAAAGTAAATATTCTCACATAAACATTAAAGCAACAATTACTGAAGTTATTAAAACTAATACACGTTTATAATAAACAGACTTTCAAAAAGAAGGAGGTTATCAATTCGTCGCGTATTTTTGTTTTGTATGTATGTTACCTGATTTCTTCTCCTGTGGTGAACCGTTTTGTATGAATATGGTCTTGTTTTATAGAGTATATATCCGGATTGGTGAAACTTCAAATTTTGGAAAAGAATTCTATTGATAAAGTGATAAAATTTGTGAATGAACACATACGTGAATGAAAATCGACCATTATCCCTAACATATTGGTCGATTTTTCGAAAACTCCTTATGGATGTGTATAGTTTTTTAACGTTTAATCTATTAAGGAAGATCTTTAGGTGATCTCATATACTTTTCTGCGACGTGCAACTTGCAGTTTTGCAGAAAATCGCCGAAAATTCCAAAATTCTTATCAAAAATTTCAAATTACAGAACTAAATGGAAAATATAAAATTATAATTGTTTCTAACGGATGAAGTAATATATCAAATCAAAGGGCTCATTATGATGAATACTAATCCATTTTCTTTATTTTTTTTAATAAATATTTTAAAATATATTAAAAAACATATTTAAAAAATTACCCATTCTCCCCTTTATTCCCCAAACCATAAGAACTATTTTTTTTTGTTTACATGAAATTACGAAGAAATCCCTAATAATAATATTGGGGCCCGAATTATAGAATAAAAGGGAAAATTAAAAAAATGTTTTTTAACGCATCCTGCAATACATCAAATGAAAGGGCTCAATATGAGGAATACAAATATATATTTTTCATATTTTTTAAATTAATTGTTTACAAGATATTAACATAAAGATATAAAAAATTGTCATTTCTCGCTTTATTTCCGAAACCATGCTACCTAAAATTTTGAAAATAATTAGGGATACTGGGGCTCACTTGATATATTTATAAGAAAAATTATTAGAAAACCCCCTTAGTAATTTTAGAGACAAATTATACAATTAAATGGAAAATAAAAATTCAATTTTCAAACGTAATCATGTAATATATCAGATAAAAGGCTCATTATGTGAATTACAAATATATCATATTTTTAAATCATTTGTTTTAAAGATATTAACAAAAATATTAAACATCGACTTAATTCCCATTTTAGAAACTATACTATTAAAATTTTGAAAAATATATTTTATTTGTATTTTTAAATAATTTGAATAACATATTTAATAATTTATAATTTAAAACTTGACCTTATTCGCCCTATATCTTCCAATCTACAGAGCCTCAAAATTCAGACAGTAGATTATAAAAGACTTCCCTGGAAGTTTATTAGTAAAATAAAACT
Source organism: Octodonta nipae (assembly GCA_034190945.1). Classification (NCBI taxonomy): domain Eukaryota; kingdom Metazoa; phylum Arthropoda; class Insecta; order Coleoptera; family Chrysomelidae; genus Octodonta; species Octodonta nipae. The sequence goes on from CM067222.1 coordinate 7,291,755, forward strand.
CTAATGTTAATTTTTGGAAAATGAAAGTGTATATTTTTTATAAATTTAAAACGCTTCCTTTAAAAGATATCAGGGTAAATATAAGAAAATGCACTCGTTCCCTGCTTGTCTGAAACTGGAATATTAGAATCTTGAAGGTGGTACGGAACCCTTAGTATGTGAGTCCAACTCGCACTTGACCAAAATTTTGTTTTAATCAGTACACCGAAATACACAAGAATTAGTTAAAATTATTGAAAAAGTTTTTATTAGTGTTGGCATGTGTAATTTTTTAGGATTTAAAGGACGTTTACCTTTATTACCTGTAGGAGAATATTTTGTAACTTGATAAAGATGCTGTGTGTAGTGAAAAAGTGTCGTTCAAAAAAAACTAAATCAGAGTAAATCTCAAATTGGTTTTTCGTTAATTTAATTATGCAAAACTTCTTCGCGTTTAATTTTAAAACATACACATTCCTTGTTGGAATTACGTCTGTTTTCCTGCTTAAATGTACTCAAAAATTGTCCTCAATTTCAACTTACGGTCGACTTATTTACCACAACCGACACAACGGACCCAATGTAAACAAATTCATAAAATTGTTAACATTACAATTAGCAAACATTCTCCGATGCATCAGGCAGGAACGAAAAATAATATTTCGACTGTCACCATAAAGCATCCGGTTCCCGTCCGAATCCGTCCTGTGAAAACGGAAACGCACACAAAAATAATAAAAGGAATTACATATTCAATTAAAACTCGAATTAGAATTTCACCTTGAACGAACAACACTGCCGACAAATAATAGAAGTTGAAAACCAGTGGGTGCAATAAAATTATTGTGTAGACAATTAAGATAAAGATTATCGCAAGGTTACGGGAAAATTATTCCGATCATTACCAACGGATATCGGATGATTATTTTAACACTTATTGTGTTGATATAAATGCATAAATAAGTGAATATGGGATAATAAAACAAAAGGTATAAAATCGCCAACTGAACAATGTGTGGGGTTAAAGTATTGGTATGAAAACTATACTTCGTAGATAGTTTTGATATGTATACTATATACAATATAAACATATTGTTATCCTTTTAGCTTGTTTACTATCAAAAGATTTTTATGCACCATTTATCAAAAATATCAGAACAAGAAATTGTATTATTTTGTCTGTTCATTGGGTTTTCTCTCCTCAAAATTTTTCCTGTGTTTGGAGACGTTTCAACTCCGAGTCTGGAGTCGTTGTCAATCATTTAGTATTGATTTCGAAGTTTTTTTTTAAATTTTCGCTATGATCTTGAATTTGTTGTTTGTCAAAAAATTTGACACTGACAATTTGTCGTTTGGCGATCACTTTACGCTGAGGTTACCGTTTTTTTGCTCTGTTAGCAATAAATTCCTCCAGTCCAAATGAAGTTCGGCTGAAGATGCCCCCATTTCAGTTTTGTTTATCATCCTACAGCTGGCTTCTTTAAGTTTCCTCTTTTTTAAATTTTCCTCTTTCAACAAAATCTCTGTTTTATCCCAGTCTATCCTATGGCTGCCGGAGCTCGTAAATACATGATTGATTTGTCAACATGTCTTCTGGAAAAGTTATATTGATGTTGTTTTTTCCTTACTTCTAAAGGTCTTTAACTTTCACCGGTATAAGAATGGCCACAGTCACATAAAACACTGTAGAAACAATTTTTGGAATTCTGGGTTGCGTTAAACGGTTTGGTATGTGTGAGGATAAAGCGCAAGGTATTATTTGTTTTAAAAACACATACCAAACCGTTTAACCCAACTCAGAGTTCCAAAAATTGTGTGTACAGTGTTTTGTGTGACTGTAGCCATTCTTATAACGGTGAAACTTCAAGACCTTTAGAAGTAAGGAAAAAGAACATGAATATAACATTTCCAGAAGACATGTGGACAAATCAAATTTGGCCAATCATGTATTAACGAGCACCGGCAGCCATAAAATAGACTGGGATAAAACAAAGATTTTGTTGAAAGAGGAAAATTTAAAAAAGAGGAAACTTAAAGAAGCCAGCTGTATGATGATAAACAACACTGAAATCGGGGCACCATCAGCCGACCTTCATTTGCACTGGAGGAATTTATTGCTAACACAGGAAAAAAAACGGTAACCTCAGCGTCAAGTGATCGCCAAACGACAAATTGTCAGTGTCAAATTTTTTGACAAACAACAAATTCAAGATCAAATCGAAATTAAAAAAAAACTCGAAATCAACACTAAACGATTGCAATAGAAATAAAACGACGTATATTGCAGGAATAGCAAACGTTTCAAAGTCTATTCTGACTTCGTTGTCAATGGCTTTATATTGATGTAGATTCATTGACAACGAAGTCAGAATAGACTTTGAAACGTTTGCTATTCCTGCAATATACGTCGTTTTATTTCTATTGTGGTGTTATTGCCCAAAAAAACAAAAAAGTATTCAAGAATATGCCACAAACAACGTTTGAAAAACAATTACTAAACGATTGACAACGACTCCAAACTCGGAGTTGAAACGTCTCCAAACACAGGAAAAATTTTGAGGAGAGAAAACCCAATGAACAGACAAAATAATTCAAGACGTCTTCAACAATCTTTTCGAAATTCAAAATAGTATTGACAAATTTGCCAAAAATTTAATTAAATTAAATGTTAGGAGCGTGTTTATTTTCGGAAATATCCATTTTGTGTTGATCTTATTTATTTGAATGATTTTTCCAGTTTATTTATTCGCATTTTTTTATTTTGAGATGATTAATATCTTGAAAGGTCTTAGCTCTTGGATTCCGACGAATACGTCAGACAACTACATTGATCAGCTTGACCACACTTGCCTGGGATGGTCTATCAGGACTTCCTAACCAGGGAGGCATCAATTCAGAGTCACCAATATCGCTCATGACCAGAAATTTATTTACAGTCGATGTCTTGAAATTACCAGAAGTTCAGGAAAAATTGATAGAAGTGAAGGCTGATTCTACCTCGAAAGATGACTTCCATCTTTTGCCTTTCTTGCTTTGCAAATACTTATTCATTTTCCTTCAACTTATTTATGTGAAACCGGTTTTTCAAATCTGGTTTTAATTAAAACTGAACAGCGAAATCATCTGGCTGTCGATAGTGACTTGATGATAGCTCTGGCAAAAACTGAACCTACAATCAACCAACTGGTACAGAGCATTGTATGCAAACATTTACCGAGCTGGGCATCAGCTTTCCTATAAACTATATAATATGTTAAGTGGTATACTTTTTCTGAATCTAAAAACTTATTCAAATATTTATGTTCTAAATAAAATACTTAGGAATTGAACCTATCTTAACAGTAAAAATTGTACTGACAAAAATTCAGCCCCGGAAAAAAGTTAAAAAAAAAAGAAATTTTGCCTTAAAATCGCCAAATGCGACTATTTTGTTTGTATCATCAACCTAACCTACAATTTTTCTCAAAGACGTTTATTTTTCTTTTATAGATATAAACATAGAAATGATGTCTGAATGACACTTTCAATATTTTTAACAATTTTGAGTTCCAGAGAATAAAAATCAGGGTTATTTCTGAAAAATATAGGAACCATAAAAGTGTCTGTATCAAGCAGGATCTGTTATTCGGCTTGTATGACAATTTTTTGATCCGAACATTTCTTTGTTTTTTTATACGAAAAATTATTTTATTATTTAAATTTAAATACAAGGTGAAGAAAACACACTTTTTTGCGGTATTATCTAATAGGGTGAACATAAAATGCAATTAATTGCATAGGTGTCAAATACCCTATTCTTGGGCATTGTCGAGGACAGCTCTTCAGGGCTTAAGAGCAATCCACCACCTGACACTTATATCGACTCCATCGACTGTATCCTCGCCACTTGAGACACAATTAGAGCTGAAGACGTGTATATACATCTAATATTATCATTGATCAATTTAATGGACTCCAAAATGTATATTCTATTGTTTTTCCCAATAAGTTTAACAAATTTTCGATGTTTCCAATTATTGCTTCATGCAATTGTGTTCATTTAATCGTAAATAGCCCTAGATGTTTCCCCAATATAAAATTTATTACATACACAAGGAATTTTGTAATTTTGTTTGTTGATTTTGATTTCGATATAACTGATTTTTTGTTTTGAATGTTGTCATGACACTAAATCTGTTGGCGTTATCTTTGAGAATTAGGGGATAACAAAGTCAGACAAGCCTTCAGTTTTTAATTTATTTGACTATTATAAAAAATGTGAGATTGTTAACTACCCAAACTTTGCACTGAAAGTATAAACAATGTACAATATACCGATTTATGCCCAGGAATTAGCGGTTGAATTTACAGGGTTCTTGGAATAGAAGGTAGCGAAAATGGAAATGCAACATTTCGTAACCCATAAGCAGCTGTATATATAGGGAAGATGAAATATAGGGTGAGAGGAATTATAGATATACAGGATGATGATAAAAAATGTTAGAAAAGGAAATTATTTATAGAGTACCCCACGAAGAGTTCCATATATATGATGATTGAAATATAGGTCGGAGTAGAATTATAGTTACAGAAGATAGTTAAAAATTTCATAAACAAAAGGATACGGTGGCTCATAGGCAGTGGAATATACAGAATGGTTTACCGGGTGGTTCAAAAATGTTAAAAAATATTAAACGTGGTCCATGAGCAGTTGCATGGTGGTGGAAATATATAATGAGATGGAATTATTATAATGAGGATTTTAATAAATGTTAGAGAATTGAGTGCAATTATAGCTATACAGGGAGGTTAGAAAAAATAAATATGTATGGTAGCCCATTAGCAGTTGAATTGTTGTCATATTCAATTAAGAATTACGAATTTGAACACAAATAAAGTCCTATGAATTATATCTGAAAAAAACTTGAATTTCGTTACTTATTTGTAGAAGCGAGATGTAAGACCGAAATCTAGGATTTTCGGGGAAACTATCACACAGAGGTTCCGAATCTGGATCCGTTCCGTGTAATTGCTGTTCTCCTTAAAGTCCTAGGATAGAATGTCACGATAAAATTTTCAGGTTACTTAACCTGTCAGAGATATTGACACAATTGGTCGAATTTCGACCACTGGGCGACAGCTAGTTATCCTAAAAACGTGAAAACTTTAAATTATTTTTTCTCGAAAAACATGTGATTCAAAAAGTAAGAATGTATAACTGATAATCAAAATGGTATTTGTGAATTTTCTACAGTAATTAAATATGTACATGATTAAATTACGATTAAATTACAACGACAGGTAGGCTTGTGGTTTAATGAATTATAACAAAACCAGTCACTGACAACATGCGGTTTACGCTTTGTGTGATTTTGTAAATTCTGTTCAAATAATGGCAACAGTCCCCCATGTGCGACACAATTCGGTAATTCCTGTGGAGTACGAGTGCACCCAAACGTCACGAACGTCATGATAAAAATGTGATTTATAATATTATCAGTTTAATTGCCCAACGAGGATGCGGTTATTTTTAATTGCCCTGATTACTCGTGATGAATCCTTTAGTAGTTTTTGCGGGTTTTGTTGTCGCATTGATCGGATTATTTACGTAAAATCGTGGGAGGAATTTTACTTTATTTTTCATTATTTAAGTATGTAATCATTGGTAGAGTATTATTTCAATGGAATTTGTAATAATTAATAGACAGCAAATTCTACTGCGGTTTATCCAAGGCCTGTGATTCTTGTAGTCTGTATTGTCTAAGTTGAACAAAACATAAGGAAAAACAGTCTTTTTTCGCCCCCTTTCTACATTTTTAAACCCAGTCAAACGTTTCCCAAGATTTCCACCTGATTTGTATGGATGTAAAAATATACAGGGCTTTCATTTCAAAACTAGCCACCCAAAATAACTTTTTAATATATATTTTAATGAAAAAGACAAAAATACCGTTAATCTATATTTACAGGGGGACACATTTTACACGTAAATATAAATTAACGAGTTTTTTTTGTCTCTTAGGGATAGCTGGTGCAATCGGCCTTCATCCGATATTTCGTGGAATCGGCATTCGCCCGATATTTCTGGAAATCGGAAATGTTTGTCCATCAACCCGAGACCGATGGCTAGCCTTAATGAGAATTCGTCGAATTTTATCGAATCTTCCACACATTTCCCAATGGCTCGTTGACCTACTAGAGAATTCCGATATAAGGACAGCTGGCGACTTCGAGGACAGTAGGACTATCATCAATTCTCTTAGGGCATCCACTATTAATATAATAACTTAGTTCATGTATATATATATATATATATATGTTTTAGGTGGTTTCCGGGAATTCATCCGCGTAGTTGATAACTGATCCCTGCCGGGATCGATGGTAAAATGACGACGTTTCGGCAGAGTCACATCTGCCCTCTTCAGGTCGGTTCTCATAATTCTCGTAGCCTTCTGCTTTCGCTTCTAGTTACTCGAGTAACCTTAATTAAACTGCACCCGCATAACGCAAGCTTTTTACCATAAGTGAAACCTCGTTTTAAAGCCTTTTTAAAAAGTATTTCAACAGTGTGTCGTTTTTGATTTTCCATCAACATTTTAGGAATTTGTATCCTGGATATTTTTCTGATCTCTGATGTTATTGACGAATAGTAATTAAAATTGATAATTCTCTTATAATTTTAAATAGTTTTTGCTATTAAGACAAGGGAAATGAATGTGCCAATGGATTTTAAATCATTTTATAATAATAGATGTTCGAAATGGTCTCCATCCACTGCAAGGCAATGATATACTCCTGCCTCAAATTCATTGTGTACTTTGGAAAACATATTCTCCTTGGATACGATGTTCCAGATCATCCAGTGATTCTGGAGAAGTAGCATACACGCGGTTCTTTAAATGTCTCCACAGAATAAAATTCAGGAGGTCATATCTGGGGACCTTGCTGGCCACTCGATGGCACCTCGCGTTCCAATCCATCTATCAGGTAATCGATTATCCAGAAACTTCCTAACTGGCAAGAGATAATGCGGTGGGGCACCGTCGTGCTGAAAAAAGTCTTTAAGATTATAAGCTAATTATATATTTTATTTGTCAATAACATCAGAGATAAGAAAAATATCCAGGAATCATGTTTTTATGCGCAAATTCTTTAAATGTGGATAAAATATCAAAAACGAGGTGTGCTTTATTTTATTCCAGGTTGCTCGTTTTCGTTGGGACACCTTGTATATTCAAATTTAAAACCAATGTTAACAATAACAAGTTAATGTTACCTATTAACAAACTTAATAGTTCTTGATGAATGATTTAATTCATGAAACAACAAGAGTGATATTTTCGGCAGCTGTCATTCTTCATTAACCGAAGGCCGGTTCAATCATTCAATTATTCCAATATTTATATTACCGAATTTCATATTCGACAACGAAATGCAAACATCAACATGTGTGTGTCATGCAGAAAATCCAATGATGGACCAGTGAGTGTGCTGTGACTTTAAAGACGAGTCCACGGCAAAACATCTTGGGATTGATCAAAGATTTATTATTGTTAAGGCGCCACTTTAAATTTAGATGAAATTAATTCATCAGCAGTCATCTCTAACGGCAGTCGGTCTAGACCAACGACTCGCACTCGTACTGGTGTTGAGCGTTCACGACTTCCTGATTTAATTGAGGATTTTCCCCGGCCCCCAAAAATAGATCGTATCCGTTTCGATTTTTTTATGAGTGCCGTGAAAAATGAGGCACAGTTTTCGTTTACGTAACGAGGCGATAAAATCGCTCAGGTTTTCTTGGAAATGTAAAGGTTATAAAACGGGTGAGTTATAGGAGAGAATCGAACAATTTTGGAAGAGTAGCAGATGCTGAAGTTTTTGTTGTAATTAAAGTCGTGCGATTTGGTAGCGTGCGTCATATCGATAGTATTATTGATGGAAGTCATTAGTTCGTTATCGTCACTCATGATGATTTGATAAACAACCATATTTTGATGTTATTTTTACTGTTTTTGGGGATATGGAAGCTATATTTAAGTTGTTGTCTGAAAAATAGTTGTGGCATCTCTAGTTTATATTTTTAGAATTTCTTGGGAATAATATTACAATTATTGGAAAGTCTGTATATTTCATATACTGCTTCTTCTCCACTTCAGGTATACTAAGTTTTTACCTGTTACAGCACTCACCTTTTTCTTGGTCTACCAACACTTCTTCTGCTTCTACTTTCTTAGGAAATCAATCTACATGCTCTTTTCGCTTTATCCTATTTTTAACCGACTTCCGACTTCCAAAAAGGCGGAGGTTATCAATTCGTCGTCACGTATTTTTTATGTATGCTCAATGATTATTCAAAAACGGCTTCGGCAATTTTGATGATTTGAAAGGCATCGTATTAAGGAATACTACAGAAAGGTACCATATAATTTTCTATAACGCGAGATTTACGGTTTTCCTGAAAATCATAAAAAATAGTAATAAAGGGACTACATTTCAGTAAATTTCAATAAATCTACACTGTTTTCTCTAAAACGGCTCAAACAATCTGAATATTTTAAATTGTATTCTACAAAGACATGTTCCAGCCTGATTGCGTATAATTATCTATAACGTAAAATATACCGTTTTTCCGAAATCGTAGAAATATTTGCAAAAACACGGTAAAATCAATGTAAGTGTCAAATTTATTTAATAAATATCTAGAGTACTTATCAAGATATGCCATGAAAGTATATCGTACAGGGTGTTTGTAACGGTTTTCATTGCATTGCGTGAAATGGCACAAAATATTCCACTAGTGTATCGAAAAGAAAATTTTTTAGGTGAGCGATGTTTTCTATATTGTATACGTTGGTAGGTGTGTGCGTGTATCGAATTTCAAACAGCAACGGTTCAAAAAGCGTTAGAAGCAGTTGTATATACAGGATGACTGAAATATAAGGTGGAGTGAAGTTATAGTTATACAGGATGGTTAAAAAATGTTAAATAGTGCGGAACATAAGTATTTGCTTATACTTGTCATATTGGGCGAAATAAAATTATAGCTATACATGGTGATTTAAACAATAGAAAAAATAGAAGCACTCAATAGGGTGGAGAGGATCAATACTTATACAGGGCGGTTGCAACACCGTGTAGAGTTGAGTTATAGTTGTACAGGGTGATTCAGAAAATGTTAGACAAATAATTTATATTGGGTGACCAATACACAGAAATATATACAGGGTAATTGCAATATAGGATGAATTAGAGTAAGTGGGCCTTATAATAAAACAAATAAAAAAGTTTAAAAATATGTGGATATCAAATTAAGAATACGCTAAAATAATCAAGAGAATGGTACCATAAATCAGACAAAAAAAGAATATGTGTCAGAAAATAGTTATTGATTGCACACGATATCTAAACGGTTTTTACTTTAAGCCAGTTGAAGTCGTATGTTTTTTTAAATATAGAGTATCTGTAATTTTGTCGTTTATTTTTAAATGTTCAGTTCACTTCTAATACAGGGTGGCCAACTAAGAATGCAAGGAAATGCATATGGGAAACTATCGATAGTAGAGGCTTGCGACCAAAAAACTTATTACTAAAACCACCAAGAGGAAAAAATGATTTCAAGTTTCTGAGATGCGTAACTGCAATCTTGAACCTACAAAGTGATGTTTCATTGAATTCTGCTATATTAACGTAACAAAAAACTACCTAATCCTCAAAGTCAAAGATAATGTGAACCTTTTTGTTTGACCATTTTTGCTGTATCTCTAAAAATAAAGTGGTGGGGGTATTCAATTGTTTTCGTAAAAAACACCCTATATCTTCGAAACAGGTCAGCCGATTTTATAAAATTTGGGCTAGTTGAAAAGAGCTCTAAAAGTACCTAGCATTCTTATGTGACCACCCTGTACAAACATTACTTATGCTATCCATAAATGTGTAACATTTAACCCTTTTTAAGATTTTCATTGCTTGACTTTGTAACCTGTTTTGAACTTTATTGGTCATTGTCCAGTCTCGCTGCCGTAAGTGAGGATTGGTACAATCATCGTCCTATAAAACTTTATTTGTATCTTATGTTTAAACATTCTAGATATTGTTCCACACACAAATGCATATGTGTGTCATTATGATGTGTTATATCGGAACCTAGATATTTAAAATGTGTTCTGTTCTAATATTTCATTATTAACCACTATCTTAGATCTGACATGTGTATTTACCTGAAAAGACTTAATTCGCTCTTAGTAGATGAAAATTACAAGTTGTACTCTGTACAGATATCTGTGAGCTAGTTTTTCCTGAAACTCTTAGACATCGAAATTCATTTCACAATAAAATATTAATGTCAAGAATGCCAAGAATCTCAAAAATGTCTTATATATCAAAAATGTCAAAATTTATATAAAATTTTACATATTTTGAATGCTGTGGCAGTCATATTACATTACATTTCTTTATTTGACTAAGATAAATATTGGACAATGTTTGTAGCAAGTCATAAAATACAATGTCAGTGAAAAATCATAACTAAAATAATACATTTTAGATTTTCTTGGGAATAATACCACATCAGAGTTCAAACTTGTGTATATTTTAAAACCAAACGTTTCAAAATCCTGTCGAATTTCGTTTTCAATGGATATAAATTTATAAAGTAAAATTGAAATATATGACAATTATTTTGACAAATATGGTTACGTTACTATGGATAAATTTCTTTGATTTTAAATATACAGGGTGCACAAGAAATTCCAAAGATCATTATAAATCAAAAAAAAAAATTGTTCAAGTTGGAAGAACTTGAAAAATTGTCTTCAGAATTTATTTGTGGCGTTCCTAGGGACGACTTTCTTTTTAAGATAGTGCATTTGCCAAAAAATGCGATCAAAGAATTCTGATAATTCAGTGATCCCATTAAAGTCATAAGGGAAAACCTAGGAAAAACCTCATGAACTATTAAAATAATACAAATATGAAATACATGTTAAAAATAAGATAAAATAATAACAATTAAAATTAGACAACAAAATCGTTGAGCAAATTCCGTGGTTCATGTAATCACAAACTGAGTAAAAAGACAACTTTAGTAAATAGTTCTTTAAACTCTCTCTAAAATTTAAGTTAATTTTTTTTAATTCTTCAGCAAGATATAATAAATATTATAGTTTTGGGAGTTTTTAAGTGATATTCTTGTGTATATCAAGGACCCCGTGAAACAAATAAAGAGAAGATAATGGCAAGATACGAAATCTCTGAAATAATGGTTAACCCGACTCACGAACTCCAGCTAACATAGGAGTGAAATAGGTGACAAACTAAAAAAAGTGAACTCGAAAATCTGATTCTAATGTGGTCTATATGAACATTCCAAGATAAGGTGCTATCTAAATAAATGCCCAGTAATTTTACCCTACCTGCATCAGTAGTAGAAGTGGTTGAAAACTTCAGAGTTTGTGTTTGTCTTTATTGAGCTTCAGTTTATTAGTACTGAACCATTTATCAGATTTTTCTCATATATCGGCCGAGAGTTTTAGTGAGGTTAGCTAAATTGGTGTCAAATTACACAAAGCTCGTGTCATGTGCAAATATCACCGATTTTAATAAATAAATAAAATTTGGAAAATCATTGATGTAAATAATGAAAAGTATAGGTCTAACGACGGAACCTTGTGGAACACCGTGTTCTATAGATTTAAATTCATAACATAAGCAAGTATGACACAACTGGGCGGATATAATAATCTGGTTCCTAAAAGTTTAAAAAATATATACATATAACGTAGCTCGAGCGGATTTGAATTTTAAAATATCTTCTAATAATGGTGAATTCTATAGATATGTATACGAAGTTTTATTTGTTTCTAAAAACAAGTCTATGACGTCACTTATGATAATTTAATTTGATCTTACATTGTTTTTTTTATATTTTTGCTTTGTGTAAATTATTTGGTAGTATTTGTCAGTGCACTGAATGAATGTCGCTTTCCTTGTTAACTAAGGTTACCATAAAATGGGTTAAGTTAAAAATTTCATTATTTCCTATCAAAATGTTATTTTTTTCCCATAGTTTTAACTTGAGAATAACAGAAACAGATTTCCCGACACGTGCTATATAAACGAGTTTTCCAAGAAACACCGTTTTTATTGCACAGAAAATGCGACGTTCAACAACAGATGTTAATTCTTTTAATTCGCGTACACACGCATTTTTAAATGTTTATATTAAATTTCTGCAAATCAGTGAAACATAAATCGTGCGAAGAAAGTTTTTATTTCTTGTTTTATATATCAGTGAACGAACTTAACTGGCAACAGGTTTTTTTTTATTTGACACTTTTCCAATACGATTTTTCCCAGCTGTCTCATCTTTTTCGCTGATTTGTGTTAAACGTACGTTTTCAAAGGTAAGTATGTTAACGCACCCATAAATAAATTGTTGGACAAAATGCTGCGAACCAATATTTGGGTTACATATAAAAAATATGTATGACTACCACAATATACATTGAAGTAATACGTGTTACACTATTCAACAATTACAAACTTTTTCTGCATTTGGTTTGTAAATTGATGGTATTCCCGAATTGCGGGGTTGTAAAAATGGGGCACAATAATGTAATTACCTTATAGGAGATTGTAAAACTGCATCAAATCGTGTAACAAGAATGAAACAACAGTATAGTCCGTAAAGCAAGCGCTAATTCACCTCAAAAAATTTCCCCCTCGAAACAAAAATCTACCTGTTTTTTCTAAATTGCAAAAGTTTTGAAAATAACCCAGATATCCAGGGTGGTTCGGTTGAGATGGACTACCCTGTATTATTGTCAATAGCCAAGAAGCAATAATCAAATTCACAATAGAGATGAAAAATTTTAAAAATATATATTTGGATGTACTTATACATATATCAAAAACATCAAAGACACAAGTTATATGTGGTAAATCTTTGGATGCTACAAAACATAAAACACGTATATAAAACCATTTAACGCAGCGCAAAGTACCAAAAATTGCGTATACAGTGTTTGCCGACTTCAAAAATATACTAGATTGGTAGGTAATAAATTTGTATAGAATGAGCTCCTTTTAAAGTTTACATTCTTTACTTCCTGGGTAGGTACCTAACAACATTGAATGTGTTATTTATTTGCTAGAGTTGTATTTTGTTATAATTATTTTTAGCTTTTTAGTTATAGGTAGAAGTCGGTTATATTTTTTTTTAAAAATGTTTTATTTTCAACTTTTTAGTATTTTTGAACTCAGGTAGTTTTCATTCTTCATTTTTTATTTTGTATGTATAACCTTAATAGACAGAACCAGGTAACATCGAAAGAATCAACATTACACAATGATACTTTCTCATTTAAATTGACAGGTAAATCTTTACGAACAAAATGTACTAGTACGCGTTGACTTAATAAGCCCAAAATATATTTATGCCTTATGGACTAAGCCATGTAACCTTTTTTCAACTTTTTTTGACAACCCTGTATAACTATAGATAATTCCACTCCAACCTATGTACCAACCATCCTGTACATACGACTGCCCACGGACAAGCATAAATTTGTTAGCTGCCTTCGGTAAACTATAGGACAGAGTAGAATCCATCCCATATTTACGGAGTCAAATCCGTCCTATATTTCAACCATAGTAATAACTCCTTGTGGGCTAGCCCATAAAATAGTTCATTTTTTACATCTTACATTATCGTCCTGTGTAACATTAATTCCTCTCCACAACTTCTTATGGGCTATAAAAGAAATATTTTTTAATCACACTGTATAAATATAATTCAACTGCAGCATATATTTCAACCATCCTGTATATAATTTGCTTATGTCCACATCATATAACGGTTTTTTAATCACCCTATATAATTTTAATTTCACATTTTTTCCAACATTTTTATACCACCAAACGTCCAGTCCATCCTATATTCCAACCATCCTGTATATACGGCTGCCTACGGACCACTATCATTCTAGTCCCTCCTATATTTCAATCTTCATATAAATGCAACTCCTTCTACCACTTTACTTTGTGATTTTGTTTGCTATAACTAAACACCCTGTCTATAAACCCACCAAATAGCAGTTTAAAGTTTGACATGTGTTGTCACTGAATTTTCTATTAGGCCGGGAGAATGTGACAACCAAAAGCACCGTCTTCGCAAAATGGAAAAATTTGCATTTAAATAGGTATTTGCCTGGTATACAAACAAAACGAGCTTGATACTCATTGATTTAAGGAGCCGAAAATACTATGCTTTACTACCTATATGCTTGAGATGTATATAGAAAATTTTCAAATTCGCAATTAAAATTTCCAGTGCCTAAAATTACCGCACTATTACGTTGGAATTAAAATGTTTAATTAAATTTTGGAATTTTCGGCGATTTTCTGCAAAACTGCAAGTTGCACGTCGCAGAAAAGTATATGAGATCACCTAAGGATCTTCCTTAATAGATTAAACGTTAAAAAACTATACACATCCATAAGGAGTTATCGAAAAATCGACTAAAATATTAGGGATATTGGTCGATTCATTCACAAATTTCATTACTTTACCAATAGAATTCTTTTCCCAAATATGAAGTTTCAACAATCCGGATATATACTCTATTAAACAAGACCATATTCATTCAAAACGGTGCACCACAGGAGAAGAAATCAGGTAGCATACATACAAAAAAAAGCGAAAAAAAATACGTGACGAATTGAAGTCGGTTAAAAAACTATAAGAATCAGCAAAAAAAAACGAATCGAATCGAAGCTCCTGCGAGACTACCATAAAGCTGAACTGACGTTACTGACTGACACTGAGTCATGATATGATGTCTAGTTGAGTGTGCATTAGGCTTTAAGAATAGTACTCGACACTATGAAGTATCGATACTTTTACGAGTACGATACTTTTTTTCGATACTACTCCAGAGTACAGTATTGATACTTTCTATTCGATATCGTGTCCCTAGTAGTATGTAACAGAATATCCAAGTAAAGAAGAAGTAACTTTAAATTAAATGTCAAATGAATATTATTATGGGAGCTTGGAAACAGAAGAGCTTTAAAAGCTTTTGAAAAAAAACATGGAGCTAATTACTAGAAAATAAATAGTCTGCGTAAGTGTTGAGTTTAATTTCATAGCCACTTCAATCCACAATTTTTGTCGTTTTAATCCCACAATGCGAAAAAATTGCATTAATTAAATTTACTGATACTACAATTGCAATTTCCACAATTTACGTTTTTTAAAAAACTGTCCGACGCGTTTCGACTAATGTCTATGTCAAGGAACTAGACTAACTGGGTATTTCTTGAGGAAGTTGTATTTATATTCAAGGAGTGATATAATTACCAGGTACTTAATTTTGAACAGGATTATTTAATTTTATTATAGGTAAAAGGATTAACTAAAGAGGTTTATTAAGGGGGAATTATTTATTTCTGTCTGGTCGTTTAGCAAATTACCGGTATTTTTAAGTTTATTAATCTCCAATGATTCTAAAAGGTTTAATTTATTGCCTTTATTTTCTAAATGTAATAATTTAAAATTTTCCTCGAAAAGATGATTTTCTGTTACTAAATGTTCAGCATAATTGGAATCTGTTTTTTTATTAATCAAAAGAATTAGGGTGCTCATAGATACGTTTTTTACTTTTACGCTCTGCCGCTTTAACCAATATAGGCTTTAGAGCATGACCCACATGATAATTTATAGACTCCATTTTTTTTGGATCGATTTTTGATTTGTTTTTTTTAATACGGTTTCACAAGCCATCTCAAACCGATCTAACGATTCACTGCACTTCTATACAACCATATCAACAAAAACTTTCCGCTTACAATAGTATGGTTCATAGATTACTTTCCATAAAACAATCACCAGAAAGAATTAAACATAATCAAACAGATAGCAGTAAATAACGGGTTTGAGGCCGAATTAATAGAAAATATTCTTAGAAATCAAAAACACAAAAAGGCATTAAGAGAAGTTTACCAAGACAGCAAAACCAATAATGATTTATATAATAGTATAACCTATTTTGGCAAACCAAGTTTAAAAATAGCATCCTTTTTAAGAAAACAGAATATTAACGTAACATTCAAAACGTCTTGGAAAATTTATCAAAAATAACATATCAAAAATCCATCCAAAAAATAAATATGGAGTCTATAAATTATCATGTGGGTCATGCCCTAAATCCTATATTGGTTAAAGCGGCAGAGCGTGTAAAAAACGTATCTATTAACACCCTAAATCTTTCATTAATAAAAAAACAGATTCCAATTATGCTGAACATTTAGTAACAGAAAATCATCTTTTCGAGGAAAATTTTAAATTATTACATTCAGAAAATAAAGGCAATAAATTAAACCTTTTAGAATCATTGGAGATTAATAAACTTAAAAATACCGGTAATTTGCTAAACGACCAGACAGAAATAAATAATTCCCCCTTAATAAACCTCTTTAGTTAATCCTTTTACCAATAATAAAATTAAATAATCCTGTTCATAATTAAGTACCTGGTAATTATATCACTCCTTGAATATAAATACAACTTCCTCAAGAAATACTCAGTTAGTTTAGTTCCTTGAACAAAGACATTAGTCGAAACGCGTCGGACAGTTTTTAAAAAAACGTAAATTGTGGAAATTGCAATTGTAGTATTAGTTAATTATTATAATGAATTTCCAACAAGTATCGGCCGAATCAATTCAGTATTAATTAAATTGTTAACGTCCATACTCGATTGAGCAAAGAAAATACCTTTATGGACTATCACCGCTCTTATCGTTGGTCGAGATTGAAAAAGGATTTATTGGGCTGTCCCAATATAAACCGATCTGTGGTAAACAGGTTCGCTCTTATCACTTATCGCAGCTCCAACATAAATGTACCCTTAGATACCATGAAGCCACCATCTGGTTGAGCTTCCAAATTAAAAATCCTCATATGGTCTCAACACCATCGCTAAACCATATAAATTCCTTAAAGATTAACAAAAATAAATGATTATCGATATCTTGTAGAGCAATAAAATTAATGACGATCCTGACCAAAACTCCGATAATGTTGAAATTTATATAGATTTCGGAATCTCGTAAAGGGCCTTCAAACGACAAATTCTCCTAATAATTAAAATCCGTCGCACGATTAACCCAAATAAAATTCTACGATTTTTCGGCTGAAACGTCCATGAAATGGATTCCGTGTGCAATGGAAACCGAAGACAGAAAAATACCACGAACTCGAAAGAAAATTATTCGTGTCATGATGTCCCAAAGGCTGATTTATTAGATTACTTAAAAATGTGTGTGTATTTAATTATATTATTCAATTACAATTCATTCGTTATAAAATCCTTGGCCTCGATTGTATCGCAAGCAGTTGTTTTAAACGACACGATTTGAAAAACATAAATCAGATTCGAGATAGAAATCATAAGCCGGTGGAAAGAAAATGAATCGTTATTTGAATATAATTTTCAACTACTTTGCGGTGCAATATATGAAGTTGTTATGTTATTGTAACCTTTCGAATATTTAGTTAATTCATTTTACCCATTTGTAAAAGAGCAAAACGAAAACAAATTTAGTTTGTTGAGTGCAAAGAGTCATACCACATAAAAGAAGAAACAGCCTAGAAGACAATGTTTGTTTTTGTTGCTATTATTATGAAACTTATTATGGCTATATTTGTAGCACTGTTGGACTCAGTGACTCAGGGTCCTGACCACCTTTGCCATTTCTTATAAATTAGATAAATCATTATATGTATTTTTTTAATTACCATGTTTACTTTTAGGGTTCCTTGTATTCTTTGGCAAGCGGGAAATGAGTCTCTTATATTAGCCTTAATATTTTTTACGGTAAGCGTTGCAAAGTTAAAATAAAAATATATTGTTCATAATGCACTGGATTGTTTTTAATTTTTACATTTTTAAAATTTTTCATTATGAGGTTACTAATACAATCAGTAACATGAATTTTTCATCACTTGAAGTAAGACAGATCACAAACATGACCAGATAACCACACACAGAACAAATCTCACTGAAGGATACGTCAATATTCGTAAAAGCATTCTGTGAAATTATTTCAACGTCGCAACAAAATCTGGAGGCGTTTTTGATATAGTGACTGACTACTATGTAAAATAATAATTTTCTTATTTATTTATTACAAAATTAAACAGAATTTCTTCAAAAAATGTACATAAAATAATAATATTGTAACGAGAATTCATCTGATAATTCGTGGAAGCGGCTTTCATCCGATATTTCGGGGAATAAGAAATATTGTGCGTCTGGCGTATCGATGTCTGCGGCTTGCTTTGATGAAGTTCTCGAAGAATACTAGTCTAGTCTCGGCGGCTCTTTGGCGTTCTGGATAATTCCGAGAAGAAATATATAAATACGGAGAGCTGAGGTAGCATTCATTCAGTAGTCGATGGCCGCATAGTAAAATTCAGGTGTTCAAAATATATTGTAAATAGTTCTCTGAATATAAATTAAAGTAATGAATTATAGTAAGCTGGACTGTGTTTTTAAATAAAACCAAGAACTGAACTGAACCCGAGTGTGAAAATAAAAACGTTACAGTGATGTCAGGTTTGGGGTGTATTTGTGGAACTTTAGAAGTGAAAAATAAATAGACTGACAATGTTTACAGCGGTGAGTTTGAACCAATTGAAATTGACTGATTTAAAAAAAGAACTAGAGGAAGGGGATTTAGAAATTAGTGGGAAGAAAAGTGCTCTAATAAATAAAAGTAACGATCCCGATCATTATTTATTTGAAGTTTCTGGTAATGGATACATGACTATGCTATTAAAACAAATGGAAAATTTAAAAGAAACATTGCAAGAAAATTGGAAAATCTTAGAAGACAAATTACTAGAAATTTCTAAATCCCTAGAAAATAAGTTGCTAAAATATTCTAAAACTCTAGAAACATTCTAAGAAAATTCTGAAACCCTAGAAGACAAATTACTAGAAACTTCTAAATACCTAGAATATAAGTTACTAGAAAATTCTAAAACACTAGAAGAAAATTTGAAAAGCATGGTACAGAAAAATTCAGAAATGCTGAAGGAGCAAATAGTCGAGAATGAAGCTCGGATCGAAAAGCTGAATCAGACGATCAAAAATGAAACGCGGATAGAAGAGCTAAGACAGATGATGGAGGTTGAGATCAGCAAAATAAAAGAACAGGTAATCACAATACAAAGTGAAGAAACACAATCAAAAACCGAAAGCAGAAACAGTCGAGAAGTAGTGAACCCGAAAATCGGCCTCGAGAGGACAAGACATAAAATGAAACCTCCCCAATTTGATGGAAAATCGTGACGGGATAATTATAGGCGCCAATTTGAGGATGCAGCGAAGTTAAACGGATGGTTGGCAGAGGAGAAAGCAATAGCACTAACCTTCGCCTTAAGAGGGGATGCTATAAATATTTTTCAAACCGTGAATGCCTCTGAGCAAGAAGACTACGAACAAGTGGTCCCAGGCTCATTGTGTGGCTCGAGATCTTCGGATGTCCAGAGGAATAGCCAAGGTGTTTGCAAAGAAGATCTCAAAGATAAACAACCAATGGGTACCAGAGATATCTTCTATTTGGTAACGAAAACATTCTCGCAGGGCAAGCCAACATCTTTGTAGAATTGAGGGCTGTGATGATGGAGAAGCACTTGATGAAATTGGCGATCCCAAAGATAGCCTGTGGGTTGGATGGACTGAATTGGAGGGTGGTGAGAAATATGATGGAAACTATCTTTCGATTCAGTGGCATCGAAATCCTTGTAGGCTGTCTCAATATTCGCAGCCCAGATTCGAAGACCGTTGACTGTTACTTCCACCAAACTTCCAGTTGTCGAAATGGAGAGTGCTGCAAATATCGCCACGCCAGGAAGGATTCTGGGACATTCCGGGATGAAATGGTCTTAAGGAGGGGACAATATGACGGGATTCATCCGATAATTCGTGGAAACGGCGCTCATCCGATATTTCAGGGAATCCGAAATATCGTTCGTCTGGTGCATCGAGGTCGGCGGCTTGCTTAGATGAAGTTCTCTAAGAATTCTAGTCTAGTCTCGGCGTCGGAAGAAATATATATGTACATACAGAGAGCTGAGTAAGCATTCATTCAGTAGTCGATGGCCGTATATAATAATAAGGTGTTCAATGTAAATTGTAAATAGTTCTGTGAATTTAAATTAAAGTAGTGGAAATAAATTAGAGTTAGTTGGACTGTGTTTTTAAATAAATACAAGAACTGAGCTGAACCCGAGTGTGAAAATAAAAACATTACAATATAAAATAGTTGTCTTTTAGGATTACACTAGCTTGAAACAAAAGTTCAATGCCTTAATGAGTATTGAACTGTACTCGAGATATTTCACTTGCTTAATAAAATTGTTATGCTTATTATATTGCAAGCTAGTAAGGAAAAACCGTTCATACATTCAGCCTAATCTCCCCGTTGTAACGAGACATAAAATCCAAACGTTTATTACGAATAACCGTTTAAGGCGTCCTATTAAAGTACGAAAAATCGCAACGACATCTTTTCATCCAAAAGCGCCACCTTCTCGTTATTTTTATGCCATTTTCATAGAATTTAATCGACGACGGTCACGCAAAACTGCACGCAAACAAAAGCAAACTTACGTTCCTTTGTTTCCTTTGAACTCGAGTAACCAAAGTGTGGGTTTGAATTTGTTTTGCATTGCCCAACGCATAAAGAAAACCAAATCGATTTGTTTTGTGCCCGGACTTCCATTTACATCAAACCTTACAAATTAGGGGGCACCCGCTTTACGGTATGGATCCCTCGAGCCAACATTATACGATCTTAACAACTAAATTACCTGAAATCGAATGTGAAAGAAAAGGTCATGGAATTCTTTATTCAGTGCAGGATAAATATGTTTACGGAGTGACCACTTTTTCATCCCACAAAAGGAACAAAACTCTTAATGTTTCATCAAGTTGCTGTGATTATCCAGTGTATGATATGCACGGTGGTGGGCGGGTTAGTCTAGAAGAATTTATTTGAAACCGTATAGATTGATTTGGGCAGTATTTTTTTTTCTTTTTAATAATATACAAAATTGTAAAAAATAGCATATCCCAAAATTTGGTCGGAGTTAAAACATCCACCCGCTAGCTACGGTCTTGTCTACGTGTACATCTCTATGTCAAAATCCTTAATATGTTTTATAGAAACTCATGTGACAATTCTTGAAAAATACTGATTATTTTGCATAGTAGATACTAGATCAACTAGGTATATAATAATATCAGTTGTTTGTACAAAAACTGTTCCCACAAAATTACATTAAATTTTACTTGCATCAAGAATGCGATTGTTTTCTGAATGATAGTTATGGCATATCTAGTTTGTATTTTTATTGACATATCAAATTGTGACTCCTAAATTGCCATATTTTCAATTTCTGTATTCAGTTGTGTTAATTTTTTCAGTGACATTGAAAACGGGGTCTGATTTAACCCTGAAAATTTTGGAGTATTTCAAATGTACATACTTTCAAGTAATTTTGCTGTGAAATTATAAAAATATCAATGTGTATTCTGAAATCTTGAATTTGAGATGATGATGTGTCTGAATTTCTCATTATTATGGTAAAGAAGAGTGCTGTTAAATACTTTTCTCTGAAAACAAATTAGTGGCGGTCTTGTAACATTTTTTATATAAAGTAATAGAAACTTTAAATAATAAAATTAATAATTTAATTTTCTATTTTAAAACAAGGAGCCATAGAAATCTAGACAGATTGATGGCCATCAATGTAACAATTTCAGGCTACAATAGGTGTTAATTGAACAAGTAAATAAAGAAAAAATTAGAAACAAGCTTTTTTATTAGTAACAAGGAACTAAAAAAATTAAAACAAGTAAACTCCTTCGTTTAGTCTTCCCTTTAAAGTGTATCTTAATAAAATAAAAGTTTGTTATAAAAATATTTTTTTAATTTCATTTATTTTTAACTTTTAGTTCTTTGTGAATAATATCAAAGCTTATTTATATTTTTTTATGTTTTTTTACTTTTATTTATCTCTCTTCAAACCCTTTCATTGATATTCATAGCATGGGATAGATAAAAATATGCACCCCCATCTTTGAATGGCCGCCATATTAAATTTAGAGTGACGTCATTGTATTTTTCGCATTACAATTCTTTACGCCAATACTTTATGTAGAAGCATTGTATTGAAGACGTGTTTTAACTTTTTTACTTGTTTGGACTTAATTTTTCTTTTTTTCCATATTATAGCAAAATTCCAAAAAACACCATTTTTCGAATTTAAGACGACGGTTTTCATTTGACAGGTTAATTACAATTTTGTTATCGTTAGCCTTTATATAAAAAATAGATTCTGACTGGACGTTTATTCACCTATCCATACAAATCCTTAACTAGTTTTTCCAACTTTCTTTCAATTGTGTTTATTATGTCGTCTTCCATATTCCATATTTTCGTATTAGGAATATATTCCAGTCTCGAAACTCTACAGCTTCTTCTTATCGCATCAATTTCAACAGAATGAGCTCGTTTCTTTGATTTATTTCCCACAATTCTAAGTTACACAGATATATACCCTTTCTAATAGATGTATATATTATTTTATTCGTATCGCGTTAAATTCCTTGTCCACATCAGAAAGAATTGAATTGTTTAATGACGTTCCAGCATTGATTTCTTCCTTTATTTATATGCTTCCACAATTTTGATCGTCACAACAGATCTCAGATTCGGTATATCACTGCATTTTTTTTACCATTCTTCAATTAATATCTAAATGTATGAAATCTGCACCAATAACTTATTCTTTACTTCATTTTAACAAACAAAATCTAGGCGTGATTTTTCTGTCTCAGCTTAAGTGAACACCGCAATGCTATGTTGAGGATAAGATTCTCCAAGAGCGCTATACCTGCCAGAGTTAGCAAAATAAATTAAAATCTCTGGTAAATTGTTATGCTAAAACTCCTATTTAGGAGCCACATTTGTGGCTTTGTACATTTCAGGGTTAATTATATAACTCTAATAGGAACAGGAAGCAGGCTGGAATTCTTGAACAAGCTGACTGTCATCAAACGCTGTGTCCATGTGACAGCCGCAAACTAACAAAAAGTATTCATGGCGTTCTTCCTAGGAAATTAGCGCATATCGCGTTAACGTTAACATTTCGTATATGCAATAGCATGGGGACGTAGTAAATTTTAACGACTTACGACACCAACCAGTGCTTCGTGTCACGCAGAGGAACCACTCATCTGTGAAAATTAATACTTACCCTCAAGGGAAGAAAATGGGAGAACCTGTATAACTCAAGACCTACTAGAAAGAAGAAAAGAAGCACACACACCAGCAGAAGGATATGCAAACTGTAACTCATAGCAAAGACGGTCGACGGAACACAAAAGACAGTCTTTGGGGGTATCTTAAGCTAAACCATGAAAATAGTCCAAAGTCAAAATCCATAGAAACGTCGGCTAAGAGCGGTAAACAGCTATAGAAAAATTTATAAACTTAAAATCGTTCCATCTCAGCGAGAAAAAAAGAAGATATTTGAGCAAACTCAACGCCGTTCGAAACAGAAAAACTTATGATGTGTCTATTTTTTGTGAAACAAGATCTGTCGTCTATACAGGGTGAGTTTTTTTTGATGATCAGTATGGGAATCTCGGAAACTAGCGGAGATAGAACAATGGTTAAATTGGAAAAGATTTGCAGTTTTACTGGCCCAATTTAATGACCTTTTAGGATTTTGGTAAAAAGTCATGGCTATCTAGATATTTTGAATAAACGAAATTCTGTCGATTTAGTCAAATCCCTCTAGCTCCTTTGCTTTTTATTTTATAAAAAAAGTGTAAATATCAAAATGAAAGAGAATTGTATCCCGAATATGATTGGCATGTCCTCATTTGCGTGACAGCTCTCGTTTTCGATATATGACACAAACTTATCTTTTTTTAATGGAAACTATAGTTGGCTATGACCTCAAAAAATCGGACATTTTTAGAGCTTTTCAACGATATAATACTCGATATAGTTATTCGTAAAAATAACGGAGTTTGGATGCTTTTCTCTCTTATTTTCACTTTTAACGTAGGTAGCCATGGAAAAGATTGTTTTCACTTTGACGTTTCCTCATTTGAGAGTAATTCCATTAGTAGTGCTGAACTGACAGTCGATATTGACAAGTTTTCGTGATAAAATGGAATATTCTAACGAAGATAAACTGAATATGGTGGAATGTTATATCATATGCCATAACAATTCAGTTCGTACAGCTGAGGAATACTTTCATAGATATTTTAATCGTCGTCAACCTTCTCTATGTACATTTAAGAGGCTTTACGATAGTTTACGCAGACATGGATCTTTTACTAAACCACCAAAGGAACCTAATCAAATTAACGAAGCAGCACAAATAAATGTTTTAGCAATGGTAAATTAAAATCCATCTACATCAACTCGTGAGATTGCGGCAGAAGCTGGCACATCTCAACGAACTGTAGTTAAGGTATTGAAAGCGCACAAGTTCCACCCGTACAAACTTTCAGTTTCTCAAAGTTTGCATGCTGGTGACGAACATCGACGTATTTTGTTTTGTACATGGTTTAGAGACATGTGCCTTGACAATCCACAGTTTCCATAAAAGGTGTTATGGTCAGACGACACTAGATTTACTAACTGCGGTATGTTCAATAGACATAAGGAGCATATCTAAGCTAAAGAAAACCCTTTCCTTGTAGAACAAAGACGACCCCAGATAAAATTTGGTTTTAAAGTTTGGTGTGGTATCATAGGGTCTACTATTCTGGGGCCTTTCATCTATGACGAATCACTTACTGGGGAGCGCTACTTGCATTTCTTGCAATGCACTTTTCAAGACATGTTGCATAATTTGAATTTGAGAACTCGTTTAGAAATTGAGTGGTTCCAACATGCTGGAGCACCTGCTCATAACTCGTTATTAGTAAAACAACACTTAGATAATATCTATCCAAACTCTTAGATAGGAAGAAATGGCCCACGCGAATGGCCACCCCTGTCTCCCGATTTGGCAGTTATAGACTTCTATTTATGGGGTGCGTTAAAAAACAAGGTATACAAAAGAAAGTATGAGACAGTTGGTGACCTAAGGGAGGCGGTATTACAAGCAATTGAAGAAATTGATAGACGGTCTGTGAGGAAAGAGGTAATGTCAATCTTAAAAAGATGCAATTTTTGTCTAAATAACAATGGTGGACTTTTCGAACATAAATTGTAACCATTATTATGTACTTTAATTTCTTATGTTTTTAGTAAGTACCTACTTATTTAGTTTTTTCGTTAGATCTGATATACCTAAAAAAAATTGTTCAATGTTATTTGGAATAGTTATTAATAAATCAATCTATTTCATGGCTAACTACGTTAAAAGTGAAAATAAGAGAGAAAAGCACCTATAAATCCGTTATTTTTATGAATAACTATATCGAGAATTATAACGTTGAAAAGCTCTAAAAATGTCGGATTTTTTGAGGTCATAGCCCACTATGGTTTCCATTCAAAAAAAGATAAGAAAACGAGAGCTGTCACGCAAACGAGGACATGACAATCATATTCAGGATACAATTCCCTTCAATTTTAATATTTACACTTTTTAAAATAATCAAACACAAAGTAGCTAGAGGGATTTGACTAAATCGACAGAATTTCGTTTTTTCAAAATATCCATAGTAAGCCATGACTTTTTACAAAAATCCGAAAGTGTCATTAAATTGGGACAGTAAAACTGCAAGTCTTTCCCAATTTAACTATTGCTCTATCTCCGCTAGTTTGCGAGGTCCCCATACTGATCATGAAAAAAACTCACCCTGTATATAACACTTAGAAATCCTGGATGTATCAGAATTACATTCTTCAGTCATAAGTGTCATCTTTTAAAAATTAATTAAATAAAAAAATATCTCCTGAAATTACCTGGCGTTATAAAGTATAATAAACAATATCATATTATATAATAGTATTGTACCTATTTTCGTTTTATGTTAGTTCTGATTTTCAAATCTTCGAAGTCAATGCTAAATAACCGAAAATCGAAGTGGCCACCCTATACTCCTGCCCACGCTTCGTCCCGGTATATACGTGTGTGTGTGTGTGTATGTTGCGAGATGCTGAGTGTGCAATAATGTTTCCGCTGCCCACGTTTCGGCAGCGTAAAGAAAAAAACCATCAGGAATTACGAGCCGATATACTTGTTATGTGGTAGAAGGTCTTATCAACAGGGGGAACACAGACACGTATGGTGAATGGCAAAGTGACTGGAAACTGGTAATTGTTTGGTGCAAATCTAGGTTGAATAGGACATTACGAAGGATTAGCAATAATGAATATTTACCAATTAGAAACTAATTGTTTTATTTGCATAAATTTTATTAAATTTGTACTTGCCTTATATGGTACGATGGCAGTTTTTCAAATATGTATGGCACATTTTTTGACGGTTTTACAATTATTCAATTGCTTTAGAAACAGATTTATGTATTTTTGGGAATAAACACCACCCTCAAAGAATGTTCGAAACACCAACGAGTCTAGAACAAAATTAAACTACTAATTTGAAGACGAAATAGGTATGTCATTTATATTTAAGATTACACAAAAAAAATTAAACCTTTTAAAATAGCAATGAGGCTTTTTAACCGACTTCCAAAAAGGATGAGGTTATCAATTCGCCTAAGACTTTTTTTTATGTATGACGAGCGATTATTCAAAAAACGGCTTGGGCAATTTTGATTATTTAAACTAGGTACATTATATTAAGGCTCTATATAATTGTCTATAACATGAGATTTACGGTTTTCTAGAAAATCAGAAGAAAAAGTAATTAAGGGACTAGATTTAAGCGATTTTCAATGAATCTTCAGTTTTAATTTATTTGTATGTTTTCTTGGAAATAACACCAGAATTGAAACGAAAAGCTGTATTTTGAAAGAAAATACGAAACGTTTCAAAGTCGATTCTGACTTCTTCGTTGTCAATGGCTTTAAATTATGTATTGAAATTGTAAATTGCAAATTGGAAGTTGCAATTTACAATATCATTTATTATACAGTATGAGTTTTTTTTGATAATCAGTATGGGGATCTCGGAAACTAGCGGAGATAGAGCAATGATTAAATTGGGAAAGATTTGCAGTTTTACTGGCACAATTTAATGACACTTTCGGATTTTTGTTAAAAGTCAAGGCTTACTAGATATTTTGAAAAAACGAAATTCTGTCCATTTAGTCAAATCCCTCTAGCTCCTTTGTTTTTGATTTTATAAAAAAAGTGTAAATATCAAAATTGAAGGGAATTGTATCCCAAATATGATTGTCATGTCCTCGTTTGCGTGTAGCTCTCGTTTTCGAGATATGACACAAACTTATCTTTTTTTTTAACGGGAACCATAGTTGGCTATGACCTCAAAAAATCGGACATTTTTAGAGCTTTTCAACGATATAACACTCGATATAGTTATTCATAAAAATAACGGAGTTATGGATGCTTTTCTCTCTTATTTTCACTTTTAACGTAGTTAGCCATGAAATAGATTGATTTATTAATAACTATTCCAAAACATTGAACGGTTTTTTTATTAGGTATATCAGATATAACGAAAAAACTAAATAAGTAGGTACTTACTAAAAACTTAAGAAATTAAAGTACATAATAATGGTTACAATTTATGTTCCAAAACTGGGCATTCGCGTGGGCCATTTCTTCCTATCCAAGAGTTTGGATAAATATTATCTAAGTGTTGTCTTACTAATAACGAGTTATGAGCAGGTGCTCCATCATGTTGGAACCACTCAATTTCTAAACGAGTTCTAAAATTCAAATTATGCAACATGTATTGAAAAGTGTATTGCAAGAAATGCAAGTAGCGCTCCCCAGTAAGTGATTTGTCATAGATAAAAGGCCCCAGAATAGTAGACCCTATGATACCACACCAAACATTAAAACCAAATTTTAACTTGGGTCGTCTTTGTTCTACATGGAAAGGGTTTTCTTTAGCCCAAATATGCTCATTGTGTCTATTGAACATACCGCAGTTAGTAAATCTAGTTTCATCTGACCATAACACCTTTAACTGTGGATTGTCAAGGCACATGTCTCTAAACCATGTACAAAACAAAATACGTCGATGTTCGTCACCAGCATGCAAAGTTTGAGAAACTGAAAGTTTGTACGGGTGGAACTTGTGCGCTTTCAGTACCTTAACTACAGTTCGTTGAGATGTGCCAGCTTCTGCCGCAATCTCACGAGTTGATGTCGATGGATTTTGATTTACCATTGCCAAAACATTTATTTGTGCTGCTTCGTTAATTTGATTACATTCCTTTGGTGGTTTAGTAAAAGACCCATATCTGCGTAAACTATCGTAAAGCCTCTTAAATGTAGAGCAGGTTGACGACGATTAAAATATGATATAACATTCCACCATATTCAATTTTACTTCGTTAGAATATTCCATTTCATCACGAAAACTTGTCAATATCGACTGTCAGTTCAGCACTACTAATGGAATTACTCTCAAATGAGGAGACGTCAAAGTGAAAACAATCTTTTTCATGGCTACCTACGTTAAAAGTGAAAATAAGAGAGAAAAGCATGCATAAAAATAATTTTTGAGGTCATAGCCAACTATGGTTACCATTCAAAAAAGATAAGTTTTTGTCATATGTCGAAAACGAGGACATGACAATCGTATTCGGGATACAATTCCCTTCAATTTTGTTATTTACACTTTTTCATAAAATCAAAAACAAAGGAGCTAGAGGGATTTGACTAAATCGACAGAATTTCGTTTTTTCAAAATATCTAGTAAGCCATGCCTTTTTACAAAAATCCGAAAGTGTCATTAAATTGTGCCAGTAAAACTGCAAATCTTTCCCAATTTAACCATTGCTCTATCTCCGCCAGTTTCCGAGATCCCCATACTGATCATCAAAAAAAACCCACCCTGTATATGCCTGGTATACACACAAAACGAGCTTGGTTGGAATTAAAATATTTATGAGGAAATGTCCCTTATGTCCCTTCGATGAAATTTTTGATAAGAATTTTGGAATTTTCCGCCATTTTCTGCAAAACTGCAAGTTGCACGTCGCAGAAAAGTATATGATAAGGTTCCTTCCTTAATAGATTAAAAGTTAAAAAACTATACACATCCATAAGGAGTTTTCGAAAAATCGACCAATATGTTATGGATATTGGTCGATTTCCATGCACGCATTTGTTCATTCACAAATTTCATCACTTTACCAATAGAATTCTTTTCTCAAATTTGAAGTTTCACCAATCCGGATATATACTCTATTAAACAAGATCATGTCATCAAAACGGTTCACCACAGGAGAAGAAATCAGGTAACATACATACAACAACAAAAAATACGCGACGAATTGATAACCTCCTCCTTTTTGGAAGTCGGGTAAAAAACACAAGATATAAAAAATGCAAATTCATAAGAGATTTATTTACAATTTTTGTCAATTGCCAGGAGCGTACTAAAAAAGTTCTAGATTTTCATGACCGTTTCTGTCATCTTAATATGACGACTTCATAGAGATATTAATGCTCCAAAATTTAACTAAATATCTCGAAAACTTTAATAGCAAGTAGAAAAAACACCTTGTACATCAGTAATGAAGTGTTTATGGACATATGTTCATAGGAACTTTTCATCATAAAATGACTCGAAGAAGCACAACTTGAAATCGTTCGCACTTATTCATTTACACCCTGTATAGAAATAATAAAAATAAATTAAATTCAAAATATCACTACACTTATTCGAAAACCAATAAAATAGTTACAGTTACAGTTAGCATAGTTAGTGTGAAAAACATTTGCAACTACTTACCGGTTTGGAAACTCCCATGTTGATAACATTCTCCGGAATTCCCTGAAACAATAAAAAGCCTATTAAAGATACTCTACTATCAATTTTATTGTTATAAACTCCATGGGTTCAATTAATTAAAAACTAATATTCACTGCACTTTCTAGAACTTTTATTTACAGGTAAAACATCAAAAATTTCCAACAGCTGATTCTATACAATAACATCGAAATCAAAACAACAAATAAGCTGAACGCAATAAACTAACTAACTACTGAAATTAATATCGCTTTCAATAGCGTACGCCAAATTTTCTCGTCGTTCTACCTTTGTTCGCACAGCGTCCAGATACACAGTTTTTTCCCATCCGAACGTTCTAGTTTTTCTTTTTTTACTATCCCAGCGATTGATGTTTAATTGGGATGAATGCTTTACGTTGTTTTCGTCAGGGACGGAGTGGGATAACAATATTAATAATAACCAATATTAAGCGTACACATTTCACTACATCCTTCATTTGTATCCTATAGTTTAGATTCTGAGTTTTCTAGAACAGTTCAGGCTGTTCTTTTCAGATCATCTGTTCATTTTGAGGACTGTCTTTCTCTGCTTCTGTAGGTGTAGATCCTCACCAACGTTATAAGACCTGTTCAGTTTCACTTGGAGCCTCACATTATGCCGAGTGCATCCGTTATTATTGTTTTGATTCTAATGGTAGCATTGCGAGTATTATCCTGAAATGTTAAATCAAGCACATGTGCTTCCTTAATAGACCAATCAATAGAGATTTTTTCGTACAAAAAATAATATCAGGATACTGCCTGTGCCATCACATTAAGAACGATTTGTAGTGATATTTTGTTCCTTTTCCACTCGCAACTATGGTTTTTTTACTTTATTATAAACAATTGAAACAAGAGAATTGCGTTTTTTTTTCGTTGTATGTTTATAAAATGAAAAATAATAAACTATTCTCAATGGTGTCAACAGGTGAATTGTAAAGCATGGAATTAACAATGAAATGAGCCCAGGATCGATCCGATAAGATCTTTAGTAACAAGGAAAAACAAAAAATACTGGAAAATTTAGCGTTTTTCTTTATATTATCATAACTCCGTCACTATCGAAGTTGTAGAACTGGGCTTATGGGAACTGATAGTAATTGATATCTACCTTATGCGTGACAAAACCAGGCGCTATCGGTTTATTAGTTTTTGAATAATTGCGATCTGAAGTTTTTAGTCCACTATTCTTGCAGTGTCCATACGACATGCATCGTCAAATATCAATTCAGAATAGAGATGTTGAAAGGAGAGGTATCATTCTACAACGCCTCTATTTTCATTTTTCATTCAATGTCTGTGAAATATACGAAAAATGTTAGCAAAAATGACCAAAATTTGGTGAGCGTATGAATGTGTTCGAGTAGTGGGGGGAACACGGTTGTTGAGGGGAACTGCTAACAATAATGATTATCGATAGTAACTGTCACTCTGACAGATGGTGAAAGAATCTAATCGCTAAAAAACTTCTATACAGAGTGATTTGTCCTATTTTATTATATCAAATGAGAACTGTTTGTTTATTAATATATTTATATGTAAATGGTTTCTCGTTTTTGCTTTAATTTGTGGATTTGGGTTTACGGAACATCGAAAGAGAGCGGTCATTAGAAAAATTCTTACTTGTGAGGATTTTAAATATTAAAACGATCTATGTATGTGCCTCTACTATATATTATTATACGCTTCCCCTCATCAACCATGTTTTCCCCACTCCTTGGATACATTCATACGCTCGCCCATTTTTTGTCATGTTTGCTAACATTTTTCAGATATTACACAGACATTTTGTGAAAAATGAGAATAGAGGCTTTACAGAATGACACCTCTACTTTCAACAAAATTTTTCAAAATTGAAATTTGATTATCTATGACGCATGGGGGCACAATGCAAAAAGAGTGAACTGAAAAGTTTATATCACAATTGTTCAAAAACTAATAAACCGGTAGCGTCTGGTTTTGGCTTACATAAAATAGATGTAAATTACTATCAGTTCCTACAAGCCCAGTTCTACAGCTTCTAAAGTGACGAACATACGATTTTTTTTAAATGCTACATTTTTCAGTATTTTTTGTTTTCCCCTGTTACTAATGATCCAATCGGATCGAGCCTGGGCTCATTTCATTGGTATTTTCATGCTTTACAATTGACCTGTTGACACCATTGAGATTAGTTTATTATTTTGGATTTTATAAACATGCCAAGAAAAAAAACGTAATTTTCTTGCTTCAATTGCTTATAAAAAAGAAAAAAAAACAGTTGCAAGTGGAAAAAATAGCAAAATATCGCTAGGAATCTTTGTTAATGTGATGGCACAGTCGGTCCTAATAGTATTTTTTACACACTATCAGTTAATTTTGCTGTATTGAATGGTCTATAACTTCTATATGAAGTATATAGTACAAAGTCTATTGAAATGTATTTTAAGTCACGTGCTTGGTTATCTCGGGCTATTTTCATTCCAGCATTAACTAGTTGCAAAAAAAAATAAGCTTGTTTAAAAGCTTTGTAAGATGAGAAACAATTAGTGCTATCGGTAATAGCCCAATCCACAGCTTTAAAATCTTTGGAGGTAAAACACGATCAAATTTTTTTTTCCTGGGACGAACTGAAATACTAGATTTGATAATTGGTTAGTATCTTTCTAGTGTTATCTATTCAAGTTTGATGTAGTCATTAGTTCAAGCGATATCCTCAGACTACTAGCTGAATGTACATTATCTTCTCTTTTGTGCTATTTATTGTTAGCTGTATTGCATTGTTTATCTCATTAAATTCAATAGAGATTTTTACGTGATATAAAATTCAACACCAAACCGCATAAGCCATCACGTAAACAATAGTTTATAAGTCATAACTGACATAATTCTAACACTAAACTCGCAGAAGTAAATTATTTGAGCCTCAAAAAACACAAAAAATATGGGGTATTTTCATTTTTTACTTATAGTGTCAAAAAGTCTGTTTGTTATAGTGTAAAAAGATCTGTTTATAATGCCGTCAATAGAACAATTGTAGAGAATTAGAAAATTTTCAAAATGAATGTTTATAAATTTTGATCGCAACATTTTTCATAAAGAAAAGCAGCAAAAAACCTATGTAAAGTGAGTGATTTTAAAAAATTCATAACTTGGTTGTAATAACAGCTAGAACCTTAATCTGGCTCCTAGTGATAGCTTATAAGTTGAAATTAATAACGTTGAAGATCGCTATTGCACGTTAAGTAGATCTTGCAGAATTGCATTTTAAATAATTTATAGAAATATTTTGCAGGACGTATCGTATTAACCAGGATATTTCGATAGCGATATGCAAAATATATTTTGAAAGCTTATAAAATGCACTTCAGTTCGAATATTTTGAATTTTTGTCAAAATGCCGTAAAATCAATTAATACTGCATTTGAAATTTGGCTTAAACAATGGACCCTCGGATCTGTTCACAGTGTCATCAGTAAATTGTATACAGGTAGAAATTAACCTAATAAACCAATGAAAAAACAGACCAAAATGAGCAGGCAATAGCTATATAAATAAAAACGTAATAAACTCCTAAGAAAAAACATAATAAAACAATTTACCACAATTTTCATCTTGTGCCCCCCTTAAGTAAATTCTAGATCCATCCATATGACTTGACAGCTATTGTCAGTGCTGGCTGTGGCATATTCGTACATTTAATGCAATGTTTATTATTATTTTAAACCAACTTCTTGGCATTATAGCGAAAAACCAAGATAGACAAATTGAAGTTGAATTTATGAACTTTCAAAATACGGTGGGATGTGCAAAATAGCTCTTTACATTATTTAAATTCGAATTGTTCAAAAACTACTTATTCAAAAGTAACCACCGTGAGCCTATAGAAACTTAATGTCATAAACTACCATTTTAATAATGACTGATATTCCAGTATTAATTCCCAGAAAGTTAGAAATTCTTGAAAAAAATCCACTTTTGATCAGTTTTTCTGAGTTTAAATAGTTTATTTCTACTAGTTTGCTGTTAAAATCTTACCAATAATTATCTATAAACTGTTACTGACGTGATGGTATAAGCGAATTGCTGTTGAATTGTATGTCCGAAAATGAGTTAAATTTTGCTCTATAAACTGATATATTGTTGTTCTTACCCTTCTTCAGAAGTTTTGGCAAATAAGACAATGTAGTCAGCAAATCTCAGATGGTTGATATATTTTCAATCTATATAAAATCTTTGTTGTTCCATATTTTAATTTTAGCATTGATTTCTCTGTACATATTGACCAGCCTTTCTATATATGTCTCAACCACCTCTTCAATGAAGACCAAGGGAGCGTAGAGGAGGATTTGATATCCTTTAGGTTGACTGATCACGCTTAGAGTATATATGCGGTCAATTGTGGTTGAGAGGAAGCTATTGTTGTTTGCATTGTATTTTATTTCATGACTGATTCACTTGGAGCTACCAGACCCACTTTTTAATTTCGTGAAGAAGTCTGATTTGAAATTTTTCTAAAAATATTGCCAAATGATATAACACTCTTTCGTTGTGGGCTCTAAACCCAAAGTGACCCAATAATTCCTCTTCTTTTCCTAATTTTGACATTAAAACTACCAATTAAGTCTATTTGATGTCATTGTATAGAAATTCAATATATTCGTCAAGTAATTTAATGTAATTGAGTGAACTTGTAAACTGAAAATATCAGAATAGCCAATCAATCTGATGCCTCAGATATTTCAATGATTTCACTGGTACTAATATATATTGTGGATACTCTCAACATTTTAGTAGATATTCCCTGATTCTTATAAAATGTCATCGATCTATGCGAATTTTCACCACAAAATTTTATCAATAAAATGATTCACAAAATTCCGTATTTGTCACCTACGACAAATAAAACACATATCGTTTTTATCTTATTTAAATAGATGGTGTAAAATTTTTATGACGAACACCTACGTTTTCAATTAGGTTTTAAAAAATCCATAAAACTTAAACAATTTCCGATTTACTCACGCCAAAAGCACTTCATCATTTGAACACGAATTTGTAATTTTTTGAGGTTTTGGTTGTTACTAGCACATATAATTTTTGCATGCACTAACATATTAATTACAATATGCATAAAAATGTGCTTTAGTAGCTTTATAAGATTCACCAAAAAATTATATGATAACTGGCCTTGAAAACGTTGTCATACAAATATTCACATTCGAATGTTTTAAAAAATAATCACTTTCGTACGATGTCCTAGAATAAGAATCAAGATGTTGTTCACGCGCACCTTGATCACAATTTGATTAACTTTTGTTTCAGTCGGTAAAAAATTTAAACACATTGTTTGGCTCATTCTGAAGAAAAAAGGCCCCTAGTAACTAATTGTGAGCACACCTCTACAATAATCTTTAGACCCCCCTTTAATAGAAACCTGATTAGTATATATTTGGGAAACATTATATACACACTTTTATCTATCAGTTGAACATCAAAATTACAAAGTATAACTCATAAATTATTTTCTTCAGAAAAGTATTTAATTGTTGCAGAAATAAATATTTTTTGTTTTTTAGTTAAGTTCTTTTTTTAAGTTGCTTTGTATTTTTTTAATGCCTTTATTTTACAATTTTTAGTGATGCAAGGCTTAGGAACCTTCAAATATTACATAACGTTTTAATTTTCTTAGTTTTTTCCCTCAGAAGTACCCCTAAAATCAAAATTTCTTGTTTTACGATATGTACTCCTGTTCGGGTCACGAAACTATACATTGATACCAAATTTCAACCTCTTCCGTCCGTAGTTTAGGAGAAAATTGGGGTGATGTGACAGAGGCAGAAATCCGTAGTGATATTATAAGGGTATCCGTATATTCTATATATGGAACCCTAAAAATGCCCTAATTTTCAGACTGATCTATATAAATATGAAAAATAATATTCCCTTGGGTAATTTATAACAAAGAATAAATATAAGGTTATGCTCAAAACGTCTGAAGGAAGTGACAGTAAAAACATGAAGGATCGAAATCGAGTTTTATCGGCCAATCATCTTATTTCTTTATAACAGACGGTTCATTGTAAACGCTTGAAATAGGCGATATGTTGGCAGAGCTTTTCACATGATCATGTTGGACTATACCAACTATTTTCATCGTAAAAGCGGGAAATTTAATTTTCAATTATCAATTTTATAAATACTTGATAAATCTTTTAATGTTACGTAACAGTGCATTTATATCCCCTCCTTAGTAAACATAACACACAACAACATTTCTTGAACTTCTCCCTCCGGGAAAAATGTTATGTAATACTTGAACGTTCCCTTAATTGAATGCAGTTTACAAATCTAATAACTTTTTCGATACTGCCAAAATTAAGGTTTTTACTTTTAGGCACCATTCATTATTTTGACCAATCTCATTTACCGTTGAATAAAATAGGGTAAATTGTTTTCTAAGTATTTATATGTATTAAGAAAGTTTTGCATATGATTCCAACTTAAGTAGACCTACTGTATTGTAGACGATTTTAGAATGTTCAACTTCTCTCCTCCGCGAAATTATATAACAAATCTTTGTTTTCGATTAAAAAAAAATCATTAGACAATTTTTAGTGATATAACATGATTGGACGCAGTTTTCAAATCTAATAAACTTTGAAAGCAATTTGTGATACAGTAAAAAATAAAAACTTTAATAGCGAGTTCTTGCTCACAAAAACACTTACATGAATTTTTATTTGTGAATTTTGGAAGAAGTATTATACCATTTTGCAAACTTCATTAGTGGAGACAACTTTTACAATAACTTGCCATTGTAGTTTAGTTATATTTTTTATGCAATGAGGTGTCTGAATTTTTTTTCCAAAGTTCTGTTATTAAATTCAAAAAAAAATATTTTTTGTGATAAAACTATATCCCTACATTGTGGTTTAATTTGTAATGGTACCTTATACAAAAACATTAAAAAAATATATAACCGACTTCCACCTATAACTAAAAAGCTAAAAATAATTATAACAAAATACAACTCTAGCAAATAAATAACACATTCAATGTTGTTAGGTACCTACCCAGAGTCGGTGCCAAGCAACAACTAAGTTTGATGAAGTAGTAGATAAGTACGCAATGAAAGATTTTAGAATCACTTGGCACCGATTTCAAAAATATACTAGATTGGTAGGTAATTAATTTGTATAGAATGAGCACCTTTAAATGTTTACATTTTTTACTTCCTGGGTAGGTACCTAACAACATTGAATGTGTTATTTATTTGCTAGAGTTGTATTTTGTTATAATTATTTTCAACTTTTTAGTTATAGGTAGAAGTCGGTTATATATATTTTTTTAATATTTTATTTTTAACTTTTTAGTTCTTTAAACTGAACAGGTAGTTTTATTTCTTAATTTCTTATTTTGTAAGTATAACATTAATAGACAGGACAAGGTAACATCGAAAGCCCCAACATTGTACAATGATAAATTTTCATTTAAATTGACAGGTAAATGTTTACGAACGAAATTTACTAGTAAGCGTTGACATAATAAGCCCAAAATATATTCATGCCTTATGGACCACGCCATATCACCTTTTTTCAACTTTTTTGACAATCCTGTATAACTATAGATATATATATCAACCATCCTGTATATGATTGTTTACGTCTACATCATATAGCAGTTTTTTAATCACCCTATATAATTTTCATTACACATTTTTTCCAACATTTTGATACCACCAAACGTCCACTCCACCCTATATTCCAACCATCTTGTATATACGGCTGCCTATGGACCACTATCATTCTATTCCGTCCTGTATTTCAATCATCATATAAATGCAACTCCTTCTATTACTTTACTTTGTGATTTTCTTTGCTATAAATAAACACCCTGTGTATAAATGCACCAAATAGCAGTTTAGAATTTGACATGTGTTGTCAATGAATTTTCTATTAGGCCGGGAGAATGTGACACTAAAGCACCGTCTTCGCAAAATGAACAAATTTTAAATAGGTATTTGCCTGGTATACAAACAAAACGAGCTTGGTACTCATTGATTTGAGAAACCGAAAATACTATGATTTACTACCTATATGCTTGAGAAGTACATAGAAAATTTTCAAATTTGCAAATAAAACTTCTAGTGCCTACAATTCCCGCACTATTACGTTGGAATTAAAATATTTCTGAGGAAATGTCCGTTATGTCACTTCGATGAAATTTTTAATAAGAATATTGGAATTTTCCGCCATTTTCTGCAAAACTGCAAGTTGCACGTCGCAGAAAAGTATATGAGATCACCTAAGGTTCTTCCTTAATAGA
Organism: Octodonta nipae; assembly: GCA_034190945.1. Taxonomy (NCBI): domain Eukaryota; kingdom Metazoa; phylum Arthropoda; class Insecta; order Coleoptera; family Chrysomelidae; genus Octodonta; species Octodonta nipae. The sequence continues at coordinate 7,329,997 of CM067222.1, forward strand.
TTAAACGTTAAAAAACTATACACATCCATAAGGAGTTTTCGAAAAATCGACCAATATGTTAGGGATATTGGTCGATTTCCATGCACGCATGTGTTCATTCGCGAATTTTATCATTTTACCAATAGAATTCTTTTCCAAAATTTAAAGTTTCACCAATCCGGATATATACTCTATTAAACAAGACCATATTCATTCAAAACGGTTGACCACCGAAGAAGAAATCAGGTAACCTACATACAAAAAAATACGCGACGAATTGATAACCTCCTCCCTTTTGGAAGTCGGTTAAAAATATTTCATTAGATTACATATAAAAACATTTTATCAGTCATATTTTCAAAATGTAGTCTAGGGTATTTCTTTTGGACGTTTGTCAATAAAATATGTATATCTTTTTTTTAATGATTTCGATATATTTAATTATTTTTCCCAGTATAGTTATATACCCACTCCTGGGTTTCAGCTTGATGTTGAATTTTGAGACACGTAACTTTTAAGATTTTACAATAATATCTTTCATCCTCCCAAAATTTTCTGTAGTTCCGGGAATAGAATGAGTATATCCATTAACAAAAAAAATATTTCGATGAAGTGTACGAAACCAACGCAAAGATGAACACCCTTGCAGACGACGGAGGTGTGGGACATAAGCATATTTACAGATATTATTATTTAGATTTCCCCGGTCTGAGAAACCAGGCGACTAAACATTTCCACCACACCCCGTATAGTAAAAAGGCCGTTGACTGCACGGAAATCCCACGTGCATACCCAATAAGGCTCTCACACGAATTGCATAACGCAACAGATTTTTTTCTGCACACGCTAAACGCCGCCCGGCACGGCAGGCTGATTTCGCATCGAGATCAAGATGTCCCACCTTGAGTATGTGAATCTGAACCAACCCATTTCGCATCGCCATCGGCATGTTGGTCGTGCATGCGTGTGTAAAATATAGAACGGATCCACCGAGAGAATATGTGAGCAATGTTTACGAGATAAGGTCTAAAATATCAGAACCACATGAGCACAAGATGCGCTGATTCGCTAGATCAGCTAGATGAGCCAATTTTCTTACTCCATTTCGATTAGATACGAATTAATGTTGTTTTGCACAACTTGTGATTTAGGTTTCCAGTATACGAGGGTTGTATGAAAGTTCGTTCCTTAGAGCAGGCAGGAAGAACAGCCGTTTTCGTGTTAAGGCTTCTCGTCCACTAGGCTGCCTTTTATATTTCGGGATTAAAAAACAAAAACAAATATTAATCAACGAAAATCGCTTTATTGTTTTTCAAAATATTCCTTCCCCATGAAGATCTATACACTTTTGCATTAGTTTGAATCAATTGTCGAAGCACTTTTCCAACTCTGATTGAGGTATCTCCAAAACATGCATTCTGAAAGCAGCAACCGCTTCTTCAGGTGTCGAAAAATGTTGACCTCTCAGTTTGTTTTTTACGTACGGGAATAAAAAGAAGTCATTTGGTGACAAGTCAGGACTATACGGCGGATGACTCATCAAATCGATGTTTTGACTGGTCAAAAATGCAGTTGTTTGAGCCTATGTGTGGTGAAGTGTGATCCGTCTTCGGCGATTGGTTTCCCTCATTTCTTGGAGGACAACTGACAAACAAATGGTTGTGTACCACTCAGAATTGACTGTTCTACGTTGTTCTAGTGGTACGGTTGCGGAATGTCCAGTTTTTCCGAAAAAACAGGCGATCATTTACTTGGAAGTGCTTCGTGCGCGAACAACTTTTGTTGGATTCGGCTCATCTTGAAACACCGATACAGTCGACTGCTGTTTACTTTCGGGCTCATACGCGTAAATCCACGATTCATCACCTGTCACTATGTCAAAAACGTGTTTTGAAGCACCCCGATCGTATTTTTTGAGCTTTTCTTTCGACCAATCGACACGAGCCTTTTTTTGAACGATTGACAAATTGTGTGGGATCCAACGTGAACAAATTTTTTTGACATTCAAATGTTTATGCAATATTGGATGTATGCTGGTCCCACTAATGTGTAAGGTTGACTCAATCTCACGATAGGTCACATGACGATCTTGCAATATCAGTTCGCGCACAGTATCAATGGTTTCCGGAACAACACCTGTTTTTGGACGACCTTCACGAAATTCGTCTTGGAGTGAACTACGACCTCGATTGAATTCACCATACCATCGATAAACAGTGGTCCTTGATGGAGTTTCATCGCCAAAAATTAAATTAAGTACATCCGTGCACTCTTGCTGACTTAATCCACTTCGAAAGTTGTAAAAAATAATCGCACGAAAATGTTCACGATTTAATTCAATTTTTTGGCCGAGATGAATCCTTTAAATTACTGTAAACGACACATAGCGCTCGAATGTCAAAAGGTTCTGAATACGTATAACCTCAAAAATGTCAAACTTTATGATATTGCAACAGATTGCCACACTAGGGTTGTCCAATCCCGAAATATAAAAGGCAGCCCTCGTAGCTGCGATCTGTGAAGCCACGAATTTGTTAAATCTGGTTTGCCCCTCATCGCCGCTACACGTACAAATTCTCGTTCTCTATGAATGAATGCTTTCAAGTTTTTAGAGTGGTACTAGAATGAACCTGTTATTTGATACTTCAAATTTGTGTGATACTTATCTTATGTGACGTTTCGATCCCATATTAGGAATCGTTGTCGAACAATGTAGTTTATATTATTAATTTAAATCAACCCTGGTCCGTTATTACCGTATTTAGAGCGCCATCTCTAGGTCTTTTATAGTACTAGTCACAATTAGGGTTAGCTTTTAAACGCGTTGTTAGCCCTCCTTAATGTACTCTGGAAGTAATGGGATGGTTCTAAACAACTACCAGGATCAAATTCGACGTCCTAGAGTACTTTGTTTTACTATTTTTTTATGCTTTTTTAATCTCTCGGTTTTATTTGTGGCCAAATTATTTAAACAAATTTCCGCCATTTAATAATACTTACATGGTTCCTGAAAAGATTCTAAACAACTGTCATGATAAAATTCGACGTCCTAGAGTACTTTGTTTTAGTACTTTGTTAGATGCTTTTTTAATCTCTCGGCTTTATTTTTTGCTAAATAATTTTTACAAATTCCCGCCCCGCCCTTCAATAGTGTTTATATTCTAGACAACTGTCATGATCAAATTCGACGTCCTAGAGTACTTTGTTTTAGTACTTTGTTTGATGCTTTTTTAATCTCTCGGATTTATTTGTTGCTAAATTATTTTAACAAATTCCCGCAACGCATTTCAATAATGTTCATAACGTTCCTTAGATCTAATGGAAAGATTCTAAACAGCTGCCATGATCAAATTCGACGTCCTAGAGTACTTTGTTTTAGTACTTTGTTTGATGTTGTTTACTCTCTGGGGTTTATTGCTAAATTATTTATACAACTTCCCGCCCTGGGTTTCAATAGTGTTTATATGGTTCCTTAGATACGATGGAAAGATCAGAGTAAATTTTTAAGATATATTCGATACGATACGTACCTAGATTTACTTAATAAGTAAAAATATGGAATACAAAGTATCGAGTACAAAAGTATCGGTATCAAAAAAAAGTACTCGATACCACAAATTATCGATACTTTTTCCGTGTCCCTAAGAAGAAGGCGTCAAATATAGGTATGCCAAATAATTTTAAAAAATGAGTGACTCCCCAGTTTTTGGTTGGATTGCACTTTGCACCTAAAGTTTTCGTCATTTGCAGTTTCAATCGAGTTCATAAAATAAAAAAATATATTTGTCCAAAAAACTTATATAAACTACAATCTTTAAGACATCTTCTTTTGTCCACTAATTGTCAATTTGTTACACCACACATTCGGAAGATTGTGAAAATAATATAGTAATAAAATAATTCAATTCACAACAAAAACATAGATAATAATTAAAACGAAAGCACTACTACTTGTCCGAAAAGTAAATACTGATCTGCTAGATTGACTATTTTACTACTGAACAATAAACAACGCTTTATCCTGAACTATCAAAGATGGTCTTCTCATGATTAAACAGCAGGTAACACTTCCTCCATATATAATTACTCAATAGTTTGACCATTTTCGAAGGAAAAATATGTTCAGCAAAAATATATTTCTTTGCAGAATAGATGTAATGTACACTGTGTACCTAATTTAAAATAACAAATCAGTTTTTAAATCACCTTGAATAACTGTAAGTCTACTTCACCCTATATTACAACCATCCTGTACATGCTGCTACTTTTTGAACACCTGACTATAACTCTTCTCTACCCTGTATTTCAGCTATGCAACTGTTTATGGTCTACGCTGAATAACAATTATTTCTGATATTTTTTGAACCACCTTTGAAAGTAAAATTTCTCTTTACTCTATATTTTAATCAACCTTTATATGCAGCTTTTTCTAACATTGTGTTAAACACACTCAAAAACTATAATCTTGCTTATCCCCATATTTCAGAAACTAAGTAACTGTTTATTGTCTACCATATAAAACAATTTTTTTAAACTATTTTGATCCATCCTAATATATAAATGTCTGTGGAACCATTGGTGTGTCACAAAGACAAAAACACAGTTTTGCACCCTAACACCAAACTTTTATTTAAACCCTCACCCAAACTGCAACTGATTATTGGCCACCCTATATAACATTTTATTCAACATTCTTTTTAACCGCTTTGTATATCTAGCTCTACTTCCATCTATATTAAAACCACCGCTGCCAATTTCTCAAACATTACAACTTCTTTTTGAACCACACTGTATAACCATAATTTTACTCTACAAAATATTTCAACCACCGTGTATGTGCACCTGCTTAGGGGCCACCAAATATAAAATTTTTAAACACTTAACTATAACTCTGGTCCACTCACTATCTTATATATGCAACTTATGGACTACGCTATATAACTATTTTTGAACTACCCTTGAAAGTATAATTTGTCTTCACCTTGTATTTCAACGACACCTTATATGCAGCTTTTTCTAACATTGTTTTAATCACACTGCATGAACTATAATTTTACTTCGACCCATGTCCCACGACCCATTATAACATTTTTTGTACCAGCCTGTAAAACAAAAAATGTTACATTTGCACATTCCGAATTTTGAATAAAAGCTAAGCTGATGCCAGTATCTAATATTATGTGCGTGCGGTGGAACCAATTGAGTAATTGTATTACTCAACATGGTAGAAGTTTTTTCGCTATATCTACCGTTTCTGTCAATTTAGGGAGATAAAATGTCTACCAGATTTTAAGTCAAACTATAGGCTTCGCAACTAACAAAGATTCAGCAAAATCAGTTCAGTAGTTCTTACGTGATGCCCGAACAAACAAACAAACAAACAAACAAACAAACAAACAAACTTACAATTTTATAATAGTATAGATGTTTACGACCAAATACAGCTGAAGATACATTAATAGAAATAAGCCATTATTAATTAAGAAATGACAATGAAGCTTCAGAATTATTTTCGTCAAAGCATTAAACACAAAATTAATTTTGCCACCATTTATTCCCACCAACCCTGCTAGTAGATGTTCATTTATTTCTAACAACCAAGTTAAAGAACCCATTTTCTCAATAAAAGCCTCAATCCTCATTGGTGAAACGATCACATTATTTATCTTCGCTAAGCCCGGTGAATCATCACACTTCGATATTCAGCATACGTTCGAAAGCTAATCAACGAGGAATATTAATGTTAAAATATACTTTTTACCGCTACCTAAAATAGTAAATTGCCATATAAGTGAAACCGAACATGTTTGTTATTATCATTCCGTTCAGGAATTTTCCGATTTCGATATCCGACGCTTCATCGTTCTACCTATTCAAGGAATATCGATAACGAAATGCAACAATTTTTTTAATATACAATTTATTGTTCCGAGTGTGATACCTCCGTTGTTTTGAGGGATACAAAAAATGTTTTAAACAAACACTAGAGATAGAGTCAAGTTCCACATAGTAAAATTAATTCGTAATATACAGAGTGTCACAAAATCACATCATACCAATGTTATGAAATGGAACACCCTATATATTATCTTGATATTGAATTTGGCTGATTTTCCCTATTCCAGCAATGTAGTACATTTAAAGATCTGCCCACTTTTATGTGAAATTTTTAAAGAAATAATTTCCTAGTAGTCCAGTTTTGTTACAACTCATAATGTTTTTGATACCTTTCATTTTGTTGCAGGTTGAACCAAAACTCACGACCATGATTTCCTCGGTTATTTCAAATAGAACACCCTGTATCTTATATCAATTTTAAAAATTACTTACAAAATACTTTTACTTGTGTTAAGCAATCCTTTTACCCAAATGTTACAGTCCTACAAATGGACTGATTTTTAGAATTGGCACTTGTCAGCTAAAAAAAAAAACGTCAGCATGGGTTGGAACAAATTCATTTAAAATTCGGGTGTTGGTTTTTTGGAAAAACGCTAAGACACGTCGAATTTTTTGGACTGCAATTTTTGTGATGATAAACTCATTAATACAGGGTGTGCCAGAAACAATCTGCGGCTATCAACTTCATTTTTTCATAGGGAAACATTTGTTTTTTATTTTATTTTTTAATTCTGCATTGAATTCTAAGCATTTTTCATGTACTATGCCGAAAATTAAGGGTTATTAAAAAATTACATTTACTTCAAAATTGAAGAAAGAAAAAAAATCAACATATCAAATTAAATGTTCAAATTGTTGACCATTAACTTCCTGACAATACCTAAGACGGTTTTTAATTCTCGTAACACTTCATTTAGCGTTGTGGCAGAATTCGTTGTATTTCGACCCTAATTCTATTCTTTAATACCTCGATATTTTCCGGCTTAGTGAAGTAGACTTTCGATTTCACGTAACCCCAAAGATAAAAATCTAACCGGCTTAGATCTCGAGACCTAGCTGGCCATTCGATATTACCTCTCCTTCCGATCCATTTGTTCGGGAAAGTAGTGTCTAGATAATCTCGCACTGTTTGCGACTAGTGCAGGGGCGCTCCATCCTGTTGAAACCATACCGAATTTGCCAGTATATTGGGGTTTTCACCATTCGGGGAAAGTTCTGGTAAATAGAGTATTATGTCATTTTATAATAGGTCTCAATACCTTGCCGAAATAAGTGTTCCCTCAATAAAAAAGGACCCACAATTGAAGACAATTATATACGATAACTTTCTTGGAAAACTGTGTATGATTTCATAATCCAATGTGGATTTTCTGATGCCCAATATCGAAAATTTTGCCTGAACCATTTAAATAAAATGTTGCATCGTCGGAAAAAACTATCTTACTTGAAAAGTGCGGGTTGGCATTGCATCTATCCATCATTATTTCGCAAAATTCTACTCTCCGGTCCAAATCACCTTCAGTAAGTTCCTGAACTAAATGAACTTTGTATGGATGTCATTTATTTCTATGCAAGCATTTTAGAACAGAAGATTTACTTATTGACTGTTCTGCGGCTATTTGTCTAGTGGATTTGTGAGGATTTTCTTGTAAATCGAGCAAAACATTTAATTGTGTATCTTCTGGAAGATGTTTGGTTTGGTAATTGTCTCTTACGTGGCCAAATTCCTGAAACTTTTTTCTATTTTTCTAACTACCTAACTACTACTTCAGATTAAACAATTCGCAAACTTCAGCTTGTGTTCGAGTTCTGTTGCCATATGTAGGATATGGCAACAGAATTTTCATTCGCTGCTTTTCAGTTAAACGCGCCATACTTTGAAACTTTGCAACTGCACAACTACTTATTTGAAGTAAAATTATAGTACAGTTTCTACGGAAATAAACAAGTGTCAAAAATTCCAACATTAAAAAAACCATAAAATATATGGGTTTAAACCAATAAACACCTTATTTTTACCGTTGTTTTCTTAACTTTAGAACGAAATTTAATTTTTTTATAGATAACTATTAATGTTCGGTATAGGGCATTGTACATGAAAAATAAATAATTCATAAAATATAAATGAGTTTTTCATCACAAAAACCGCAGTCCAAAAAAAACCGACGTGTCCGAGCGTTTTTCCAAAGAACCAACACCTGAACTTTAAATGAATTTGTTCCAACCCACGCGTCCCCACTGTATTGCTGGAATAAAGAAAATATATAATGTTTCATAAAGAAACATATCTTAGGTATGCTCTGACTTGATGAAACAATCTATATATTGGAAAATAATTTTGAAATGTAGAGCTAAACTGTGCCAACAATTTTTATTTTATTAAAAAAAATTTTCGTATCCCTCAAAACAACGGAGATATCAAACTCCGGAGTATAAGTTGATCACCCTGTATAGATGTAATAGAATTTTTCAGTTATGGAATTTGGTGAACAGCAGATACAGTCTGATTCACTCTTGGACGGTCCGAAAAAAATGTACGTTTTCCCATGATCAGCATGCATCGCCGTGATGAGTCAACAGGTGGAATCTCTCTCGTTGACGTACGTGAATCACTCTTCTGCAATGTTAATAACCGGGTACGCGGTATGATGGGCCTGCACACCCTACAATCTACATGAAGAAGATTGGAAAGATAGTAATGGTTCTTTTACGGCTTGTCACTCACACCATCAAATAAAATAGTAATATGACTAATGAACAACAATTTGGAGAGTTGTTCAATCGGTGCATTGTTTTGGTGGTATTTTTAAATTGGAAATAAATCTAACCTATTGGTGCAAGGTATTGGTCAATGAATGGATGCGTTTTTCGAAGGTTTGGAATAAAATTTTAGAAAAAAATCCTTCAAAAGACAGAAGCGGTAGATAATGTGACACAGTATCTTTACCACATGTCAGTATAGTTTCAGAGTACAGAAATTGGCAAATCTTCATTTATAGTAGGGATGTTATGGAGCTCCGTAACCGTAACCGAAACTATCGGATATCCGAAATAAAAATCTATCCGAAACCGTAACCGAATCTGATATAAAAGTTTCGAATAATTTCGGATAAAGTCAGATTTTTATCGAAATGAGACACTTTACAAGACTGTTCGAAATTCGAACCCGACAAATCGCCGATTGACAAACCGTTCTCGAAGTGAGCGCTGACGAATTACCGTTTACAATAACGGGTTGTGTCCGGTTGTTCATCAGTTATTTATGGAGTTGGAACAAACCTTATTTATGCCTGGTTTTGGTCCGGCCGAGTTGGTACAGTAGCTGCGTGCCTTGCATTATTGAAAGTTTTAATATTTCTATTGCATCCGTAATCCATATTAGTGAGTGGTCCATTCTTCTGATATTCTAATTCTTTGAGAAATCGACTTTCCGGTATAAAGCTGCAAAGTTGCTTTTTGTTAAGTATAATTTACCATCGCTCAGTTTTTATTTTAAATTTAAAAAATTTACAAAATTGGACCTCGTAAATATTATAAAACCGTTTCTTTTCTAACAATCACTAATTAAGAAGAAAATTCTGGCTTATTTCAACAATGGATAGTATGGACCAATTCCAATGTAATTTACTTTTTGTATCTACTATTTAATACAGAGTAACGCTCTTACAATACAGATTAATAGGATGCTGACTTTCATTATATCAACTATTTTTGTCTTCTTATAAACCCAGAATTAGTTGAGATTTTTATTACACGGTAGGAACTAATATCCTTATTTTGTTTATTATAATTTGAAGACTGATTTTTTTATTATCTGATTGTAGCACCAAATATTCTAGAAATAAAGTAAAATCCTGGCCTTGTTTTTATTTGTATTTTCCTTTCTCAATTCAAAATAAACCAATATCCGTAACTGAAATTATCCGAAACTATCGGATAATCCGAAATAATGTCATATCCGTAACCGTAACTGAAACCGATATAATATATAATATAATATATCCGTATCCGTATCCAGATCCGAAATTACATATCCATAACATCCCTAATTTATAGTGATATCAAATATATCTATACTATTATAAAATGGTAATTTGTCTGTTTGTTTGTTTGTTGTTTGTTTGTTTGTTTGTTCGGGCATCACGTAAGAACTACTGAACTCATTTTGCTGAATCTTTCTTTATAGCAAAGTCAAGAAGAGTTACAGTTATACAAGGTGGGTCCTAAAAATGTTGATTAAAACTTTTCTATAGGATGGCCCATAAGCACTTGCAGTTAACGGCTAGTATTATATAAAATTACTTCTTATTTAAATTAAATAATAAATTTTAATGAAATGGACCCGTTTTAGGAAAGTACAAAAAACTCGAAACAAATGAACAGGAACAGATTTGTTTAGTGACCGTTCAAACTTTCAAATTCAATAATACACTACTATCTAAATCAATCAATATTTAAAATTTATGAGCTTATTTGTTTACCTGTGTTTGCAAAGATCAAAAATGGCAAAATTGTCAATAATGTCAAAAACCGTTAAAATGTCAAATATATTAGAAAAGTCAAAAATGTCAATAATGTAGTAAATGTCAAAATTGTCAAAAATTTAAAAAACGTCAAAAATGTCACAATGACAAAAAATTTCAACTTTTCAAGATTTTTCAATTCATTGAACGCAACCGATTGAATTCTGGAATAATTATTTATGTATATAATACATATAAAGGAATTTATTTATTTTATTGCGATAAAAATATATAAGGTCAAAAAATGCTAAAACTGTCAAACTGTCACAAATTAAAAATGTATAATGTCAACATGTCAGAAATTTCATATATCTCAGAGATGTCAAAAACGTCGAAAATGTAAAAAATTGATAAAAATGAAAAATATGTTAAAGATTTAAAAAATCTCAAAAACATCAAAGACGTCAAATATGTCCAAAATGTCCAAAACGTCTAAAATGGCAAAAATGCTAAAAACGTCAAAAAAGGCAAAATTTTAAAAAACATAAAAATAGCTAAAATGTCAAAAGTGCCAAAAGAGTAAAAAACGACACAAATTTAAAACGTTAAAAATATCAAACATGTCAGAAATTTCAGATAAATCCGAGATTTCAAAAACGTCCAAAATTCAAAAATGTCAAGAACGTCAAAAATGGCACAATATTGAAAATATCAAAACGCCCAAAATGTCAAAGTTGTCAAACATTAAAAATGTGGAAAGTGTCAAAACTGTCAGAAATGTAACGTCAAAATGTTCAATAATGAGTAAAACAAGATGGAATATAAATTATCGTAAGATCCTAATATTTAGTAACCCACCTTTTAAGAAGGTGTATTACAAATTTTTCTGAAGGTAACACCTGTTTCAACGGCAGTTATAAATGATGTTTTTAAATAATTATAAATGACTCTTTTTAAACACACTAAAACGCATTAATAATTGCTGTTTGTTTCGAAACCATGAATCTTCTAAGATCCAAAGATTACTTTTCCTAAAATGTGTAACGTCAAAATAATGTGGCAGCTCAATTTATAACACTCAGTTTTGAATGTTTGTCTTCCACGGAGGAAAATTTGTCAAATGTAATTATTCAAAGTGACATTTTTAAAGACGAAAATATCGTCGCTGCAGTGTAACATTACATAAAACAGCAGTGACTGAAATTTTTCATGTTTAACTTTTTTTGTCATAGTCCAAGAAATACAGGTGAAAAATTATCTAAAAATCGAAAAACAATAAAAGAATAACAATTTTTTTTTCGAGCAATTCACCAAAAAAATGTTTTTTTTACCGTTTGGTACAAGAATTTACAAATAAAAACAGGTTTACACACCGTACTGTGTTTAATGAAAAATTGTACAAAATTTGTAAATTGAAATCATTCTACAGTGTGGAACAGCCAAATGGAATAAATTCGATCACGAATAAAGGAGGGCGTGTTGGGACACTTGGACACGTCGATTTGTATTTTTAAATGCGCATTTTTCAACAAAAAAAATATATAGGGTGACAGTGGCCAATACCAACTTGCTTATTTTAAATGCAAGTCCCTGTATATTATTTATTTATTGGATTCTCCAGAAAATTCTAGACATAATTAATGTACAATGTCATACATCTATCTTCAACTGTTTCGGAAATATTATTTCACAAACTCGCTACATTACACTAAAAACCTAATAAGTAATACTGATTATTTCTTAATAATATAAAAAAAAAACATTAATGTCAATGTAGGAAATGTTGAAATGCTCGCCGCGAACGTCTTGGCAACATGCTAATCTAGTATAGAAATAAATGTCTTCTAACGTTGCTCAACATCTCAGGCGTGACTGATCTAATCGCAAGCGTGATTCGTCTTTTGAGGTCATCAAAGTTGAGAGGTTTAGTTTTGTATACAGTACTTTTGACATATCCCCACAAAAAGTAGTCGAATGGCATTAAATCAGGAGATCGTGCTGGCCATTCAATCGATCCGCGCCTCCCAATCCATCGATTTGGGAAAATTTGGTTCAGGTACTGCCGGACAATGGGGCAGTGCTCCATCTTGCTGAAACCATATTGTATTGGCAGTAACTTGTGGGTATACTGGATCATGATATAAGTTTGTCAAAGTTGGCATGACATTATTTTGGAACAGTTCTAAATACTTATATCTCCATTCAAGTTGCTATCAATGAACAAGGTATCTACGATATGATTGCCAACAATTTCTGACCAAACATTAACTTTTTAAGGATATTGCGTATGTTTCTCTGTCATCTAGTGAGTTCTCAATAGACCAATATCGGCAATTTGGCGATTAACATGACCTTGAAGTGTAGATGTGCTCTCACCAGAAAACAAAACATCTTCTAATTGGACCACATTGTTATCTAACCTTGCCATCATTTGTTCAAAGAAATACGTTCTCCTATCGAAATCGTCTTCCATGAGCTTCCTTTAATACTCGAAAATTGATGTGTGGCTAACGTTGAACAGAATTATTTGGGTTTTCTTGAAACTGAAGCATAATATCCAATTTCGTATTATCACTTACAACATTGGCAGCTACTGTTTTATTTGTCTTACATGACCGAGTTCGCGAAACTGCTTTTCTATTTTGCTAATTTAATGCATCATATAATTGTTTATAGTGCAGAATTCAGTCGTCGTTGGTTGTCATACTGTTTCGAATATATCTGTATCGAAATAGATTTTTCCCAGATTTTGTAGGTTAGGTTGATTATTATCCTTGACCACTACAGAATATAATAGTGGTAGAGGTTTGAGATATACATATATATTTTTTTGGTTTTTGCTGTAAGAATTTAAGCTATTTCTTCTAACCAATATACGAAACATTAAAATTTTCAAAATCACTCGTTGAATATTGGCTCGTCTCTTCATCCATTCTAAATTTAATTTACAGTTCTACGAATTTAAATTACAAATTTATCGCTTTTTTTATTGTCGGTCACTCTGTTTCGTATTGATTTATGATCGATTTATTTCCATTTTATTGTGATTGACTCATCCTGGTAACATACTGCCTTAACGATTAACGATTCACGGGTAGAGAGGACATCCAAAACTATTAAAAGCGTGATTTTAACGATCGACGACTATCGTTACGTCCAAATTTTGTTTATCGGTCACAGAATTATTTACACCTAAAATACTCAACCTGAGCCATAAATCATTCATTACCAAAGATGTATTAAGAAAAGTGTCAAATGTCCAAGCATTCAATACTGTTTTTCATTTTTTTGGGTTCCATTAATTAAACGAAACGCCGCAAAATTCAGTCACCAAATCGGTATTTCATTTTTCATCCAACCACACCTTTTAAGGCCCGAATGGTTGTATATTTTACAACTCTTTCTGCTATATACTCATGTTTTCTGCATCTTACGGTCGCCATATTGCGTCCTCCATTTTGGATTTTTAACAAGTACCACTCTGCGTTTGAAAGCCTCTTAGTAGACAAACATTTTGGGCTCTCATACGTCTTGATCGTTCCACTCAATTTTTGTTCAGGTCGATGATCCGCTTCGGTGGTTGTTGGGCTCCCGGTAAACGGATTGTATACAGGGTGATTCGCTGTCATAAAATATAGATTCATTTGTCGTCCTCTTCTTAAAATATTGACACGATTTTTTAAATGTTTATGCATGCTGCGTGATACTGTGAAATTGTGACACAAACCGGGTATCCTAAGTTTGGAAAACTCAAAAATCAACATAAAACCTACCATTATTTGTTCACATGTGCTAGCGGCTGCTGTTCATCGGAGAACATAAGGTCGTGGGTAAAAGATAGTAAAACAGAAAATTTAAATTTGTTTATTATTTTCTTAGGGCGCCATTTGATTGAACCTTTAAGTGAACATACCTTAAAAACCAAAAAATAGGATGCGGTTATGATGTAATCACACCGGCTATAGTGATGTCGTATGTTCCGTATAAACAACAACTGCTAATAATCTGATTCTAATAGCGGTAATTAAAGAGTAAAATCTGAAATTTACATAACGGAATATTCAAGAATCTGATTTAAAACTACAATGAAAATTTAGAAGTTTATGCAAAAAAATTATATCTGAAATCTACGAAAAATGTACTCAACAATAATCACCTAATTAAAATGATTTTATCAAAAAAGGTAATGGTATAATCTCTCGACAGAAAATAAACCTTACCTTTACAAAAATAATCTGAATTTGCTATTGTCACAAGTTTACTGTAATGTCTATTTGTACTGTACTCTTGAATCTGGAAACTCAAAGCCAAATAACTAATTCATTACCGACTGGACGTCAGTTACATTTAAACGGTTAAATCGGTTTCATACCAAATAGTAGCTTCAAACTCCCATCTCAAAATTAACAGCTCCAAAATGTAGAAAACTCTAACTTTAAAAATTCTTAGTTAGAATATGGCTCCAAACGTAGAACAAAACTCAAAAGAAACGACAGGAAACAGGTTCCACTGTAAAACGAATCCACCATAAAACAGGATTCAGAATGTGGAAAAATCCACCGTGACTCAAAATTCTCCATAAGCATTCTCCATAAGAATGTACCATAATAATGTACCGTAATGTACCATAAGAATGCACCGTAAGAATACACCGTAATAATGCACTGCAACAATGCACCGTAACAATGCACCGTAACACCCTAATATATAATTTGTAGATGAAGACTTTATCTCCAACAGCTTGGCACGTGCTTACCTTTCTCAACAAGGGTTTAATCCATAAATATTTTAGCCATCATCGTCTCTTTTTAAACACAATCTGCGCCTTCGAAAAATGCCATTCGGCCCTCGTCTTTTGACCACAGAAAACTTTCATATGCCAACTTCAAGGAACGCCATTTCAATTGCCTCTTAATCTGCAAACGCAAGGTCCATGCATTCACTCCGCTTCAAGGCGAAAAGAAGACTGTCTTCCCCGTTTGCGTTCTACGAGTCTGAAAATCTCCCTACTCAAACGAACCAAACATGCGTAAATGTCTATACAGCACAGGAGCGGCTTCAGATAAATTACGAATTAGAGAACATGAATTAATCTAACAGATTTTTAAGAAGACTGTGCTAACAAAAAAGTATTGTCCTGGATATCGCCGGCTTAGCGAAAAGTCGAACAGATAACGAACTAGGTACTCAATGAGGCACTAGAACACCAAGTCGTTCAGAGACCCTACAAAAAAACAGCTCTAGCCACAGCAACTCCACAGTACCAAAGGTACATAATCTCCATCAACAAATTGTAAGATTACTCAATAAGGCTTCAATTTTTTACACGTTACAAAATGAGAGAGAAAGATAAAGTAAATGGTTAGAAACAAGAACAATGTAGTTTAGATAAAGAGAGCGAACATAGTTTTAGAGATGTTAAGGTATACCGCATGCTGTTACAAAATGACAGAGAAAGAGAGAAGCTGTTGAGGAAATATGTTTATGTGAATCTTTAATCACGAAATAAACCAGTTAAGTCATTAAGTCCTTCAATGTATATGTTAAAATGTTGGAAAACCCTGTATATATCTGTTCTTAAATTTTCGCTAGTACTAAATATAATATGGTTGTAGTAGATAACCTAACGTGAAACTAAATGGTAGATGTTGATATTTAATCGGGTATTAATTTTTTCGTCAAAAGCTTCAGAATGTATTATCATGAAAAATGTAGAATATGTAAAATTTACTTTTTACGTATTCTACACTTTCATATAGTTTCTTTATTGCCATTGACCCAGAAACATTTAGAATTATTGAAATATATAGAATTCTCTACAAGTGTGGTGTTATTTCCAAGAAGCCAATAAACATAGTTTAGTTTAGTTTTATTTATTTATTAGTAAAGTATTACAACAGTGTGTTTACAAGTCAAAGGTACACAAGTATGAAATGTATTAAATATGTATACCTACAAAAGAATATTATTAAAATGGTAAGAAAATAAAATGTCCTATTTACTAATATATAGACAACAATGTACATTATAGAGGCAAACACATTAAAAATTTATACATTGAGATCACTTCCTAAGTACTCCTCAAAAGAATAAAATGCGTGTTTTAAAAGATATTTTTTTTACTCTTGCTTTAAAATGATGTACGTTTAAATTTTTTATTTCTGCTGGCAGTGCATTAAAACATTTAATGTCATAATAGTCAGTACCCATTCTCGTTCGTTGCAATCTGTGGTAGCTGAGAGCTAATTCTCCTCCTTTTTTTGGTTGAATAGGAGTAAATATCGTTGTGTGTTCTGTAGCTGTTTTGGTTCTGTTTCATATCGACAAGACACTGAAGGATAAAAGTGTAAGGTAGGGTAAGTAGTTTTAGCCCCACAAAGCTATCTATACAACACTCGCGGTATTTTAAGCCTGCAATAAATCTAACACAACGGCGTTGTAACTTAAATATTTGAGCAGAGCACGAGAATGACCCCAATTTAAAATCGCGTAGGACATATTAGAGCTAAAGTATCCATGATACGCTGTCAGTAATGTGCCCCTAAATACATTTTTTGACAGGGTCCTTATAAGGAAAGTTATTTTACATAATTTGGAGACAAGAGAATTAACATGCGCTTCCCAGGTCAACCCAGGATCAAGGTAGACCCCTAAGAACTTCACTGATGCAGCACTTTCTAGAGTCGATGGTGAAGATTGCAATGTAAAATTAATGTTGTGGGTCTTACTAATGTTGAGACTAAGTTTATTGGCTAAAAACCAATTCTCTATTTCTATTTTGATTTGAGCCCACTGCAATATTGGGTCTGATGGTTGATAGCGCAGCAATATTGTGGTATCATCAGCAAACAGGATTATCAGCAGATTCAATAGATTGTTAAAGTTTGGCAAGTCATTTATGTATATGAGTAATAACGGAGGACCCAACACAGCGCCCTGAGGTATGGTGAATCCTGCGATTCGTGGACTGCTGATTCTCAAAAAGGACATACTCTTCTTTTGCTTCTAAATAGGACTGTATAAGGGTAATACTGCTCGAATCAAAGATGTAGTGAGATAGCTTTTTGTAAAGGATTTCAAAACTTATGCAATCGAACGCTTTCGTTAAGTCCAGGAATGTACCATATGTATTATGCTTATTTTCAAAGCCCTCTGCCACAAACTCACTTAGTCGGTTAATAGCCAGAATTGTGCTCTTGTTGTTACGAAAACCAAATTGATTTGGTGTAAAGATATGATTTCTTTCAATAAAGGTTCAAGAATTTTTAGAGATTAGTGGCAATAGAGATATAGGCTTGTAATTAGTTACATCTTCGGGATCTCCTTTATTTTTATAAGCAGTTATAACTTTTGCCAATTTGAGAACAGATGGAAATATGCTTTCTCAGATGCAGACATTAAACAAGTGAGTCAGAGGTTTGCTAACTCTATTTGTGAGATATTTAAGGATTCTAGAGTTGATGTCTCTGCTACCACTATTTTTAGTGTCGGAAATTTTATCTCAATCCATTTTTTTCTGTTACTGAGTAAAATTCTCCAATGTATTGATTTGATAAATACTCATTGAAGGAGCTATTAGAAGAAGAAAGGTTTTTAATCAGCTCGTTTGCAATTGACAAAAAGAAATCATTGAAAACCTGGGCATTAAGGTGACTGACTTTCGGGGCTGGAGCGGAGTTCCTATGAGATTTTATTATACTCCACATGGCTGACACCTTGTTTGATGCATTAGTAATGAAATTGTCATGGGTAGCTTTTTTAGAATTTGCTATCTCTGTCCGATACAGTTTTTTGTAATAACTGACCATGTTTTTGGGCACCAAAATTGGATTTTGCTATGAAGAAGACTGAGAGTTTGAAGTCTTCCCCTCATGTCTTTAAGGTTGTCATTAAACCAGTTAATTTTAGGGCCCTGTTTGACTTTCCGAACCATTTTCGTCTTTTGTGGCAGACTTTTATCCAAAGCGTTAGTTACGACTTTAAAAAAAAATGCAGAACTGATCCTCCACACTTTCTGTACCTTCCGTGATTGATTTCCAGTTATATAGTTATAGTTGATTATACAGAGAAGAAAGACCTTTATCAGTGATTGGTCTGAAAGTAATTCTAGTGCTATGATTATATGAGAGTTTGACTGGTGTATTCAACAGTAATTCGGAATGATCAGAGATACCCTCTAGCGCAACGAGAATGATGTCTAGATTGGACTTGCTGAAGTTAACATAGATATTATCCAAAGTTGCTTCACACCTCGTTTTAAAGTTAACTTAGATAATCATAGGAATTAAAAAAAAAGTTGAGATAGTCAACCTCCTTGCAGTTTCGCCGTTCATAATACACATTGGAGTCGCCAATGACTATAATGTTTCTCTGTATGATCATTTTTTTCCAGAACCAGAGCCATGACCTCTAGATATCTATCCAGAACGCCTTTAGGAGATCTATATACTGTTACTATTTGGGTGTGTATAGAGGAAATATAGATCCCAGCTACCTCACACTACAACTCTTTCGAAAGTTTTGACAGATTAAGCACTTGACATTCTAAGTTATCTCTTATATAAATACCCACACCCACATGTACTTTATCCAATCTACAAAAGCTAGTTATAGCTGTAAAACCCTTTATTTTTAACTCAAAGAATTCATCTGACTGAAGCCGTTGCTCATTGGAGCAAAAGCAGTCTACCTTTGATTCATTGAGAAGCAATTCAAAGTCAGATATTTTGTCATAAAGATATCACAACTACCATTCATGATACAAAGTGTACAATCAATTAAAAAAAACCTTATATACCACCCTGTATATGCACTAAAGATCGTAAATCATTCACTTCCCAAGTATTTTCGTCCAATTTTGTACGATGAAGTTAACATTTTCATTTATTTATGTTTCTACAAAGTTGCAAACAACTGTTTACACAACAAATAATTGCTGCTAATTATTATATCATATTGTTTATACTTGCGTCAATTATACTGCAGTTCTAATTTCATCATATTAGAGATCAAACCTCACAAAGAAACGTTATGTGTGTGGTCCTTACTCAAAGAATGTTATTTTCTAAATACAGAACGCTGCTATCTCAGATATTTCCTGTTGATATATTTAATCTGCGATCCAAACGAAAATTATAAGGAGCAGTCGTCAATTTACGTTACTTAAGGATTTCGATAAATTTCCAAACAATGTTCTGCACCTATTTGTGTTTTTAAACTGTATGTAGTGTCTGTTGCAGTAGACACTCGAATTTGCATCTTCATCTTCTTTAGATATTTAGTATTCTTTATCTTTAACATACAGAAAGATATTTAAGAGAATAAGTTTAGCAATGAAGGAATAAGAGGAAATCTTGAGTTCCCTTAATTTTCGTCGTTTAAATTCTAACACCACGTAACTCAAAATAAAATGGTCGGCTTAAGTTAATTGGTTCCTAAAATAGACAATTGTTTGATAAATATCTACCGAAAAATGTTTTTTTAATACGTACTGTTAGAATTTAAAGGACGATATGCAAAATATTGTCCAAACTATGATTATGCTCAATCAAATGATTAGCGTAACACATTTTAAAGCCTCTACCAGTTTGACCTATATACAAATGATGTGTCAGTCATTGCAACTTGTTTGATTCAAATTTATTAGTTTTGTTTTTTTTTATGTTATAATAACCTTGTAATGATAACAAGCTGGGCTTCATCCCGTATGTTTAGACTGTGAGACCTATTCGCGATCTCAATGGCTACTGTTGTATTTAGGTGTTTTATATTTTACCAATATTACTCCGCCTTCAAAGTCTACTCGGTAGGACACCATGGTGACGTGAAATCTTGAGTTCCCCTCATTTTCGTCCCTTAAATTCTAACACCACGTAACTCAAAATAAAATGGTCGGCTTAAGTTAATTGGTTCCTAAAATAGACAATTGTTTGATAAATATCTCCCGAAAAATGTTTTTTTTTAATACGTACTGTTAGAATTTAAAGGACGATATGCAAAATATTGTCCAAACTATGATTATGTTCAATCAAATGATTAACGTAACTCATTTTAAAGCCTCTACCAGTTTGACCTATATACAAATGATGTGTCAGTTATTGCAACTTGTTTGATTCAAATTTATTAGTTTTGTTTATTTTTATGTTATAATAACCTTGTAATGATAACAAGCTGGGCTTCATCCCGTATGTTTAGACGGTGAGATCTTTTCGCGATCTCAATGCCTACTCTTGTACTTGTATTTAGGTGTTTTATATTTTACCAATATTACTCCGCCTTCAAAGTCTACTCGGTAGGACACTATGGTGACGTGTGGTACAATTGATGATTCTTGTGTTCATCCCATCGACTTTTAATCCTCTTGTTGGTTTGTCCTACATACGTTTCGTGGCAGTTTGTGAATGGAATTTCATAGACGCCTTTTAATGCAATGATTGAACTTTCTTTTATCAAGTGCGTACTGAGACGTGAGCTTATTGTTTAATTTTTTTTTTTAAGAGGATACAAAAATTAGTGATATAAGGGATTTTGCTCTTGTCCTGGTGTTCGAATATATGGTGTTGTTGAGTTAATTCTTTTGACGGTGCGGATTATCCAAGAATGGTTTCATGTTATAAAATTGATAAAAAGTGACATTATTTCACAATTTTTCCGAACAAATGGCAAATTATGTTTGATGGCAAGTGTGTCCAAAACCTAGATGACTAAAAATTATTAAAATCTGGAAATTTTTAAATAAAATTCAAGAATTGTAATGAATGCAAATAAAAAAATTGTTTCAAAGACGTCAACATCAAGTCCTGACACATTAAATATTTCTGACTGAAGTCGCGAATGTATTTTTGAAATTCTATGTACACAGAGATCAACGTATCTTTGAACCATTAATCCCGACGTCGAAGATTTATCTTCGGGAAAATGTTTGCATTTAAAACCGTATAAATAGATTGGCACCGGTGACTATTTCAATCGACACTGCTGTTTAACAGAAATAATAGAATGTCGCGAAGAAAGAAAAGTTGGCTTGAAGCATCCAATAAAGAATGACTCAGAAGTTACGGTTTCACAGAAAGTGACCGAGTTAACCGAGTTTCGAGTTATTGCCACGCCGCACCTTCAGGAGTGCTGCAGTACGTGCCGAGAAAAATAGAACGAACGTACGAATTAATAATGGCTTCAAGTTATACCAGGAGGTTTCAATGATAAGAGATGCTGAGGTAAAGATATAAATCAACCGTCAATTCTTAGTTATGTGACAATGTTCATTTTGAAATTAAATTCAAATTGAACTTTGGAAAATGTCAGAAAACTTAATGACTATTTTTCTTTACCTCTTAAAGGTTGGGCCGATTTTGATGAAACTGTTTGTATGAGTTTGAGTGAGTCCCTAGAATGGCTTAGTTTTACAATTGAAGCCGGTATGGGCGCTGCAATTGGATTATAGGAATATTTTTAACTCCTAATCGGTTGAACCGATTTTAATGAAACTTTTTGTGTATGCGTAACGTTTGAAAAAAATTGAAGCCATTTCTACCAACATTTGTAATTTATTATGTAAAAGGATATGCCTCTATGACTGTAGAGTTATTGTAGCTGGAGTTATTATTTTGGTAGGTTCGCTGGACTCATTTCAGTGTTAGTAGTCCTAGAGTACCTTGAAGCCTTTGTCTGGGTGATCTTCTACATGCCACATGGAACTCTATGCCAATTTCGTAACAGGGACGTTTAAGTTATTTCTAAAAGATGTTCGTATTAAATCTCGTTAAATTGTTCAATATCTCCTACCTTATTTTTCTCGTTTGAGTCATAATCAAATTCAGTTTTTTGTTTACTAATTAAATTTGTTTAGAATTAGATTACATCTATCAGATTCGTTTATCAGTCACGTGCATCATAGTCATTTTTTACGGACACACGGAAGGATGTAATTGACAGTTGTTCCAGGCTGGAAACTCTGATGATAGAAAGAGTGTGTGAGAATTTCAATCTCGTACCAGAAGGGAAGATCGTTCCTTATTCTGATTTTGTCTCCGGTTGAGTTCAGACATTTAGTCGCTATAGCGAATTTCTAGTGATTACTCCGTGTTCTCAAGATGAAGCTGACCAGCTCTGATGCGGTCGTAAAAATAGTTTAATATTAGTTTATTCCATTGACATCATTATGAAGTCTAAATTTGAATTGATGTCCAGGAAATTAATAGACTGAAATTCTAACACTTTGTTGAAATGGATTTCGGAGCTATTTTTATGGAAGATTAGTATTTTACTATGGAGATGGGCCTGTTATGTTATATTAACTCACTGACAAAGAAATCCCAACACCCAGAAGGAGATGTTTAAATTTAATATTGTTTTGGTAAAACATAGATGTAAGGAGTAAATGTTTAAAATTTGGATAAAAAATACCAACGAGTTAAAAGTTGTTTAAATTAAGTTTGTTAATAATGTGTTTGTCCGCCACGGTTATCTATACACTCCCTAACACGTCTTGACCTTGATTCAATAAGGTGGTCCATTTCTGCTTCATGAATACTATCCCAAGCCACCTGTATTTCATGTCTTAGAACCTCCAAAGTCCGAGGGGTATATTTCCGAATCTTCTAGCCATCATATACCAAACATGTTCATTAGGCGAAAATCGGGAGATCTCGGCGGCCAGTTCATTTTAAGGAGTATACATCTTTACGATATAGCCGGTGGGATATAACATATTCACTCCTCGAACTTTCCTTGGACTTCCATCTTCTTGAAAAGGTTGATCTCACGACGTTTCAATAGCTTTGTATCTGCTATCGTCATCAGGTGAATGATGTGAAATTCAGTTTATCCGTGGTATTTATACCTTTAATCGGTCATGCGCCGCCGGTCATGGTCATTGGGTCTCATCCGGTCCAATCAGCGTCGTCGTATCTGGCGGTTGTTTGTCGGTGATGCGTAGCGACAGTGGCCGAAGAAGTGGTTTCCAAATGTTTTTAATTTGAACGCTGGGCTCGCTAATTATATTCTCGTTCGAGATTATATGTGCTGTCACTATAAATTTTCTTTTATACCAATGCTCCTCCTTGTGAATTACCCTCGCCTGGTCCCAGTTGATGTTGTGGTGTTCGGTCCACGCGGTATTAGGAATGTGTAGTTGTGTCTCTCCGTGTTGCCAAATGATGAAGGTGTCATCGACATAGCTCCAGGTGCTCCAGGCATTCCTGGAGCACCTAAACCGATGCCAACCATCCATTAGATTCACCATGGAGATGGAAGAAGGTGGGTGCCTACCATTCCTAGATTGAAAGTGTCAAAGGACTAGGACCGGAATCCAAACAACAGCCTACAGGGAGGCTACCCACACAGGACTGTATCTACATTACAATTCTAACCACCCATCAACAACGAAAACTGGCATCATGAAAACTCTAATCCATAGAGCCAAAAATATCTGTAGTACGCCAGAAGTCCTCAAAGAAGAACAAGTGAAACTTAGAAAAGACCTTTTGGCGAATGGATACCCGGAAACCATTATTAACAAGGCGTTTGAAGAAGTGGACAAACCACCTAGGCAGGAAGAGGAAACCACGATAGCAACACTATTATTACCGTATACTAAGGGCTTGTCGGAGAAACTTAGACGAATTGCACACAGATATGGAATCAGAATGATTTTCAAACGCAGCAACACTCTAAGGAGCATAATTAGAAGAACGAGGCCGGACGCTGCAGCATTACCAAATAACTGCATATACAGTATACCTTGTGAATGTGGCAATCTTTACATTGGAGAGACGAAGCGACCGCTGGACACCAGCGTTAAGGAACACCGCACAGCTACTCAAATGGCGGAGCTGACGAAGTCTGGGCTAGCTAACCACTTGTGGACCGAACACCACAACATCAACTGGGATCAGACCAGGGTAATTCACATGGAGGAGCATTGGTATAAAAGAAAATTTATAGAGACAGCTTATATAATCTCGAACCAGAATATAATTAGCGAGCCCAGCGTCCAAATTAAAAACATTTGGAAACCACTTCTTCGGCCACTGTTGCTATGCATCACCGACAACCAAAAGCCAGATATGACGACGCTGATTGGACGGGATGAGACCCAATGACCATGACCGGCGACGCATGACCGATTAAAGGTATAAATACCACGGATAAACTGAATTTCACATCATTCACCTGATGACGATAGCAGATACAATGCTATTGAAACGTTGTGAGATCAACCTTTTCAAGACGATGGAAGTCCAAGCAAACTTCGAGGAACGAGGGATATTGTCTACGAGATTCAGACTAACATAACATATTCATATTATACCGCGTTTGTTAGTTATAAGATATGTTTCACTGTTTTTTTTTTTTGTTGTTTTGATATCTTATCCACACTCATGAATGTTCTCGATGAAGAGCAGTTGTCTCGCACATGTGAGCAATTTAAAACAGGTTTTATTTTTAATTCAGAGTATATAGATTGTAAAATATCTTTTGTTGCTACATATGTTTGAGTAGATTAGAGATGAAATTTGACCCTGCAGAGGGCGCAGAAATCACGTTTCAGGATTTTTTTTCTCTCCTAAAGGTTGGCAGATTTTGTTGAATCTTTTTGTGTGAGTTTTTGTTAGGTCCCTGGAATGTTTTCTGGAATTTATTTAAAATTTAACGGTTTGGCCGATTTCATGTATCTTTGAGTGGGTCTGATTTACAATTTGACCCCTTAGGGGGGCTGCAATAGAGCTGTAGGATATATTTTATAAATCTTAAAGGTTGAAATAATTTTGATGAAAATTTTTGTCAGTTTGAGTAGGTCCTGGAATGGTTTAGATTTACAATTGGATTGAATATGTGGCGTTGCTATCGGGTTCTAGGAATCTATACATAAATAGGCAAAGACATAATGATTAGGTACCATTTTCTCCTCTGTCTCCCAACCGATTTTCTTCATTTTTGTTTTGTTTAGTAGCTACTGACAACCTTCAGTGCAGAATGCTAATATTAATTTATAATATTGGTTCATCCATTAAATAAAATATAATAAAAATTCATTATTTACGTCCATAATGTCAATGCCAAACAACTGAATGTGCCGCCCCCGCCAGACTCAAAACATTGATTAATTATATATAGAAGGACCGATGCTGTTATATACTTAGAGCATGTACTTCTGGAAGTGGCATGCAAGCGTTGTTATTGTTTAGTGGTAAAGTAATCGTTGTATATTATAATTATACAGGACGATTCTAGATATGTTAGAAATCATTTTTTTCGTGGGTGGCACATAAGCAGTTGCATATATAGGGTGTTTAAAATATAGAGTAGAGTGCAATTATAACTAATAAAATAATTATATAAGGAAGCCCATTAACGGTTGAATTTACAGGGTTCTTGGAATAGAAGGCGCAGTAGAATTACAGTTATACAGGGTGGTCCAAAAAATGTTATACATAGATGCATATACAGGGTGGCGGAAATGGAAATGCAACATTTCGTAACCCATACGCAGTTGTATATATAGGGAAGATGAAATATAGGGTGAGAGGAATTATAGATTATGATGATTATAAAAAATGTTACAAAAGGAAATGATTTATAGAGTAGCCCACGAAGAGTTCCATATATATGATGATTGAAATATAGGTCGGAGTAGGATTATAGTTACAGAAGATAGTTAAAAATTTCATAAACAAAAACAATAAATACGGTGGCTCATAGGCAGTGGCATATACAGAATGGTTTACCGGGTGGTTCAAAAATGTTAAAAAATATTATGCGTGGTCCATGAGCAGTTGCATATACAGGGTGGCGGAAATATATAATGAGATGGAATTATTATAGTGAGGATTTTAATAAATGTTAGAGAATTGAGTGCAATTATAGCTATACAGGGAGGTTAGGAAAAATAAATATGAAGGGTTAGCCCATTGGCGGTTAAATTGTTGTCATATTAAATTAAGAATTGCGAATTTGAGTAGAAATAAAATCCTATGAATTATATCTGAAAAAAATTTGAATTTCGTTAGTTATTTGTAGAAGCGAGATGTAAGACCGACATCCAGAATTTTCGAGGAAACTATCACACAGAGATTCCGAATTGTTGTTCTCCCTTAACTCCTAGAACAGAATGTCAGTATAAAATTTTCAGGGTACTTAACCTGCCAGAGATATTGACACAATTGGTCGAATTTCACTGGGCGACAACTAGTTTCTTTAAAATGTTTAACAATATTTACATTATAATAAAACACCATACGAACCCGGGGCGGCCAGTTCATTTGTATCATTTTTTGGTACGAATTTTCAGACGGTAAATTCATTTTTAAAGAATAAAACATTGACATTTATTAAATGTCTTGGTACCATCTCGAACCATAATCACATGAACCATGTTCGTTATCTTTAAAACATCAGCAATAAACCAAAGCTTTTCAGGTATTGCAAAATAATTTTATGTGATTACCATTAAACACACACACACATTAAATAGCAATAAAATTTAATTAGGCTTTGAATGATAGAAAACGTGAACGTTCTGAACTTTATATAACAATTAACTTCATTTATCTCGTATGAAAAACCGTTTCAAGATCGAGTATTAGCTTATTTAATCTTTTTATCGCTTACAGGTAGAACACCAATTATGATATTATTCAATATACTTCTATAGTGATTACACATTAACTATTCTTTTGTATAAGTACTAGAAATGCCCACACAATTTAGATGACAATTATTAAGACGGATTTTAATAAAGCTCAGTATTTAAACTCCACTACATCAAATCATTTGGGCTAGGGAACATTTTTAAGTGTTTCTAAAATTAAAACAATTTACATTACACTTTCCAACAGCATTGTCATCAACAAAGTTGATTCTAGTAGGGTCACTTTTTAAGTAGTTAAAAATTCGATAATATATATATATATATACAGGGTGAGTTTTTTTTGTGATCAGTATGGGGATCTCCGAAACTAGCGAAGATAGAGCAATGGTTGATTTGGAAAAGATTTGCAGTTTTACTGGCCCCATTTAATTAAACTTTCGGATTTTTGTAAATAGTCATGGCTTACTAGATATTTTGAAAAAACAAAATTCTGTCGATTTAGTCAAATCCCTCTAGCTCCTTTGTTTTTGATTTTATAAAAAAAGTGTAAATATCAAAATTGAAGGAAATTGTATCCCAAATATGATTGTCATGTCCTCGTTTGCGTGACAGCTCTCGTTTTCGAGATATGACACAAACTGGAATGGAAATCATAGTTAGCTATGACCTCAAAAAATCGAACATTTTTAGAGCTTTTCAACGATATAATACTCGATATAGTTATTCATAAATATAACGGAGTTATGGACGCTTTTCTCTCTTATTTTCACTTTTAACGTAGTTAGCCATGAAAAAGATTTCATTTCACTTTGACATTTCCTCATTTGAGAGTAATTTAATTTCATTACTAGTGCTGAACTGACAGTCGATATTGACAAGTTTTAGTGATAAAATGGAAAATTCTAACGAAGAAAAACTGAATATGGTGGAATGTTATATCATATGCCATAAAAATTCAGTTCATGCAGCTGAGGAATACTTTCATAGATATTTTAATCGTCGTCAACCTGCTTTATGTACATTTTAGAGGCTTTACGATAGTTTACGCAGATATGGATCTTTTACTAAACCACCAAAGGTACGTAATCAAATTAAAGAAGCAGCACAAATAAATGTTTTGGCAATGGTAAATCAAAATCCATCTACATCAAGTCGTGAGATTGCGGCAGAAGCTGGCACATCTCAACGAACTGTAGTAAAGGTACTGAAAGCGCACAAGTTCCACCCATACAAACTTTCAGTTTCTCAAACTTTGCATGCTGGTGACGAACATCGACGTATTTTGTTTTGTACATGGTTTAGAGATACGTGCCTTGACAATCCACAGTTTCCATTAAAGGTGTTATGGTCAGATGAAACTAGATTTACTAACTGCGGAATGTTCAATAGAAACAATGAGCATATCTGGGTTAAAGAAAACCCTTTCCATGTAGAACAAAGACGAGCCCAGATAAAATTTGGTTTTAATGTTTGGTGTGGTATCATAGGGTCTACTATTCTGGGGCCTTTTATGTATGACGAATCACTTACTGGAGGAGCGCTACTTGCATTTCTTGCAATACACTTTTCAAGACATGTTGCATAATTTGAATTTGGGAACTCGTTTAGAAATTGAATGGTCCCAACATGATGAAGCACCTACGCGTAACTGGTTATTAGTAAGACAACACTTAGATAATACCTATCCAAACTCTTGGATAGGAAGAAATGGCCCATGCGAATGGCCACCCCAGTCTCCCGATTTGGCAGTTATAGACTTCTATTTATGGGGTGCGCTAAAAAACAAAGGATATAAAAGAAAGTATGAGACAGTTGGTGCAATTTTTGTCTAAATAACAATGGTGGACTTTTCGAACATAAATTGTAACCATTATTATATACTTTAATTTCTTAAGGTTTTAGTAAGTACTTATTTAGCTTTATTTAGCTATACCTAATAAAAAAATCGTTCAATGTTATTTGGAATAGTTATTAATAAATCAATCTATTTCATGGCTACCTACGTTAAAAGTGAAAATAAGAGAGAAAGCATCCATAACTCCATTATTTTTATGAATAACTATATCGAGTATTATATCGTTGAAAAGCTCTAAAAATGTCCGATTTTTTGAGGTCATAGCCAACTATAGTTTCCATTCAAAACAAGATAAGTTTGTGTCATATCTCGAAAACGAGAGCTGTCACGCAAACAAGGACATGACAATCATATTCGGGATACAATTCTCTTCAATTTTGATATTTACACTTTTTTTATAAAATCAAAAACAAAGGAGCTAGTGGGATTTGACTAAATCGATCCTACTATTAAAAAATTGTAAGTTTGGCTGTTTGTTTGTTTGTTTGTTTGTTCGTTTGTCTGTTTGTTAGAGCATCACGTAAGACCTACTGGACTATTTTGCTGAATCTTTTTCGTTGCAAAGCCTATAGTTTGACTTAAAATCTGGCAGATATTTTATCTACCTAAATTGACAGATACGGTAGATATAACGAAAAAACTTCTACCATGTTGGATAACACAATTACTCTATTAGTTCCACAGCAATCACCAAATATTAGATAATTGAATCAGCTTAGCTTTTATTCAAAATTCGGAAGATACCAATGTAACATGTTTCGATTTAAAAAAAAACAACTGATATATCAACCGTAATTTTACAGGGTGACTTAGTGCAGAGTAGAATGATATGGATTTAAAAATCTAAAAAAAAAGTTATATTAGGCATACCATAAGCAGCTGCATATATAAAATGTGGTTCAAATAAGGGGAGTGGAATTAGTTATACGAGGTGGTTCAAAAAGGTTATATGAGCGGGCCATAAATAGTTGCATATACCAAGTGGTTCATAAACGGGCGGAGTAGAATTATATTTGTATAGTGTGGATAACAAAATAATATATTGTTTGGCTCATAAGTAGTTACACAAACAATGTGGGTGAAATAAGGGTAGAATACTTATACAAGGTGGATAATTTTTTTTGGAAAAAATGTGTTACGCAAGCAGTTAGGATCTTTGAATTATGTTCTTGAGTTATTATAGTTATGAAATGGGTTGAAAAAATCTTAGAAGAATACATCCAGAAGTAATTGTATTGGATAGTTGAAATATGTAGCAGAGAAGAAGAATATATCCAGGAGTAATTGTATTGAATGGTTGAAATATGTAGCAGAGTATAATTACAGCTATACAGGTGGGTTTAAAAAATATAAAGAAATGTTATGAACTGCAAGCTGTCCCATTTATCTGATGATTGAAATATAAGGGTGGAATAGAATTTTAAGGATACATGGAGGTACAAAAATGTTATATTGGGTGGCAATTAAGTAGTTGCATCTGTCATAACTTACATTCACAACAGATCATTTAATCCAGAATCTAATTAGCAACTTCTTGCTCCTTTATTCGCTAATGCCCATACCATAACTATTAACCGCCGTTTTCTATACAAGGTTGTTGAAATATAGAGTGGAGTAAAATTATAATTGCACAGTAAGTTATTTATTTTTGCAAAGACTTGTACATTCCGTACGCGGATGAAACCGCGGGTAACGGCTAGTATATTTAAATAGATGAAAAAGTAATGACTGTAATCATTACTTTCAGGTCATGCAAATTTTTTTACGAAGCATAATTTTTTCTCTAAATATTATTCGCAAGTATTCACTCTCTTGTCAATTTATTACCCCCAAGTTTCGAACCCATATTTGCTTTTTTTAATAAAACTATAGCCTTCACCATACTACTACTACTATATAAGACAGTAGGTTGAAAAAGTTTTTTTCGATTTTCTAAAAAAACGGTATAACCCATGTCCTTGAAAAAAATATGGGACCTCTTCAGAATCCCCCTTAACAGAATCCAGTTTAAACGATCCAAATTCCTTGAACCGGTTTCGATTAATCGCTGAACACACATAACATATATATATATATATACACGGTGTTTCTAATATAGGGTTCCAAACTTGTTGTGTAAAGAACTCATTAAAATAAGCCAAAAAGTCCCTATTAACATGTGCACTATACGGCACCCTTATATGCCCTTAAAAGGACTCAAACCAAGCTGTTTTTTTTTTCTGTTATTGA
The DNA here is from genome assembly GCA_034190945.1 of Octodonta nipae. NCBI lineage: Eukaryota > Metazoa > Arthropoda > Insecta > Coleoptera > Chrysomelidae > Octodonta > Octodonta nipae. The sequence goes on from CM067222.1 coordinate 7,361,012, forward strand.
CAAAACGGTCGAAAATAAATAGATTAAAATGTATGGGTCTTACATAACTTTTTACGTTAAATAACATGTGCTACTCCGTTTTTCGACATGCAAATCATAGAGTACATATTAACAGGGACTTTTTGGTCTATTTTAATGACTTCTTTACACACCAGAAGTTTGGATCCCTATTTTAGAAACACCCTGTATAAACGAATTTAGAAACTTCTTTTTGTTTGTCGGATAAAAAACAATTAAGAATAAAACTTTATTTTAAGAAACGCGATAAAAACTTATGGATATTCATTCAATCTCAATTTTGTAGATAGTATGCAGGATAGTTGTGGCTGGCATCTTTGGTTTAATATTTTTTTGAGTTCTTTGGGAACAACACCAGATAAACTTGAAAGTCTGTTTATTTCAAATAGTCCAAACATTTCAAGGTCTAAATCAGACCCCGTTTTCAATGCTATAACTTAATACAAATGAAATTTGTCATTAATAATCCTTTTAATTTTTAATTTTCTTGTTCATTGGTGTTAAGTTATACCATTGAAAACGGGGTCTGATTTAGGCCTTGAAACGTTTGGACTATTTGTAATATACAGACTTTCAAGTTTATGTGGTGTTATTCCCAAAGAACAAAAAAATATATTAGGGGATAGTTACAATATTTTTTTACATTCCCGATTGCAAAATAAAATACTATCCTCGGAGAAACTGACAGCAAAGCTATACAAATAAAAAACACCAATGCAGAAACTCCTACGCCACAGCAACAAACGAAAAGTTGAATGAGCAAAATTCGTTACCAAAGTCGAAATTATTTTTTCCCATAGTCATCACTTCCAACGTCCTACATTCCCAAATCGGACACACAACAACCACATTGTATGAATAAAAAATTTCGAAATATTTTCATTCATATTTTTCGAGTGTGTGCATTGAAAATAATAATAAAACCCATACCCGGTGATAATATGATGTAACAGCCGGCCGCATGTAGGTCAAACGAGTGTTTTGTTGATTTTTTTAGTTTTGATAATAATTTATCTGTATGACAAAATATTTATTAAACAAAATTTCTAACGTGTACACAAAATCAAGCGGTCCGAAAGTAAAGTTTCGAGATTGATTCGATGATTGATAGAAATTGACGTGTTTTGAAGGGAGCTATTGAGAAATCAGTGGGTTTCTGAACGTTTGGTCATGATATCGATGATTAATGAATGTACTACAATGGAATTTTTGACAGTTACATAATTGTTTCGGAATATTTCGGATTGAGATGTTATGTTTGTTAATTTATCAGTATCAGTCAATATTTATGGTTTAAGTAAAAGATGCATAAGTTTAATCTCATTTCAGTTTTTATAAACTAACAAATATTTCTATCAATATCAAACGGATACAAGATTCTAATTTCTTTTCAAGAAATTCATACGATATAAACACATAAGTTCTTCAAATAAGGTGGTACGTGGTGTTTTAGGGAAAATAAACATGCTAGGGATTTGAAAAATTAGGTTTCTTCCCCTTTCAACTAAAACAATTTCAACAGTCGACCACTTCCAGTTAGAGCGAAAATTAACTGCAACTTTGTTATTTTAGATAGTGGTATGGTATTTTAGACGAATTCGTATAAAACTCAAAAATTTTATTCAAGTATGATAACCATTTTGTATGTCTACCTCAAATAATTTCTAAAATAATTTAATTTATAGAAGAAAATAATTTGGTCAAGTGCGAGTTGGACTCGCATACTAAGAGTTCCGTACCACCTTTAAGATTTGATATAATGTAGGTGAATCAAAGATTTTTCTAATATGCCAGTTTCAGACAAGCAGGGAATGACTGCATTTTCATATTTACCCTAATATATTTTAAATGAAGCGTTTTATAAAGAATATAGACATCTATTTTTCATGCAGAACTACATGATTCGCTTGATTTTTACAAGAATATATATTTAATTTTCTAATTTGGCCCCCGAAATTAACATTATTTATTTTTATTTTACTAATAAACTTTCAGCGAAGCTTTATACAGGGTGAGTTTTTTTTGATGATCAGTATGGGGATCTCGGAAACTAGCGGAGATGCATCATCAATGGTTAAATTGGGAAAGATTTGCAGTTTTACTGGTCCAATTTAATGAAACTTTCGGATCTTTGTAAAAAGTCATGGCTTACTAGATATTTTGAAAAAAACAAAATTCTGTCGATTTAGTCAAATCCCTCTAGCTCCTTTGTTTTTGATTTTATAAAAAAAGTGTAAACATTAAAATTTGAAGCGAATTGTATCCCGAATATGATTTTCATGTCCTCGTTTGCGTGACAGCTCTCGTTTTCGAGATATGACATAAACTTATCTTTTTTGAATGGAAACCATAGTTGGCTATAACCTCAAAAAATCGGACATTTTTAGAGCTTTTCAACGTTATAATACTCGATATAGTTATTCATAAAAGTAACGGAGTTATGGATGCTTTTCTCTCTTATTTTCATTTTTAACGTAGTTAGCCATGAAATAGATTGATTTATTAATAACTATTCCAAAAAAACATTGAACAATTTTTTTATTAGGTATATCAGATATAAAGAAAAAAATAAAATAAATAAGTAGGTACTTATTAAAAACTTAAGAAATTAAAGTACATAATAATGGTTACAATTTATGTTCGAAAAGTCCACCATTGTTATTTAGACAAAAATTGCATCTATTTAAGATTGACATTACCGCTTTCCTCACAAACCGCATATAAATTTCTTCAATTGCTTGTAATACCGCCTCCCTTAGGTCACCACTGTCTCATACTTTCTTTTGTATACTTTGTTTTTTTAGCGCACCCCATAAATAGAAGTTTTTAACTGCCAAATCGGGAGACCGGGGTAGCCATTCGCGTGGGCCAGAGTTTGGATAGATATTATCTAAGTGTTGTCTTACTAATAACGAGTTATGAGCAGGTGCTCCATCATGTTGGAACCACTGAATTTCTAAACGAGTTCTCAAATTCAAATTATGCAACATGTCTTGAAAAGTGTATTGCAATAAATGCAAGTAGCGCTTCCCAGTAAGTGATTCGTCATAGATAAAAGGTCCCAGAATAGTAGACGCTATGATACCACACCAAATATTAAAACCAAATTTTATCTGGGGTCGTCTTTGTTCTACATGGAAAGGGTTTTCTTTAGCCCAGATATGTTCATTGTGTCTATTGAACATACCGCAGTTAGTAATCTAGTTTCATCTGACCATAACACATTTAATGGAAACTGTGGATTGTCAAGGCACATGTCTCTAAACCACGTACAAAACAAAATATGTCGATGTTCGTCACCAGCATGCCAAGTTTGAGAAACTGAAAGTTTGTATGGGTGGAAGTTGTGCGCTTTCAGTACCTTAACTACAGTTCGTTGAGATGGGCCAGCTCCTGTCGCAATCTCACGAGTTGATGTAGATGGATTTTGATTTACCATTGCCAAAACAGTTATTTGTGCTGCTTCGTTAATTTGATTACGTTCCTTTGTTGGTTTAGTAAAAGATCCATATCTGCGTAAATTAACCTAAGGCCTCTTAAATGTACATAGAGCAGGTTGACGACGATTAAAATATCTATGAAAATATTCCTCAGCTGCACGAACGGAATTTTTATGGCATATGATATAACATTCCACCATATTCAGTTTTTCTTCGTTAGAATATTCCATTTTATCACGAAAACTTGTCAATATCGACTGTCAGGTCAGCACTACTAATGGAATTACTTTCAAATGAGGAAACGTCAAAGTGAAAACAATCTTTTCATGGCTACCTACGTTAAAAGTGAAAATAAGAGAGAAAAGCATTCATAACTCCGTTATTTTTATGAATAACTATATCGAGTATATATATCGTTGAAAAGCTGTAAAAATGTCCGATTTTTTGAGGTCATAGCCAACTATGATTTCCATTCAAAAAAAGGTAAGTGTGTGTCATATCTCGAAAACGAAAGCTGTCACGCAAACGAGGGCATGACAATCATATTCGGGATACAATTCGCTTCAATTTTGATATTTACACTTGTTTATAAAATCAAAAACAAAGGATTTGGCTAAATCGACAGAATTTCGTTTTTTCAAAATATCTAGTAAGCCATGATTTTTTACAAAAATCCGAAAGTGTCATTAAATTGGGCAGGTAAAACTGCAAATCTTTCCCAATTTAACCATTGCTCTATCTCCGCTAGTTTCCGAGATCCCCATACTGATCATCAAAAAAAACTCACCCTATATATAAATGAGAAAGAGTGTCTGTATGTCGTAAACGGCTGGAACGATTTTGATGAAATTATTTATGTGTGTTTAAGGGGATTCGAGAATGATTTAGATTCACAAGTGGACCCTGTAGGTGGCACTACGATATGGATCTAGTTCTTTTTGACGTTTTTTTTATTTTTTCGCACATTTTGATACGATTTATCAAATTCTAATATAAAAAAAACATTTGCTGATCCTGCTAATAGCTCCAAGCCAGGTTTGGACAGAACAACGTCTGTCGGGTCCCCTAGTAAAATTATAAATAAACAATCCATTTGCTTAGATTTCTAGATGTTTCTCCAAGAGTTACTTACGTAACTAATTTCAACATCGACAGATTGTCTAAAATTTTAATTGAATTGCAACACGTTAAAAATATAATACGCTACTACAGTTATGTAACTTCCACAGATCCGGGAGACAGCAGAAAAAAATAACGGCCATCCATCATGAATAATTTTCGTCTTTCGCTTTCTCTCGAAATATTTTACCTCGCCGGAAACATCTGAATGCATTCCTCACTCTCAATGTCGATCTCTTATTGAATCATTAACATCATTTTTTTATTCATTCGATCGATATGACAGATAAGCGAATCAGTGTGGGAAGTACTCGGCCATGTGTTTCGTAATTATTCATTATTCAATGAGAGTTATCTGACGTTGAATGGTATGATGTGACGGGTTTATAAACATCCAAAACAAACAAGGGTTTTCTCAACTTCCTATTCATCGGTGGCTGGTTTGTTACCAGTTGTTATTGTTAGGGTATTAAGTATCTGATTTTAATAATCTTGTAATCTTATTGCGATATGAAGATGGAGATGTATGTCAGTGAATTAACTTAGTCCTAACGAAATAGCAAAATTTCATCCAAAATTGGAATAGACCTATTTTCTGTAGAAATTGGTTCTCAACAATATATATAATAATTATATAATAAATAATTATGGACATTTTTTTATAAACAAATAAAACTTGGAAAATAGACTTTTCTACATTTTTTTCTTCATACCTTCGCTCCTATAGCTTATACAGGGTGAGTTTTTTTTATGATCAGTATGGGGATCTCGGTAACTAGCGGAGATAGAGCAATGGTTAAATTGGGAAAGCTTTGCAGTTTTACTGGCCCAATTTAATGACTCTTTCGGATTTTTCTAAAAAGTCATTGCTTACTAGATATTTTGAAAAACCGAAATTCTGTCGATTTAGTCAAATCCCTCTAGCTCCTTTGTTTTTGATTTTATAAAAAAAGTGTAAATAAATATCAAAATTGAAGGGAATTGTATCCCGAATTTGATTGTCATGTCCTCGTTTGCGTGGCAGCTCTCGTTTTCGAGATATGACACAAACTTATCTTTTTTTGAATGGAAACCATAGTTGGCTATGACCTCAAAAAATCGGACTTTTTTAGAGCTTTTCAACGATATAATACTCGATATAGTTATTCATAAAAATAAAGGAGTTATGGATACTTTTCTCTCTTATTTTCCGTTTTAACGTAGGTAGCCATGAAAAAGATTGTTTTAACTTTGACGTTTCCTCATTTGAGAGTAATTCCATTAGTAGTGCTGAACTGACAGTCGATATTGACAAGTTTTCGTGATGAAATGAAATATTCGAACGAACAAAAACTGAATATGGTGGAATGTTACATCATATGCCATAAAAATTCAGTTCGTCAACCTGCTCTATGTACATTTAAGAGGCTTTACGATAGTTTACGCAGATATGGATCTTTTACTAAACCACCAAAGGAACGTAATGAAATTAACGAAGCAGCACAAATAAATGTTTTGGCAATGGTAAATCAAAATCCATCTACACCAACTTGTGAGATTGAGGCAGAAGCTAGCACATCTCAATGAACTGTAGTTAAGGTACTGAAAGCGCACAAGTTCCACCCGTACAAACTTTCAGTTTCTCAAACTTTGCATGCTGGTGGCAAACATCGACGTATTTTGTTTTGTACATGGTTTAGAGACATGTGCCTTGACAATCCACAGTTTCCATTAAAGGTGTTATGGTCAGATGAAACTAGATTTACTAACTGCGGTATGTTCAATAGACACAATGACCATATCTGGGCTAAAGAAAACCCTTTCCATTGTTTTAACTTTGACGTTTCCTCATTTGAGAGTAATTCCATTAGTAGTGCTGAACTGACAGTCGATATTGACAAGTTTTCGTGATAAAATGAAATATTCGAACGAACAAAAACTGAATATGGTGGAATGTTATATCATATGCCATAAAAATTCAGTTCGTGCAGCTGAGGAATACTTTCATAGATATTTTAATCGTCGTCAACCTGCTCTATGTACATTTAAGAGGCTTTACGATAGTTTACGCAGATATGGATCTTTTACTAAACCACCAAAGGAACGTAATGAAATTAACGAAGCAGCACAAATAAATGTTTTGGCAATGGTAAATCAAAATCCATTTACATCAACTCGTGAGATTGCAGCAGAAGATGGCACATCTCAACGAACTGTAGTTAAGGTACTGAAAGCGCACAAGTTCCACCCGTACAAACTTTCAGTTTCTCAAACTTTGCATGCTGGTGGCAAACATCGACGTATTTTGTTTTGTACATGGTTTAGAGACATGTGCCTTGACAATCCACAGTTTCCATTAAAGGTGTTATGGTCAGATGAAACTAGATTTACTAACTGCGGTATGTTCAATAGACACAATGACCATATCTGGGCTAAAGAAAACCCTTTCCATGTAGAACAAAGACGACCCCAGATAAAATTTGGTTTAATGTTTGGTATGGTATTATAGGGTCTACTATTCTGGAGCCTTTTATCTATGACGAATCACTTACTGGGGAGCGCTACTTGCATTTCTTGCAATACACTTTTCACGACATGTTGCATAATTTGAATTTGAGAACTCGTTTAAAAATTGAGTGGTTCCAACACCTGCTCTTAACTCGTTATTAGTAAGACAATACTTAGATAATATTTATCCAAACTGTTGGATAGGAAGAAATGGCTCACGTGAATGGCCACCCCGGTCTCCTGATTTGGCAGTTATAGACTTCTATTTATGAGGAGCGCTAAAAAACAAAGTATACAAAAGAAAGTACGAGACAGTTGGTGATCTAAGGGAGGCGGTATTAAAAGCAATTGAAGAAATTGATAGACGGTCTGTGAGGAAAGCGGTAATGTCAATCTAACATAAATTGTAACCATTATTATGTACTTTATTTTCTTAAGTTTTTAGTAAGTACCTACTTATTTAGTTTTTTCGTTATATCTGATATACCTAATAAAAACATCGTTCACTGTTTTTTGGAATAGTTATTAATAAATCAATCTATTTCATGGCTACCTACGTTAAAACTGAAAATAAGAGAGAAAAGCTTCCATAACTCCGTTATTTTTATGAATAACTATATCGGGTATTATATCGTTGAAAAGCTCTAAAAACGTCCGATTTTTTGAGGTCATAGCCAACTATGGTTTCCATTAAAAAAAAGATAAGTTTGTGTTATATCTCGAAAACGAGAGCTGTTACGGAAACGAGGACATGACAATTATATTCCGGATATAATTCCCTTCAATTTTGATATTTACAATTTTTTATAAAATCAAAAACAAAGGAGCTAGAGGGATTTTGACTAAATCGACAGAATTTGGTTTTTTCAAAATATCTAGTAAGCCATAACTTTTTACAAAAATCCGAAAGGGTCATTAAATTGGGCCAGTAAAACTGCAAATCTTTCCCAATTTAACCATTGCTCTATCTCCGCTAGTTTCCGAGATCCCCATACTGATCATCCAAAAAAAACTCAGTCTGTATACGAGAAATGTGTCTATAATAACACTATTATATATGCAACTTTATTTCATCGACCGTGTAAAGTCTTTCTTTCATTTGCTATTCAATAAAGGGCGCATAATCCGTGAACGCTCTTTTTTCTATGATATTGGATGTACAGACGAACCGATTGTGACTAACTTAAGTGAATATACCAAGTAATAAGCTATTGTAACTGAAATATATACGTAAAAATATTTATATATTTACAAATATTAAACGTACGACTTTCTATCCTAACAGAAAAATGAAACGAAAACAGACTAGAGAAAAATTAAATTAAAAATGTTTGTACTGAGAACGTCACATGTCTTAGACCCCATCGTCCCCCTTGTCACATCCCCTCACGCTAACTGAGAAACCCCACACCCACCCCCTGTGTGCGAACGTATTTTATGAACGACCCCTAAAAAATGAGATAAATAGATTTTTGATTTAGATTTGTTTCAGTTGGTTCGAATCTGAGCCAGATCCATTTTTATTGGCGTTTTTATTTTCTTTAAATATATAGTTGAACTCTGTAAATCTTTAATTATGGATTTATTTTAACATAATAAAAAATAATTTCGACTAACTTTTCACCGTGAATATAAAATCCTTCAAATTCTCATTAAACATTTTGTACATCTTGTTAGCGACTCTGTTATTATTTAATAATTTCTACAAAATTTTTGACGCTTATTTTTGAAACACCCCGTATATTAACAAACTCTTTGTTTTTCTTTTCTTTTGTTTTACCCACAATCTTTACCTATTTTCATTTCTTACTTAATTATATAATGTTATTACTTAATTATACAATATAATTATATATTATTATATTATAATTATAGCATCTCATTAGCATTTTTGCTATCTTTAATATTTACATTAAATGAAACTATGTCGAGTTATTTGAAAAAGATATAGTTGTTTCAAATATTTATTTACCTCATGCTTACATATGAGTTTGTTTTAAAATGCAAGGGGTTTAGATTTATAGTACTTATTTGTTCTAACAAGTAAAATGATTGGCTCTTCCAAAAACATTTCCTAAATTAAATTGAAAAATATAAAAAAAACTGCCCCGGGTGAGGATCGAACTCACGACCTTAAGATTATGAGACTTACGCGCTACCTACTGCGCTACCGAGGCCTGTAAATTTATATTTCTTCACAAGAATAAACACTAAAATTCATGCGCATCCTTACCAATTTTGTATATCTGAGAAAACACCTACACATGTATCTGTATTGAACAAAAGCATTTTCGCATAAATTATAACCTCATTTTCATAAACTCTACATAAAGAATTTCCAAACCTACCTTATTTGTTTTATCCAGAATCTTCTGTCGCCTTTTTTGCCTTTCAGGCACCATAAGTTTCATCGGTTCCATTGGAAATTCGAAAAATTCACGAAAAAGCACTTAATAAAAACCACAATTATTGTCAAACAAAACTTCCACTAGTTCTAAAATTATAAATAACTTTCAAGGAGATGATATACCTGGCCAAAACGCAGGTGAGAACACACGTATGAACATCATAACTCGTGGAAAACATTTTACAGAAACCACTTACTTTTCATTCGTTTGGTAATTAAATTTTTATTTTTTTCGAAATCGTGGAGATTATTTCCGGAACTTTGTTTACAAATCGTTGCACTACTTGACCCTTTGAGAAGAATCAAAAACAAAAACCAAAGCTACTGACCGTGCCATCTAGACGTTCACACTAATTATGCTAGTTAATTGTAGCAGGCAACCAATTATACAGATAGCGGCTTAATGCGTGGAATGTTGGTTAACTATGCTTATGGGAGGCCCTTGTAAAAAAATGGCCCAAAGCCAGAAATATTGGTTTTTCATGCCCTTAAGTTGTTTATTAAACGTGAACGTCAGAGTAAACTCATTCAAATAGTAATTGAATAAAATTATAACGAATTAGATAACTAACTAATGATATTAACCCAATTAATTATTTCCTACGTAATTATTAGAAAAACTGATTATATAATTTATATTTAAAAATGAATGAAAATAAAAACTTTTACAAACATTTCGTACGATTAATGTTTTATTAAGACATATTTTAACATTTAATTTTGGAGATTTGTGTTTAAAATTTATTTGACATTTACGTTCTGAATTTTTCTTTGTAAAGTATGGAGAATCAATCAGTAAACATTCTGTTATTAATATAGGTGTACCACAAGGTAGTGCACTTGGTCCCTTACTATTTATTTCCGTCCATACCTAGTATTATTAGGTCTATGTTTAGAGTAGATTTTGTGTCTTACGTCAGCTAAAATTATTTATTTTACAAAAGAAGATTACACATTAATTGTAGGAAATTTTGATTGATTTTGAACAACTCTTTTTCTGCGCCATCTATTATTTATGTGGTGGCGCGAGCGAATATAAGATGGCCAAGTACAAAATTGGAGCATAGAACCCTATAAACTCATCAATTTCCTAGAAAAATTTCCAGGTAACGTCTTTTTTGAGCACCAAATTACTGCAGTAATATTAGAGTAGGGAGAACTTAATTTTAATACTATATTTACAAAAATTGCATACGTGTTTGAATGGTTATTCTAAAAGCAGGTACACCGCATAACACAATTTTTACTTCTTACAGCAACAGAATAAAAATTTATAGTTTCAAAGGTAAGTGTGTATACGGTTTTTAGAACCTACTAAATGAGATGTTGATCGATATAATGGACTAATTATTCGCGAAAAATGTAAAAAATGTGTATTTTTCAATCATTCGTAGCTATTGTCTAAAAAAATTTAGAATGTTTCACCTCCCTATCTGAAATAACTATTGGAAATTTCAACTTCATGGCTTTGAAGGTTTTCGCACAATTATATATTTTTTTCGAGAGCTCTTTATTTTTGGTGATGTTTACAATGGCAGCCATTCTGAATCTGCATTTTGGTATTAGGCAACACATAAATATTAGTGGAGGGGGAACATCATTTCCCCTAGTGGTAGAATACAAATAGTATGTCATCGAATTGACATGACGTTTGAAATGCTTTTCCCAAGGAAATTTTTATCAGAGGGTAAATCAAATATAAACGGTAATTTTGCTATTCTGCTTAGAATACAGTTTCGAGCTACATGATGTTATGTGGAGTAGATGTTTGGTTTCTGAGGAGTGGGGAAATGAGCCGCGTTCGCGCAATCTCTTGGCTTTGTCGTCAGTGAAGGCGTTAAAACCTCAGAAATTTTAACGAGGCACACTTTGGGGGTAGTACAATGTCTCAGAATTGCATGTATATGTGGGTGAGAAAATTTAATCATGATGGACGCCTTGCCTGGCAGCTGACAATACCAGTAAGTTCGAAAACTTATTGAATGTGATTGCCGATTAATCATAGAAGAAATTTTCACAGAATTGGGTGTCAGCTATAGAAGTGTTCAATCAATCTTCATTGGTTTTCTTTGTATTTTCTATTTTCAATATTCTCTGCCACTTCTGCCTCAAAAATAGTGTTCAACCCCTTGAAATTTTGATGACTCAATGGATCTTTAATATAGAGCCAAAACGATGATATGAGTAAATGAAACTTATACTGTACTAAATTAGAACCTTTAGAAAACAACATAATTTATATAATAGAAAAATAAATTGAATAATTACATGCAAATATAATGACAATAAAAGAACAACGAAAAAAAGTAATCTGGTCATGCGCTTCGTACTTGGATTATGATAGCCACCGTTTCTCGTCTCTTGACTATCAGCAGGCAGTTTGACAGTTGGCATGGCATTTATATTAGGGAAAGAATTTGTTTATGAATTATTATTATCAATTCTTTATTACAATCATATAATTAAAAATAATGTGTACATAAAAATATATAAGATAAACAACTAATTAATTTTTCAATGGAAAAAACATTGTGAATTCAAATTCTAAGGCTAAGTAGGTAAATTCAGGGGAAGGCAGTGCTCCCCACCAGTAAATTTTATTTAATTCCGAATACCAATATGAAGGTTTTTTCACTGAACTTACATACAATAACACAAAACCAAAAGAAAATTAATTTATTGTACTGAAAGTGAAAGATTTGTCCGCAGCAAAACTTTAGCGTAAAGAATTCTTTAGAGTTTATTCAATTTATTCCGTATTTCCTAGTGTATCCATTTCACAAACTCTGAAGTACCTGGAGGACTTACTGCGTGAAAACTTTTTTGTGAGATAGAAAAATTGTTTTCAGTTTGGAGGTTGCTTATATGAGCAGAAGGAAGGAACTGCAATGGGAAACCCCTCGTCGCCGTACCTTGCCAGTTTGTTCGTGGGCAGGTTCGAAGTTGAAGCAAAAAATGACTTCCAGTATTTTCCTAGGGTATGGATACGGTACGTGGATGACATTTTTGCTATATTTAATACTACTGAGTTTAATGTTAATGATTTTGTCATGCATCTTAACAGTAGGTTGGCTTCTAATAAATTTACGTATGAACAGGAAAATCTGGGTATTCTACCATTTTTGGATAAATTATTTTTAAGAAATGATAATAATAACTTCGAGTTTGATGTATATAGGAAGGATACTAGCACATATAGATATTTACATAATACGTCTTTTCACTGTCAACAACATAAAATGGCGGAGATTAATTTCCTTGTACATCGGTTCTTGACATTCCCTTTGAACAAAGAGAGGTTTGAAAACTGAAAAGAAAACTATTAGAGCTGCATGCAAAGGTTATTCAACAGATATTATAATTAAATTAATTAGGACGAAACAGCTTCTGTTACGAATGAATGAAGTGTCAACTTTTCGAAATAAGTCACACGAACAAAAGTTTGTCTCTGTTCCGTACAGTCATTATACTACGGGCTTTAAGAAAATTTTTAAAGAACTTGGTATAAAGGTAGTATATAGAACAACTACATTGAAGCTTGATTTTAGCACAATGAACACTAAAAAACATACCACTCAGATGATTTTGGGGGGGAGGGCATCAACCCCTTAGCCCCCCACTGGATCCGCTAGTGATCCACAGCATTTCCATTGAAAGATTTGATAATTACTATTTTCTTTTCATATCGTTAAAAAAATAATTTAGCGCAAAATGGGAGCATTGTAAACTTCATGTAAAACAAAAGCCTTGAAAAAAAGAACATTTGCCCGAAAACCTTCTAAGCTGTAGAGATGAGATTCTTACCAGTCATTTACCTCATAAAAATGAAACTTTCTGCGGAGTTTCAAAATTTCAACATAAACAATAACTATGAACGATTGAAAAATGCGTATATTTGACAGTTTTTTCGAAATAGCTCAATAATTAATTATCCAATCGGTTAGATGAACCTATCATTTAGTAGCAAAATACACCAGAACTTTTTATTCAGTCAAACTTTAAACACCCGATATAATTAATTACGAATAAGAATTTGTTAACAAGAGTTTTCATGTGTTATCCTATATGCATTCTTCGAGAAAAGCTAATCAAACATCTGTGAAATTTTTTTACAAGTGAAAATACTAACTTCCCTAGAGTGTATAACAAATTCTCAACCAGTACATAAGTGTCAAAACTGACAAATTATTTACATTCTATTTATATGTCTAATTTTAGACGATTTTTTTCAACCAGACGTAAGATCAATTTTCCAAATATTTTTAGCCCCACACTAAACTTGTACCATTTCCAGTTTTTTATAGCTACACTGATTTGAGCACAAACTTCACAAATTGCCAAGTACTTGAAGACCAAATCACCAAAGAATCCTCGTCTCTGAAATCGCACAGGAAACACAAACACGGCTGGCAAAAAATCTACTTTAATTACCTGTTCTTGGATCCCAGACTCAGCGGAAATATCCGGGAGCTGCAGCTAACTGAGAGCACCTTTTGGAACGACTTCTACACTGCTGTTTTTTATGTGGGCAAAGGTACGAAAGCAAGGCCGTACCATCACCTGCACCAAGCTTCCAAACTTTTTAAACAACAGAAACACAGTCCCAACAAGAAACTGATGAAAATTTTTGATATTTGGAACGATAACAGAGGCGTAGTTTGTCTCCATGCTTTCCACAATTCAGCACCAGCTGAAGCTTACACTCGAGAAGCAGCTATGATAAAGGCCTTGGGATTGTGGAATTTAACGAATGCCAAACAAGGGGTATTTTATGGGAAAGCCAAAAGTTGGTCTGATGAGCAGAAGAGATTGTTCGGAATGTATTTGTTGTACAGATGTATGAAGATATACCTAAGTGAAGGGGACAAGGAACTTTTTGCTGCTGATTTTACTTGAGAAATAACATTTTTAGTATGTATTTTTTTATTTAAAATGTACCAAATTAAAACAGAGTCTCCAGATTCTTATAGTTTAAAGTTGTCCACAAAATATATACAATTTTCAATTGGTTGTGACCAAGCTATGAAGTACCGTGGACTGGGGACTAAAATTGTGCGAATTCTGAAGGTATCTTATTATTCTTTTTAACGGTTGGCAGCACTGAACGTCACTTCTATCATGTCATGAGTCTCAGTGGATGGAACTGTGCCGGGTTGTGAAAAAATATTTAAAATCTTAGATCATATATCTCCTAGATATAGCCTGTCATGCACATAATCGTGGCAACGCTAGAAAGAGAAAGGGCTATAGTAACAGGCTATTTCACTTAGTGGGTGGAAGCAGCAAATGAACAACATGCTGAACGTATTTGATTGAAAGCAGCTCCCAACCGAGGGAAATAGACTCTTGCCCTCTCTTTAGTCTTACCACGACGTTTGTGCATGACAAGCTATATCTAGAAGGTACATGATCTAAGTTTAAAATAGGTAAGTACTAGTTTTTTGTAATATTGAAAGCTTGAATAACTTCTAAACTACAACTTTCAGTATGACTAACACATCAAATGTTTACAATTCACCTGAACACAAGTCTATTCAGCTATAATAACGACCTTTATTGGAAGCCTTACGCTCGAAATTCACTGGTTTTTTGGTGCCATATTTTGTACGGGGTGTCATTGATCACCTATGCAGGTTTACTTTGGTCAATGATCAATGTTACCCCATGAGGTTATTTAGACTGATTAATGATTTTAAGTCTTTTTATTAACAATGATGTTTTTTATTGTTGTAACATCATGCAAAGGACCACGAAAATACCGAAAATATGAAGACTAATGAAGAGATTCTGAATAAGGCTATTAGGGAAGTAATTGAAAACCTATTGACGTTACATGTAGCGTCTGCAAAGAATAATATTCTCTATCTAACAATATATAACAAGTACCAGGGAAAATTTGTAAAAAGACGTAGTGCACAATCATTTTTATCCGAAAATTAAGAGAATGTAATATTGAAATCGGCAGCGAAAACTGCAGATAGGGTTTATGCAAGGAACTGATTTGTATAACTGTTACAATAGCTAAGATTTTTTATAAGATATTTTTAAAACAAAAATTGTGTCTTACAAAACTATTATTTGTGTTTTGCTCCTGGTTGGGAATACTTTCAAATTGTGTAAGAAAAATGGAGGGTATCAAAGTAACCCTGATCGCAGTTTAAAATTGATCACCGACATTTTATTTTTTTCTCGAAAAATAATGAGAAAATATTATTTTTATGAAAGAAATGGACAATAAAGACACAACTGATATTTACATTTATTTGTATATATTTTTTTCTCGGATACTTTCAGAAAAAAAAAAAGGATTTTTCGGACTTTTTTGGGAATAACACAAATTACTGGAAAAGTCCAAATTAATTCAGACCCGTTTTTTAAGGCTATACAACTTAAGACAACTGAACAATAAGATTAAAAATTAAAAAAAAAACATATATACAGGGTAGCACTGAAATTTTAAAGATAATGTAAAATAACAAAGCTGCTTTCAAATTGGAAGAATTTGAAAGAGTTATCTTTAGAAATGAGATCAAACAAAGTCTGATGTTCCAGAGATCCCATTAAAGTCATAAAGGAAAACCTAGGCACCTTTTGAACAATCCCGGTACAGTGTTGTTCAAAAGGACTTTCCTATTATTATTCTCATCCTTGATTATTGGTAACCAGGAACTGTGAATTCTACAGAAGTACTAGCTATCCAATCGTTTTCATTTAACATAATTAAAGCTCTTTCAGATAAATTACTTAATTTGTCATTGCGAACTTTTCAATTTTTTCTTGTTCAGTTGTGTTAAGTTTTAATAGCATTGAAAACGGGGGTCTGATTTAGACCCTGAAACATTTGTTCTGTTGTTGGTGTTGAAAGTGTATCTGTAGCTGTAAGAATGTGGTGATGTGCTTAACCAGCAGTGAGAATGTAGATTTTTGAGACGTGGGGCTATCCTTAGAACTATTGAACTATCTTTATCTATGGATAAAATTATAAAGGAAATAAAAGACGATTTTGATCAGTTGCGTGTGAAAATATTCGTGTGTAATACCATACAATCTATTAAATGAACATTGATAAAGAGCAGTGCCATACTGAAACAAAAACGATTCAGGTTTTTATCTGTGTAGACCCTCTTAATCTATTAAAATTTAATCAACAGCATACACTAAAAAAATTTATACATTTTTTCTCAGAATTTATTTAACAACTGCTATCATTGTCAATAATTTAAAAAAAATTATTTTCTTCGTTCCACAATTGTGATTTAAGGCTTCAAAACATTGTGGAGTACTTGCGGCGTGAATATGTTTCTTTGACCTTGAAGAAATTGTTGTTGATAAAAGTTGCAATTATAGGTATATCAAAGATGGTATCCTATGGTCGTTCCACACCTACAGTTTGTCTCAATTACAATTACTTATTTATGTTCATCAATTTATTCAAAAACAAAACACCATTGACTTAGAAAGGGCAACCAATTGAATACCGCCCGAGCGGCATAAGTTCTAGGTACGCACTAGATACATATTCTATATTCGAACTTCCAAAGTGGATGAGGTAATCATCCTTTTTTATGTACAGTTATCGATTACTAAAAACGGCTTAAACAGTATTGATGACTGAGCCTCATCTTACTTTTATGGGTCTAAATTTTATGTCAACTATTTATAATGCAATACCAGAGAGAAGTCCCCCCCTCAATTTTGGTAAATTTTAATACGTGTTCGCTCTCTCCCCTCCTGATATATGTACCTATTAGTTTCGTTAAGGGTGTATTAAGAAGGTGGGCCAATACCGTTATTATTGATTTTGCAGTAATACAAACTTCACTGATTAAGCGGAAGATGGCACTAACAATAGTGAATCACCATTTTGATGTATTTACAGCATGTTCGTAACGGTTTTTATTGTGATTCATTTGAAGTCAGTTTCTGAGATAATTTAATTTTTAGGAAAAAATCCCAATGCAACCGAAACTACGAATTCATAAAATTTTGAAATTCTATCAGTTACATTTAGTGAGTGACATATAATTAATACAAACGACAGCTCTTGTTGGGGCCATTCAGCTGACCATCTGCCCCCTTAGGAAAAATCACTCTATGCCTATGCCAAACACAATTTACAGTTACAAAAATAATATTTCATTTTTCATAATTTGACATTTTGGGCATTGAACTGGCTTTATTCTCATCTGTAGCTCAGTTCCTTATGTCACCAAAAAGGGCATTTTCTGTTTTAAATAGTTAAAATGACACTAAAATTACGACAAAAGTTTTCTCGTAAACTCCTAAAGCGTGCCACTCGCTCAGTGTTCAAACATTAGCAAATTACAGTGACAAAAATAAATCAGTGGAACTTTTACAATTCCGCAGATTATCTAATTCCTCACAAACAACGTGCTTCCTTCTCAAAATGTTGACATATTCCTATTAACATTAGTTTTTAACCGCCCACCTAGACTTTCCGAAATATAATTTTTTGGCGGTTTTTATGAGATAATAAGTCAGGGCGGTCGTAAAAAATCGCAACTGCCGCTCATACTATTTCCTCTCATGTACATAACGCCGTGTAATTATAACGGTGGCTATTTTGGGTTCATGAGTTGTTAACGACAACATTGTCATTCACAATAAATTTAAATTATGATAATTGCTAATAAAAATCGGATATTGAACTGTCTTTTTATGTTTATTTGGAGAAAAAACACTACACTTGGAACAAAAATTGTATATTTTAAAATCCTGACATTTCAAGGGCTGAATCCTGTATCTGACGTTGTTGTCATTGGAATTAAAAATTGAGTTACAATAAAATACAGATTTGAGAATGCTTGTTTGGTAGTTTGTTGCAGTAGTGGATATGTAGGCCATGCAGGATTTTAGGTTAGCTTGGCATCAAGTTCAAAAAATTACTAGATAGGTAGGTAATTAATTGTACAAAATAAGTATGTTTATAGTTTCGTGTGTAGATACCTGCAACTATGACTGAGCTATTTATTGTGTAGTCTTGTGTATTGTAAAATATTTTGAATTTTTAATTCTATTTTGAAGTAGATTGATTTAAAAAATAGCAACAAAATACCACGTAACCGCTTTTTACAAAATATCCATTTTGGTGATTTAGAGATACGTGAGGGTGAATTTGGCGAATAAGGGATGCTTTTAGGGAAGATGACCTGATGCTATTTCACATTCCAATGTTGTCGTTCCCTGTACCACTGTAGTCTCAACGATCAGAGGTAGCACAATATAGAGTCAATGTCGATAATACTGCAGTCCAAAACAGTATATATGGCACTAATTTATAGTGATGTGGCGTTATTAACATGTCCGCTATTAAACAACTATTATGTATAACAATAACAACTGTTATTGTTCACTAAAAAAAAACAAATATCAGATATACGTTCATTAGTGCTTAGCTCTTATCGAAAAATAACGTAAACAATCCTAACCTCAACTGCTTTATAGAAGAGCAATAACAGATTGACCGAAAACTAAACGACTGAAAAACAGTTGCTCTGTTTCGACCGATAAAGCACATAGCAGTGGTTTTCATACTCGTTTCTGTTCGTAGTTGTCGCTTTTATGAAATTATGAAACATTGTTGACAACAGTTGTGGATAATATAATATAATATTATTTAAAATTGGTTGTTCAGATTAAGTAAGGTAGAAAACTACATATTCATATTATGATTTAATTTCAAAGACTAATTATTTAGATCTTAATTTTGGATCTACAGGACTTAAGAACAAAAATGATTCACTGTTACCCAATCTCCCCTAGTTCGTTTAGAACCAGGCGTGCGACGATGCATTCAGGAGATTATAAAAGGTGCCATGTTTTCTAGCCTTATCCTAACTTTCTCAAGAAAATACGGCATGTTTATCCCGGACATCGAATTAAGCTACAGTGCTTGAGCAAAAAAAATCGTAATTGACGTCACAAATTAGCAACCAAATATGAGCTTATTCCGGATTCTATCAAACATAATGTCAATAGACATGTGGATATCACCCTCAAAATAAGTAGCTCACTACAATGAAAATTTGAAAAATCGACCAATATAGTCGACGAACCTCCCACTGATTAACTAAATTTTTATTATAAACAAACCAACGTCACAGGCAATGTATCTGTCAACTACAGCAATTAAAAATAATCGCATTAAGAAACTGTAATTTATTTACATGACCCAGAATAAACCCAATGATTTTTTAATCGTTAGTCGTCTAGCACTACTGACTTCTTACCAAACCGTATTCAATTTCATTAATGAATAATGATAGCATGCTCTCGTTTCAATTCAATCTGGACGTAAGTAGCATTTAATGCACATAATTCGCCATTATGACTACTCACAATCAGACACGTGCCTTCGAGACGTTGACTTGTGATATTTTACGCCCACAAGAAATGCCTGCTTCGTACAGGTCAGGCAATTAGCAGTGTAAATATGGACAACCCGTAATTGATGTCTGAAAAGTACAGTTTTTTTTTATTACTATATCCAACAATGTAATTGTAGAATGTGATAGATTTCTACCAAGAATAAATTCCCATTCATAATTTTTACAGGGCGTCCTAATGAAAAAGAGCCCCCTGGAATATTTTATTTTGAAAATCGCAAAAACACATCAAAAGATCTACGAGGGAGTGACATATTTGGGCATACTAACCGTTAATTAAATTGCACCCTACTTACCGTAGCTACTATTTTTCTAATGGAACCCTATCATAAGTGACACCTCGTTTTAAATCCTTTTTAAAAAGGAATTTAACAATATGTCTCTTTTGATATTCCATCAACATTTAAGGAATTTGCCAATCACGCGGCTCTTTAAATGCTCCCAAAGAAAAAAATCTAGGGTTCATATCTGGCGACCATGCTGGCCACATGATGGCACCTCTTCTTTCAATCCATCTATCTGGAAATTGATTATCGAGAAACTCTATAATTGGCAATATATAATGTGGTGGGGCACCGTCGTGCTGAAAAACAAACTAGTCGATCATCTGTCTTCAAAATTGCCGTTATTCTTGGATCTACAGCGTTTGCAACTAAGTTGAATACTTATCTCCATTTACAGTGCTATCTATAAAAAAGCATCTAACGATAAGATCACCTTTAGCTACATGTATGGGCAGGAATCACACACATTTCTTCCTATCCAAGAGTTTGGATAGATATTATCTAAGTGTTGTCTTGCTAATAACGAGTTATGAGCAGGTGCTCCATCATGTTGGAACCACTCAATTTCTAAACGAGTTCTCAAATTCAAATTATGCAACATGTCTTGAAAAGTGTATTGCAATAAATGCACAAGTAGCGCTCCCCAGTAAATGATTCGTCATAGATAAAAGACCCCAGAATAGTAGACCCTATGATACCACACCAAACATTAAAACCAAATTTTATCTGGGGTCGTCTTTGTTCTACATCGAAAGGGTTTTCTTTGGCTCAGATAACCTTATTGTGTCTATTGAACATACCGCAGTTAGTAAATCTAGTTTCATCTTACCATAACACCTTTAATGGAAACTGTGGATTGTCAAGGCACATGTCTCTAAACCATGTACAAAACAAAATACGTCGATGTTCGTCACCAGCATGCAAAGTTTGAGAAACTGAAAGCTTCAGCCGCAATCTCACGAGTTGATGTAGATAGACTTTGATTTGCCATTGCTAAAACATTTATTTGTGCTGCTTCGTTAATTTGATTACGTGCCTTTGGTGATTTAGTAAAAGATCCATATCTGCGTAAACTATCGTAAAGCCTCTTAAATGTACATAGAGCAGGTTAAAATATCTATGAAAGTATTCCTCAGCTGCAGCAACTGAATTTTTATGGCATATGATATAACATTCCACCATATTCAGTTTTTCTTCGTTAGAATATTCCATTTTATCACGAAAACTTGTCAATATCGACTGTCAGTTCAGCACTACTAATGGAATTACTCTCAAATGAGGAAACGTCAAAGTGAAAACAATCTTTTTCATGGCTACCTACGTTAAAAGTGAAAATAAGAGAGAAAAGCATCCATAACTTCGTTATTTTTATGAATAACTATATCGAGTATTATATCGTTGAAAATCTCTAAAAATGTTCGATTTTTTGAGGTTATAGCCAACTATAGTTTCCATTCAAAAAAGATAACTTTCTGTCATATCTCGAAAACGAGAGCTGTTACGGAAACGAGGACATGACAATCATATTCGGGATACAATTCCCTTCAATTTTGATATTTACATTTATTTTATAAAATCAAAAACAAAGGAGCTAGAGGGATTTGACTAAATCGACAGAATTTCGTTTTTTCAAAATATCTAGTAAGTATTGACTTTTTACAAAAATCCGAAAGTGTCATTAAATTGGGCCAGTAAAACTGCAAATCTTTCCCAGTTTAACCATTGCTCTATCTCCGCTAGTTTCCGAGATCCCCATACTGATCATCAAAAAAACCCTCACCCTGTATATTCACTAAGCTACCTACCTTTATGTCAAGCAAATAAACGATTTGAGTCCAAGTACAATTAGGCCAAAAATACATAATGCGTACAGTTGTATATGTTTATAAAAATAATTCGAAGCGTATGAGTGTTTATTTTTAAATCAGTCTTACAAGTTACAGCTTATTACCTTGAAAAACATCTAATTGAGTTTTTTTGAATGCGTGATCGATTTCCTGGTAATACGCCAATTTTAACAATTGTGTGCAATGGAGCTGTTCAAAAATAAAGTAATAAAGATATCTGTGTAGGCACATGTTATTTCGGGATTCAAAAAAACATCAATTAGAAAGTAAACCCTAAAATTATACATCGATGATACGAGTAAAATTTATTAGAAAACTAATTGTTACTGGAAAGTTTATGGTCGCGGGAAGACGATTTTCATCCAGTTACCTCAAGAAGACTGAGAGTTTCCTACATTTGTTGACATAAATACATTAAATACGATCATACAGGGTGTAAATTTGAAAAGTTGTTATTGACTTTATCTTGCAAACAAAAAAAGACACAAAGGATCTCATAAACGTTTGTGTGGTTTGAAGGGGGGGAACACTAACTGCCTTCTACCTAAATAGAAAAAGATTCAAATCGCCCACTCCCACTTGTGACAAATCATTGGCCAGTCTTCTGAAAATGTAAAGCAACGATACAAAAACGATAGTAGCAACAGCAGGTTGTTACAAAAAGAAAATAACACGTTACTTAACGTTTCACTTTTGAAACAGTTCGACATTTTCAGTAGTTTTCCATTTTAACAGGGTTTATATTGTATTGATCGAGTTGAGAAAGACTTTGAATATTGTTGTGTAAATATTTACTTACAAGAATTTAATTTTGTAGTTGTATGTTTATATAGATCACCAAGGAGAAATGTTGTTGTATTTCTATCTAAAATGATAGAGCTTTTGGAAAATATTATGATGCATAGGAGATATGTCATCATCTGCGGAGACATTTTGTTTACACCCTAGAATAAATGAAATTACCAGACTAAATCCTAAAGGAGGGGGATCTCTTCTTCATAATGTATTCACTAACATTTCAGAAGATATTTCACAAATTAACGTAATCCAGTCAGTGATATTAGATCATTGTAGCCAGCTAGTTGAAATATTTAGCAATCATAAACAAATCCGACCAATAACCAAAAAAAGACGATTTTTTACGGCTGAAAATATATCTATATTTTCTCAAAAATTGTATTTGGAACAATGGGAAAAGGAACTAAATTTAAAATTTTTTATAACGATCTTTTTTATCACTTTGATATATCATTTCCATTATCGAATTGTAAAAGTCTAAACAATAACCATAAGTCATGGTATCACCTGAAATCAAACGATTAAAACAACAAGTTGATGATTGGTATAACCTTTATTTGAGTACCAAGTGTGAGAATATTCTTGAAAAATTTAGAAAAGAAAGAGCTGCTTATAACAGATAACTTATCCGATCACAAGAAAGTCCAAAATGATAACATAATTGCAAACTCTAAAAATAAATCGAAATCAATGTGGGGTATTTTTAATAAAATAACTAACAAGAATATGAAAGGGGAGGATATAAACTTAAGGGTTAATAACGAGACTGTAGCTCTTCTGGGAACATGATTGAACTCCATTGCAAAATGTGTTCAACTTAAATCCGATATTCGAACACACGTAATAACTCCGACGGAACTGTTTACATCACAAATGAAACTTGAAACCCCGTGTATTACCCTTGCGAATATTCATTTAACCTTTTGTATGATAACACACCTCTAAATCAATTTTAAGCGAATGTAAAGATGCAAATACGTCGATTTTCATAATACCATAAATAATAAAAATGTTCTTTGTTTATCCTTGGCATATTTTTACCGTTGAACTCATCTAAACCTCAATACTACTATTTGTTCCTTTCATTTATCGGAATAAAAACATTGCATAAAACTTATCGTTTGTTGTTATAGATCTACATACATGAGATAATTAACGTAAGATGATTTTTGTACATCAAATAAATAAAAAGAATGAATTGTCGTATTCAGCAATTCATTTTATTAATATGAATATAAAGGTTACACCTCCCAACATGTAGATAATAAATCATTTGTGTAAACAGTTGGAATATCTACAGGATGTATCCATTCCAGGCAGGTCTGGTGCTCATTACATAATTTTAAATTAATTATTTGTAACCAGTCAGAACCTGGCATTCTTTAACATATTAAATATTCCAAAGCTTACGTATTTTTTCCCATACATCACAAATTTTCAAACAAAAAAGGTTGTACTTTCAGTAGGTTAATTACAGTTTGGTATATTAAGCAATTGTGAACCTTTTCTTATAAGAACTGTTCTTCAATTTATATACAGGGTGTTCCTAAATTGAAGGTACAAACGAAAAGGGGAGATTCCTTGAATAGTTTTAGGAAGAAAAAGTCCCATAAACATGGGTCCGCAAACGTTTCGTTTTCAAGATACAGAGTGTTAAAGTTTGAATTTTTTTCAAGTTTTTTTCTCATACTATCTGCACTTCACAGGATATTCAAATGAAATTTGGCATAGATATTACAATTAAGAGTTTACACCTTTTGACATGCCAATTTCGATTGCAAATCTACAGGGTGATATATATTTTTTCGGGAACACTGTCCACTGTTGTCCTTCAGAACTTTTTTTTGGTGAGCCACTGGTACTTTTAAAAATTGTAAAGAAAAGCTTTGTTGTTATACCAAACTTTATCTTCTCTTGTAGTTTTGTCGTATATACTACCGGTTTCGAGAAAAAAATTTTGAATGATTCTCTTGAAATTCTCAGAAAATTCCGAATTGTCATAGAAATCTAGTTACCTACCTAGTAGGCTGTGGTGAATGAATAAATTTATTGTTAGTTTTGACACATCAAATTAAACTCCTGTGTTTTGAAAATTAAAGATGGTTGCATTTTAATATCAAAAATGCCGAATTTTACGAATTCCGAGATGGCTGACATGCATTTCATGTATGGTCTTGCAAATGGTAATTCAAGAGAAGCTAAGCGTCTTTACATGGAACGCTATCCCAATAGAGTGATGCCTGGTCATTGGATGTTCTCTAATATTCACAGGCGTTTTTCAGAAACTGGATCTTTTTCTGCGAAAAATATTAATGCAGGTAGACCACGAAGTGTGAGAACATCACGACTCGAAGAGGCAGTGCTGAACGAAATAGAAGAACATCCAGGAACCAGTACAAGAAAAATTAGTGTTACCTTTAATACAAGTCATCAAGTTGTTTGGCGGATCTTGCGGGATTCTTTGCTCTATCCTTATCACATTCAGAGGGTGCAGGCGCTCTTGCGTCGAGATTGTCATCCAAGAATTATTTTTTGTCAGTGGTACCTCAACAGACTATTGAACAATCCTCATTTTGATTGCCAAATCCCATTCACTGATGAAGCCTGTTTCTCAAGGACTTCAATCATAAATTTTCATAATGAACACATATGGGCTGAGGAGAATCCACATGAAATTGCAGAAGCTTATTTTCAAGAGGAATTTTCATTAAATGTGTGGGGTGGTAATATTGGCGATTATTTGATTTGTCCTTTCTTCTTGCCAGGGCGACTTACTGGTCAATCATACAGACATTTTTTAGAGAACGATTTTGCCCTTGTTATTGGATGATATACCTCTTATGATGCGACGTGAAATGTGGTTCATGCACGACGGTGCTCCTGCTCATTTTTCACTTTTGGCTAGGGAGTATTTGAACGAAAATTATGTAAACAGGTGGATTGGACGAGGTGGACATCAGCCATGGCCCGCCAGATCCCCAGATTTAAATAGTTTAGATTTATTTCTATGGGGCCATCTGAAATCTCTAGTGTACTAAAGCCAGTGAATACCGTAGACGAACTGAGAAATCGTATAATAGGCGCGTTTGGTACAATTAGGAATACTCCAGGAGTGTTTGAAAGAGTTCGATCGTCTATGAGAAGAAGAACAGAACTTTGTATAAGGGTTGGGGGAGGACATTTTCAACAATTGCTGTAGTTTAGTTCCTTTGTTGTTATTTAGTTTTTTTATTATGATTAATTTTTGAGTTGTACGTTTCTTGCAGTAATACATTTTTTTTTGATGATTATACCAGTTTATCGAATCTTTAAGAATCATTGTTAGTTTAATAATTCAAAATTTTTTTCTCGAAATCGGTAGTAGATACGACAAAACTACAAGAGAACATAAAGTTTGGTATAACAACAAAGCTTTTCTTTACAATTTTTGAAAGTACCAGTGGCTCACCAAAAAAAGTTCTGAAGGACAACAGTGGACAGTGTTCCCGAAAAAATATCACCCTGTAGATTTGCAATCGAAATTGGCATGTCACAATGTGTAAACTCTTAATTCTAATATCTATGTCAAATTTCATTTGAATATCTTGTGAAGTGCAGATACTATGCGAAAAAAAATTGAAACTTTAACACTCTGTATCTTGAAAACGAAACGTTTGCGGACCCATGTTTATGGGACTTTTTCTTCCTAAAACTATTCAAGGAATCTCCCCTTTTCGTTTGTACCTCCAATTTAGGAACACCCTGTATATTGTTTTTTGCGAAGAAGTCTAGTTACACATCCTTCGTAAAAGATAAAAAAACATTATCTACATAAAAGTTGAGGCATAGACACGACCATGCGTTTAAAATATGAAAATGTTTATTTTTAATAATCGATAGAATTTTTTTCAAGCGCGTTCACTACGTATACGTCTTGCCAACTGTATATCCTTTGGCGAAAAGACCAACTAGATAAGCTTTTCTAGCTTCTTGCAAGGCCATTATTGCTAAGCTCTCTTAAATCAGTCTTGTAGGTCTTGAAATCCTGTTGCTTGGTACGGGCCATTTGGATATGAGAATGTAATAAATCTAACGTTCACACAAATAGTGAATTGCACAGGACCACCCACATTGACATGGTGAGCCAAAGTTATCTATTTTCTTAGAACACACTGTATATTTTTACATTTTTTGATTTTTTCGGTTATCTCCTAGTTTCTGTAATATAGGGTTATGCAATATTATACGAAATAGTTCAAAACATATAATCATCACATGCAAGTATGACCAATATTTAATGCAGATGCAGAAGAACTTGAAAGACTGTGGAACTAGAGAACTTAAGGTTGTGAGAAGAACAGAAGGACTTGTGAAGAGAACTGGAGATCGGTGAGCAAATATGAAATGTGACTTACTGAAATGAAGAAGAACTGTAGGACTGAAGGATTGAAGTCGAAGGACTGAGAAGAAGAACACATTTTTGAACGCATCTCGTCTACAAAGTAGAAACGTATCAATAAAATTGTTTTCTTACGATGTGTCGCATTTTGCATGTTCATTGCTCACCAGTACGTTTTACATACGTATTTATCGATCATCATTGAGAGAGGCCTGGCTATGTCTACGAAACCGAACGATTCGTAACTCTTCAACCAAATTATTAATATTAATGAAGTGAACCGTTCAGAATCCAATACATAGGAAAAGCAATTGAAATCACGAACAGACTGAAACCGTGTCGTGTCGATGATACATCACCAAAAATAAAATGAATAATTTACTACGATAACGATAAACGGTTTGTGTAACATGTAGCTTTTCAAACTCGGGGTCGAGAGGCCAACAGAATGAAAATCGGGCTGGTCGCTTATTTTTAAGCATCTGTTATTTGTGTTTTTAACTATTTTTATGAATTGTCATAAAACATCTGCATTTTGACAAGCTTATTGACAATTGTTTTCTGAATGATACTTGTGGCATATTTTTCAATGTCTAAGTGCTTCTTGGGAAATAACACCACATTAAAGAAAAATTGCTGTATATTCCAAACGTTTCGGGGTCTAGATCAGACCCCGTTGTCAATGGTTAAGAAACTACGGATTAAAAAAGGTACAATTCTAAGATGTAAATTAAAATATTTGACAATGTGTATTATTTGATTTTTGACGTAACTAAGAGAATTTTATTTGTAATATACAGGGTAGCACAGAAATTTCTAAAGATCATATAATCATAAAGTTCCTTTCAAATTGGAAGAATTTGAAAGGGAGATCTTCAGAATTTTATAAGGCGCTCCTAGGTGCGACTTTGTTATAAGATAGTGCATTCGCCAAAAATGTGACCAAAGAACTTTGTTGATTCAGTGATCCCATTAAAATCATAAGGGAAAACCTAGGAAAAACCTTATGAACTATCCCGATATTGGGTTGTTCACAAGGACCATTAGCAATTTCTTTCTTAATCATCGGCAAACCAGGAACGACTGAATTCTACGGAGGTAGTAGCGATACAATCGTTTTCATTTAACAAAATTAAAGCAGACTCTTTTAGTTTTCTTTTGGTGTTGTGTTCTTCTTTGTGTAATATAACTGAATTTTGAAACTGTATTTTATGACCAAGGTCCCAAGCATGTTCACAAATTTTGGATTTTTCAAATTGTCGTTTTTTTATGTAATTTTTGTTTTCGTTTATTCGAACATTCAGAGGTCTAGAGGTTTCTCCAATATAGAATTTATTACAATCACACGGGATTTTATATATGCAATTTTTTATATTTTGAGTTTTGTTATTTGGTTTGGTTTTTGATATAATTGATTTTAGTGTATTCCTTGTTTTAAATGATGTTTTGATATCATATCTGTTTCCCACTCTTTTTGGT
The DNA here is from genome assembly GCA_034190945.1 of Octodonta nipae. NCBI lineage: Eukaryota > Metazoa > Arthropoda > Insecta > Coleoptera > Chrysomelidae > Octodonta > Octodonta nipae. The sequence continues at coordinate 7,389,675 of CM067222.1, forward strand.
CTTTCTGATAGACCCTGTAGGTATGGTATAGTTATTGTATTAATGTGATTATCTTGGGAGTCAGTGTACTTTCTGCCAATCATTACCCAAATAAATTTATTAATAACGAGTTAAACAAAATGGAATACCAAACAATCCCTAACAACCAACATCAAACTTCACCAAGCAACACTGACTCCCAAGATAATCACATTAATACAATAACTATACCATACATACAGCGTCTATCAGAAAGACTAAAAAAAGTGGGAAACAGATATAATATCAAAACATCATTTAAGACAAGAAATACACTAAAATCAATTATATCAAAAACCAAACCAAATAACACAACTCAAAATACAAAAAATTGCATTTATAAAATCCCGTGTGAATGTAATAAGTTCTATATTGGAGTTCGAATAAACGAACACAAAAATTACATAAAAAAACAACAATTTGAAAAATCCAAAATTTGTGAACAAGCTTGGGACCTTGGTCATACAAAACAGTTTCAAAATTCAGTTATACTACACAAAGAAGAACACATAACCAAAAGAAAAGTAAAAGAGTCTGCTTTAATTTTGTTAAATGAAAACGATTGTATCTCTACTACCTCCGTAGAATTCAGTTGTTCCTGGTTGCCGATGATTAAGGAAGAAATTGCTAATGGTCATGTCCTTGTGAACAACCCAATATCGGCATAGTTCATAAGGTTTTCCCTTATGATTTTAATGGGATCACTGAATCGACAAAATTCTTTGGTCGCATTTTTGGCACTATCTTATAACAAAGTCACACCTAGGAGCGCCACATAAAATTCTGAAGATCTCCCTTTCAAATTCTTCCAATTTGAAAGGAACTTTATTGTTATATGATCTTTAGAAATTTCTGTGCTACCCTGTATATTACAAATAAAATTCTCTTAGTTACGTCAAAAATCAAATAATACACATTGTCAAATATTTTAATTTACATCTTAGAATTGTGCCTTTTTAATCCGTAGTTTAAATACTGACAACGGGGTCTGATCTAGATCCCGAAACGTTTGGAATATACAGCAATTTTCTTTAAACTGTGTTATTTCCCAAGAAGCACTTCGATATTGAAAAATTTGCCACAAGTATCATTCAGAAAACAACTATTGAGGTCAACTTCACTCCACCTATTTGTTTTGAAGAGATTATGGTTTATAGCTTCTTTAGAAGTTGCCATTTGAAAGTACGTAACATAATCAACTCAATACTTTACAGGTAAAATTCCAACACAGTGCCAGTGCTCAATTGGGGTACTTTGGGTTGAATTTTAGGTTTTAACCATCTATTAACTACCCATAGCAATGTACATATACCTAAACGAAAGTAGGTATATAAATAAAATCGTAGAGGAAAAATCTAAATTAATTGCAGTGCATTTTGACGAGTACCAGCTGAAAGGGCGCCATTTCCACCTGATTTAATCCCATCGAATTACCTGTGTGGGAAACTACAATATCTATATATAAATAGGCAAAGACAAAACGATAGGTACCATTTTCCCCTCTGTCTGTGAACCGATTTTATTCATTTTTGTTTTGTTAAGTAGCTACTGACGGCCTTCAGTGCAGAATGCTAATATTAATTTATAATATTGGTTCATTCATTAAATAAAATATAATAACAATTCATTATTTCCGTTCATATTGTCAACGCCAAACAACTGACAGTGCCTAGGGATGAAACGATACGAGTAAATACAAGTACATACTCGATACTTTCCTCCGGTACTTTTAGTATCGATACTTTGCAATGAAGTATCGAGTAGGTATCGGTCAAAAGCAATGAGTAACTATACTCACTGCTCAAAATGCTTTACCCACTGTTTTCTGAACGATACTTGTGGCATCTTTTTCAATGTCTAAGTGTTTATTGGGAAATAACACCACACTTTAAAGGAAATTGCTGTATATTCCAAACGTTTCGGGGTCTAGATCAGGCCCCGTTGTCAATGGCTAAGAAACTACGGATTAAAAAGGTACAATTTCCTTAAAAGTGTGGTGTTATTTCCCAATAAACACTTAGACACTTTACCCACTGGTCAAAAGTACTCATATACTCATGCGAATGTCACTATATCATTTAAGCATTGATAAAAAATTGCATTATTAAATTCTTAGAGCATACACCTTCTGGAGGTAGCCTGCAGTAAAGAAATGTAATGCCACGGATAGAAAGAGAGGGCAATAGAGACTCAGAGTATAGAGGCTATTTCACTCGATTGGTAGGTGGAGCGAATGAGCTTATTGGATGCAGTTCCCAATCGAGGGAAATAACCTCTTACCCTCTATATTGTCATTTCTTTCTAGAGTTGCCACGATTGTTTTCGTTCGGTCGGTGTTAACATTTTAATTTTTTGACTGATTGAAAATGGGGCCTCCAAATTCTAATGTGTTACTACATTTTACTCGCAAATTGCAAAAAATGCTTTAAAACCGTTCGGTTTTGTGGCATAAGCATTTAAAAAGTCACTCTGATTCGATACAAGTAAGTATCGATCCTTTTCAATTGATACAGAGTAAGTATCGATACTTGACGACCGATACGGTATCGAGTAAAGTATTGATACCTTGGTGGTATCGTTTCATCTCTAAAGGCTAATTCAGACTACGCTAGTAGTTTAGTCGAGTGGCGAGTTATTCCAATGATTACTGCCTCAAAAATGTTCGTACTGCGGTCGAGTACAGTACACAAGTTTAGTGTATTTTGCAAGTGGAATAACCTGCAACTTAATATTCCATACGCACTCATATTCTAGATATTTGAAAAGAAATTTTAAAGTTGTTTCTTCATTCCAAAGAAACGACATTTTTACAATACCTAACCAACAAAACGGTAGCGAATGACTCCACAGCTCAAGCAGTAGTTGAACTCGACTTAATGAAACGTTCGGACTTGTTTAGCCGATGAACCAGTGAGCAGTGACTCGTGTGGGACGCTACTCGACCGAAAAATAGAACAAAATGGATCGGCTCGACTAAATTGCTTGCTAAACTACTCGACTAAATTTTCGTTGTTCAGACACGGATAGTTACTAAATTACTCGCCACGTGACTAAATTACTAGCACAGTCAGAACCAAAGAGGTTAATACTGTAGACCACGTGAAGTAGCGAAATTCATGTAATATCAATAGAAAGAGAGAGAAAGAATACGCGTGTCGTTCCTGATTGGTCAGTGTCAGTGGTGACGCCTACTATTGGTAGGGTAGAGACATAGCAAGCGCTCCCTGATATTGTCTTTCTTTTTCTACTGTTATTATACTGCCACTTACATACCTAATTCACTCTACGTATAAACCTCTTTGGTCAGAACTCGGCATAAGTGCCGCCGAAGCCAGTCGGTCAAAACTCCAAACATTGAGTAATTATATATGGAGCGATCGTTATTCTTAGAGCATGTACTTCTGGAAGTGTCATACAAGCGTTGTTAGTGTTTAGTTGTAAAATAGTCAATGTAGTAGATCAGTATTGATTTTTCGGACGCGTTGCAGTAACTTTCAAATTAAATATTCTCTTTTTAATGTGAATTTAATTAATTGATTAATATATTATTATCACAACCGAAGCCGATTATAGAGAATGTATTAAATATTTAAGTGCTCTTATGGTTGTTGGTCCTCTCTTTTCTTTAATATTGCAGAACTTGATTGAAACCGCAAATGACGAAAACTTTTAGGTAGTAAAGAACAATTATATCGAATATTTTGCGGTTCCAGCCAATAATTTGGGGGGTCATTCATTTGTCAAAAATATTTCGAATACAGATATTTGATTATATTTTTTTTTATTGCTATAGATTTCTCAATATGAGTGAACAATTTTGGTCATTACATGTACTTCTCCGATTTCTCCACAACTCTGTTTCTTCTAAAAATATACTTTTTACAATTTCATGAAATATGGTCGAATTTCGACCACTGAGCAACCACTAGTTTAATTGAATTTACTTTAAGATATATGTTATTTTTAAAAAATCCTTGAAGATCTTAAATCGACTAAGTTATTATTACTTTTATGTAGAGAAAGTCTTAAAAGAACTTAAAAATGAAAAATCTCCAGAATAAATGCTGGATTATTAAAGAATGGGACCAATAGTATCAACTTACAGGAAAGGAAAGAAACGTCAATGTAGCAACTATAAATAAATTGGAAGAGGACTGTCATAGTCAATGTCTCTATTTTTCTTTATTTGTATCACTCTTAGTAATGGATACAACTATCAGGTGAATTAAAATAATTGTCACTATTTTGTTACGACTCAAGTATTAATCCTAATTTAATTCTTTAATTATAACATTTATACAAAACATTAAACTATATACTAACTTTTCGAGATTTTTCAATCCACTGAACGCAAGACAATATATTGTTTCTCGTGGAGAACCTTCATCAGTTGCGCTCCCCTCAACTGATTGAATTATCGAAAAATTATTTATTTACTATTTTATCCCGAAATGAATTTCGACATCAAGGAGTTTAATCTAATTAATAGCAGTAAACAGTAAAAACCTAATTAACCAATAGGATAATAGACCAATCTGCACAGATAATAGATAAGTAAATAAAATACCTAATTAACTGCAAAGAAAAACTTCCATAATCCAAGATAGACAAACTAATCTTTAGTACCTATACTCCGATCGAACTAGTCTGGTTAATACGGTGCCTTATGTAACATATCTAAATAATTTAAATTACTAATTCCTTAAAAACTAATCATGTGTCCATCTTGCGCCACATTATCATTCTGATGAAGATTAATGTTCCGGTTTTACTTACTAGAAAGATATGAATTTTTGAAAAATCCATTGTTCACCATTTTATCCTTCTTTTCTCGGTTAATAATGCTATGGTCAGGACTTATAAATGGTCATTAAAATTTCTGAATCTTTACACTTTTCAAATGACGGCACTATGAACCCTTCATGAGTTTTCATAATATAAGCAAAATAAAAATAAATTCATATTTTTCGAATTTAATATTAAAATCTTAGTACTTATTCATTATAAACTGAAGTTATGGTGTAAAGGAATTATTATTAAAATTTTTGCCCCAAAATGTCTTCCATTTTGCTGATATACTGATTGATTTGATTATGTTCTTATTATTAGTTCATATTTTTAGTTAAGCTACACGAATAACCTACAATTTGATAAACGGAGCAAATTGGTCAAGGAAACATCCACCACTACAGTTCTTAAATTAACTAACCAACCAACCAACCAACCAACCAGCCACCCAACCAACCAACCAAAAATAATTACAACTATGAAACATTTTTATACTCTTAACGATATTATTAAAGGAAAAAAAAAAGAAAAATGTAAAGCAAACTAAACTCTCCTTGATGCCGAAATTCATTTCGTCATAAAATAATAAATTATTTACCTATTTATTCAACGGTAGCAACAAGTTTTTATTCTATGTAATATTAAAATGAGTTTTACTCATTTTAAGTCAATTGACAATAGTACATAAAATTAATTAATAATGACATAATATTATAAAAAAGTATAACCACTTTAACCGCTTGTCTTTCGTGGACATAAAAGCCCCGAATGTATACAGGGTGAATTTTTTTTTGATGATCAGTATGGGAATCTCGGAAACTAGCAGCGGAGATAGAGCAATGGTTAAAGATTTGCAGTTTTACTGGCCCAATTTAATGGCACTTTCGGATTTTTGTAAAAAGTCAAGGCTTACTAGATATTTTGAAAAAACGAAATTCTGTCGATTTAGTCAAATTCCTCTAACTCCGTTGTTTTTGATTTTATAAGAAAAGTGTAAATATCAAAATTGAAGGGAATTGTATCCCGAATATAATTGTCACGTCCTCGTTTGCGTGACAACTCTCGTTTTCGAGATATGACACAAACTTATCTTTTTTGAATGGAAACCATAGTTGGCTATGACCTCAAAAAATAGGACATTTTTAGAGCTTTTCAACGATATAATACTCGATATAGTTATTCATAAAAATAGCGGAGTTATAGATGCTTTTCTCTCTTATTTTCACTTTTAACGTAGGTAGTCATGAAAAAGATAGTTTTCACTTTGACCTTTCCTCATTTAAGAGTAATTCCATTAGTAATGCTGAACTGACAGTCGATATTGACAAGTTTTCGTGATAAAATGGACTATTCTAACGAAGAAAAACTGAATATGGTGGAATGTTATATCATATGCCATAAAAATTCAGTTCGTGCAGCTGAGGAATACTTTCATAGATATTGTAATCGTCGTCAACCTGCCCTATGTACTTTTAAGAGACTTTACGATAGTTTACGCAGATATGGATCTTTTACTAAACCATCAAAGGAACGTAATCAAATTAACGAAGCAGCACAAATAAATGTTTTGGCAATGGTAAATCAATATCCATCTACATCAACTCGTGAGATTGCGGCAGAAGCTGGCACATCTCAACGAACTGTACAACAACAAGTTCCACCCGTACAAACTTTCAGTTTCTCAAACTTTGCATGCTGGTGACGAACATCGACGTATTTTGTTTTGTACATGGTTTAGAGCCATGTGCCTTGACAATCCACAGTTTCCATTAAAGGTGTTATGGTCAGATGAAACTAGATTTACTAACTGCGTATGTTCAATAGACACAATGAGCATATCTGGGCTAAAGAAAACCCTTTCCATGTAGAACAAAGACGACCCCAAATAAAATTTGGTTTTAATGTTTGGTGTGGTATCATAGGGTCTACTATTCTGGGGCCTTTTATCTATGACAAATCACTTACTGGGGAGCGCTACTTGCAATACACTTTTCAAGACATGTTGCATAATTTGAATTTGAGAACTCGTTTAGAAATTGAGTGGTTCCAACATGATGGAGCATTTATTCATAACTCGTTATTAGTAAGACAACATTTAGATAAATTCTATCCAAACTCTTGGATAGGAAGAAATGGCCCACACGAATGGCCACCCCGGTCTCCCGATTTGGCAGTTATAGACTTCTATTTATGGGGTGCGCTAAAAAACAAAGTATACAAAAGAAAGTATGAGACAGTTGGTTGACCTAAGGGAGGCGGTATTACAAGCAATTGAAGAAATTGATAGGCGGTCTGTGAGGAAAGCGGTAATGTCAATCTTAAAAAGATGCAATTTTCGTCTAAATAACAATGGTGGACTTTTCGAACATGTATTGTAACCATTATTATGTACTTTAATTTCTTAAGTTTTTAGTAAGTACCTACTTATTTAGTTTTTTCGTGTTATATCTGATATACCTAATAAAAAAATCGTTCAAAGTTTTTTGGAATAGTTAGAAAAACATCCATAACTCCGTTATTTTTATGAATAACTATATCGAGTATTATATCGTTGAAAAGCTCTAAAAATGTCCGATTTTTTTGAGGTCATAGCCAACTATGGTTTCCATTGAAAAAAAGATAAGTTGGTGTCATATGTCGAAAACGAGAGCTGTCACGCAAACGAGGACATGACAATCATATTCGGGATACAATTCCCTTCAATTTTGATATTTACACTTTTTTTATAAAATGAAAAACAACAACGGAGCTAGAGGCATTTGACTAAATCGGCAGAATTTCGTTTTTTCAAAATATCTAGTAAGCCATGACTTGTTACAAAAATCCGAAAGTGTCATTAAATTGGGCCAGTAAAACTGCAAATCTTTCCCAATTCAACCATTGCTCTATCTCCGCTAGTTTCCGAGATCCCCATACTGATCATGAAAAAAAACTCACCCTGTATAGTGCATCAAACCTTTTAAAGAATAATTTGTTTATTACGATAACAAAACGATGTAAACAAAGAACATGTGTTGCTTAATGTGTATTCTTCTATGAGTATATATTCGTTTTGTTTTTTTTTTTCTGTTTGGGCATATTAATCCATTTAAGGTTTCTTTTCGGTTTTCTTTGGTAACAGACAGCCTGAATGTTGGATAAGACACAACCCTGTGCATTTGTTACGCCAGACAACAATTTATTCACTTTTCGTCGTTTTTGATGGTGAGTTGTAAATGTCTCGGAATAATACGGGTCTTCTTGTTTTCACGTGCAGCATTACGGGCCAACTCCAAAACTTCAGCAGCCAAATACTCCATAACTGCTGCTCAATATACTGATGCACCGGCGCCGACGTGTTCGGCATAATTTCCTTTATTTAATAAACGATGAATACGGCCTACCGGAAACTGTAAACGCACGGCTGGATCGCGATTTTGAATATCCTTTAACTTACCACCTTTTCCACGGCCAGACATATTGATTGGTTAAGAATTAGACAAAAAAAACTAGACAATGTGATAATGAAGACAACTCACTGCTTTGAGTGTGCGATTCAATATTATTTTTAATTTTTGACGTATGAGACTTATCACAAAGAGAGAATTGGAGTGTTTATTAGAACGAAAAGCAAATTTTGTGCAGATATTCTATATTACTTGGATGTTATATTGGTTTATTTCCTATTTATTATTGATTTTCTATAAAATTATTATTCAGAAGTCTTAATGTAAAATGTTTACTTGATAATATGAAGCTAGTCAATAAATAAATTTAACGGCTAGTTTAATGGTGTTCTGTCTGATGTCAGACGTATGTCAAGTCTCTAATTTAATGTATGGCAACGAGAAAATTGGAGTTTTTATTAGAACGAAGAGCAGGTGCAGGTATTGTATATTAGTTTATCGACATCTAGGAGTTTCAGTGAAAACTTGGCTACATAGACCTCAAATCGGGAGTCGTACTGTGTATAGTGTCGTTTTCCTGTGATTCCCAGGATAACAATCACACGAAAAAATTCGTAGGCTGGTTAAACCTATCACACCAATTGTGATACTATCTTTTCGAAATTGTGCATTCCATGGATTGAAATCTCGATTGAACCCAAAATGAATATCGACATCTTGAAATACGAAACAATTTATCAAGATTTCATTTAGTTAAGGAAGCGCTACTGATGAAGGTTCACGACAAGAAACAATATATAGTCTAGTGTTCACTAGATTGTAAAATCTCGACAAGAATTGAGACGCCGCTGGCGCTCGAATATAAATAATTATTTGCCAATATTGCTTCAATGGATTCGAGTACTAACACACTGAGTCATCTCAATACCGGTTACATAAGATACTACGTTAAGAATGCTAGTTTAGGCAGATATTTGTTAAAATTCTTGGAAAATATTTGAACCTTGAATAAGTTCATCTTGAAAAAATGTGTAGGTGTGTAATTGAACAAAAGTGTGATATCCTTGGCGTGTTTAAATGATAGAACGTTTTTTAACAGATTATCAATTTTTACTTTACTATAACGAATATTCATTTTACATCTTATGTTATGTTGTCTTCATTCGTTGTAAAGTGAAGTGATAACACAACTTTCTCCTCCACATTTAACAGTTTCTGTTGCATTACAAAAAATACTTACAATTGTATCACTTACCATAATTTCTTTTTCCTTTTTCTTAGAAATGAAGCATTGTTGGACATTACCCATCACAAACTTTAGTACAATAATCACATATCAAAAAACACCAACCGCACTTTAGAAATATTCTTTAATTTTATAATATTAACACTCCGAAAGCTGCTCTAGGTAATTGTTTAAATAATCATCTGCAGCATTTTTTTATTGGTCAGATTTTCACGAAAGCTCGGTTTTCCTAAACTACATCGTTTTTCGCACACTAAGCGCTGGATTTTCGTCCGCGTCTATTCAAAGATTTGTCGCAAATTGACTGTGCGCTCTTCCGCACCGAAAAATGAATTTGATGAATTTTGTTTATTTCGAGATTTGAATTGTCAAAGCGTGCGTTCACAAGGCTGCTGGGTTTAGTTTATTTTGCTCGATGACCGGTAAATATGCGCGCGCTTTGTGCTAACATACAATCTACATATTAACGGCACGAGGATCGTACAATTCAAGAACGAGCGCTCTTTTAGAAAATATGTTAGAGAGGCTGGTAGGGGATTTCTTGAATTTTAACTTGTAAATTAACCGCAGGTAAAAAATTTCAGATTCAGCAGGATCTCCAGAACTTCGATCAGTGTTTGTTGTATGATCTGTGATCAGTGTTGCCACAGCAACCTCGGAATGAACGGTTATACATCTTTTTAAAAGGAAGTTAGTCTTTATATTTCTTTAACCGAGTTCAAAAATAATGAGGTTCTCAATTCGTCTTTATAGTTTTGTTTAACCGACTTCAAAAAGAAGGAGGTTCTCAATTCGTCTTTACACGTTATTTTAACCGACTAAAATAAGAAGGGGGCCTCTATTCGTATTATATGTTTATTAACCGACTTCAAAAAGAAGGAGGTTCTCAATTCGTCTTTACACGTTATTTTAACCGACTACAAAAATAAGGGGGCCTCAATTCGTATTATATGTTCATTAACCGACTTTTTGAGGAGGTTCTCAATTCGTCTTTACACGTTATTTTAACCGACTACAAAAAGAAGGGAGCTTCATTTCTTATTATATGTTCATTAACCGACTTCAAAAAGAACGAGGTTCTCAATTCGTCTTTACACGTTATTTTAACCGACTAAAATAAGAAGGGGGCCTCTATTCGTATTATATGTTTATTAACCGACTTCAAAAAGAAGGAGGTTCTCAATGTCTTTACACGTTATTTTAACCGACTACAAAAAGAAGGGGGCCTCAATTCGTATTATATGTTTATTAACCGACTTCAAAAAGAAGGAGGTTCTCAATTCGTCTTTACACGTTATTTTAACCGACTACAAAAATAAGGGGGCCTCAATTCGTATTATATGTTCATTAACCGACTTTTTGAGGAGGTTCTCAATTCGTCTTTACACGTTATTTTAACCGACTACAAAAAGAAGGGAGCTTCATTTCTTATTATATGTTCATTAACCGACTTCAAAAAGAACGAGGTTCTCAATTCGTCTTTACACGTTATTTTAACCGACTACAAAAAGAAGGGGGCCTCTATTCGTATTATATGTTTATTAACCGATTTCAAAAAGAACGAGGTTCTCAATTCGTCTTTACACGTTATTTTAACCGACTACAATAAGAAGGGGGCCTCAATTCGTATTATATGTTTATTAATCGACTTCAAAAAGAAGGAGGTTCGCAATTCGTCTTTACACGTTATTTTAACCGGCTACAAAAAGAAGGGGGCCTCAATTCATTTTATATCTTTATTAACCGACCTCAAAAAGAAGGGGGTTCTCAATTCGTCTTTATATGTTTGCAATAGCACCCCATACCATAACGCCTACAGTCGGTGTACATGTCGCTCAAGATCAAATTGTGGTTGATGTCTTCTCTTCTTCTTCGGCCATCATGTCCACCCAAGCAGTATCGAGATTCATCAGAGAAGACCATGTACTTAGTACTAATGTACTGCTATCGCCTATAAGTGGAAGGGTCACCGACTAAGAGAGACAGCAGATTATATCTTTTTACTGTACATGACAAATGGTGCGCAAGCGTTGCGACTCTGTTGGAGAGAATGTAAATGAGATACCAAAGCACTAAGCTCAGATCAAACAGAGTGAAAACATAACCCCAAAGACAGAAGTAAATAATTTGGTCAAGTGCGAGTTGGACTCGCATACCAAATACCGTACCACCTTCAAGATTCTAATATTCTAGTTTCAGACAAGCAGGGAATGAGTGCATTTTCTTATATTTACTCTTATATCTTTTAAAGTGTTTCCAATTTATAAAGAAATATATACACTTTCATTTTCCACAAATAGACTTTTCATTTTATCTGCTTCAGGATTCGCTTGATTTTTATAAAAATACATACGTATTTAATTTTCTAATTTGGCCCCCAAAAATTAACATTACAGTTTTATTTTACTAATAAACTTTCAGGGAAGCCTTTTATAATCTACTGTAGATTGGAAGATAATGGGCCAAATAGGTCAAGTTTTAAATTATAAATTATTAAATCTGTTATTCAAATTATTTAAAAATACAAATAAAATATATTTTTGAAAATTTTAATAGTATAGTTTCTAAAATGGGAATTAAGTCGATATTTAATATTTTTGTTAATATCTTTTAAACAATGATTTAAAAATATGATATATTTCTAATTCACATAATGAGCCTTTTAACTGTATATTACATGATTACGTTTGAAAATTGAATTTTTATTTTCCATTTAATTGTATAATTTGTCCCTAAAATTACTATGGGGATTTTCTAATAATTTTTCTTACACATTTCAAGTGAGCTCAGTACTCCTAATTATTTTCAAAATTTTAGGTAATATTGTTTCGGAAATAAAGCGAGAAAGGTGAATTTTTTATATATTTGTGTTAATATCTTGTAAATAATTAATTTAAAAAATATGACAAATATATATTTGTATTCCTCATAATGAGCCCTTTCATTTAATGTATTGCATAATGTGTTAAAAAATATTTTTTTATTTCCGTTTAATTTTATAATTTGGTCCCCAATATTAATATTAGGGATTTCTTCGTATTTTTCCTGTAAACAGATAAATTTAGGTCTTATAGTTTGGGGAATAAAGGCGGGAATGGGTAATTTATTTAAAATATTTTTTAAATATATTTTAAAATATTCATTTTAAAAAAATTAAAAAAATATATTTATATTCGTCATAATGAGCCCTGTGATTTGATATTTTACTTGATCCCTTAGAAACAATTATAATTTTTTATTTTTCATTTAATTCTATAATTTGCCCTCCAAAGTAAATATTAGGGGGTTCTCCTTATTTTTGCAGTAAAGTTCAGGTGAAGCGCTATACCTGTATTTTTTTCAAAATTTTACAGTTTATGGTTTCGAAGATAAGGGGGGAGGGGATTGGTACAATTTTTTATATTTATGTTAATATATTTTAATTTATTTGTTTTAAAAATATGAAAAAAATATATTTGTTTTTGCCGTAATGAGCCCTTTCATTTGATATATATAACATGATGCATTAGAAACAATTTTAATTTTACATTTAATTTTTTTCAAAACTTTACGATTTATAGTTTCAGTGATAAGGGGGGGGTGGAGGATGGGTAAATTTTAGTATATTTTCGTTAATATCTTTTTAACTATTTTTTTTTAATATGAAAAAAATATATTTGTGTTCCTGAGAATGGAATCTTTCATTTGATGTATTACATGAACCGTTTGAGAAAAAAATATTTATAAATTTTCATTTAATTCTATAATTAATATTAATGCTTTATCCTTATTTTTCCTGTAAAGTTCGCCAACGTTCTGTATGTCATATTTTTTTCAGAATTTTTAGCTAAGTTTTGGAGATCTGGGCGGGTGAAAGGTCGATTTTTTTAGTTTTCCCCCCCAAAGGACCCCTAAAATCAAAATTTATTCTTTTACGATATGTACTCCTGATCGGGTCACGAAACTATCCATTTATACCAAATTTCAACCTCTTTCGTCCAGTAGTTTAGGAGAAAATTGCTGTGATGTTACAGAGGCAGAAATCCTGAGTGATAATATAAGGGTATCCGTATATTGTATATACGGAACCCTAAAGCTGACGCATTTTCGAACATGCGCATAACAGACGAAGTACAGTAAAACGATACAAACATATATATGTTTGTACGTCTTTCTCTAGACTCCGCAAGCAGTATATTAGTATTAAGTATATGGAGAAGACGACCAGCTATCATTCCACATTCCGATGTTGTCATTCTCTACACCATTGTAGTCGTTGCTCTCAGAGATATGAGGTCGACAATGGTGCAGTCCAAATGACCTTATATGGCGGTAAACCGTTCAGGCACCTACAAGGTTTGCCTTGTTCTCCAAAAAAATGGGACTCGATTTTCTGAGCACCATGTATAATTTTTTTGAATAGTTACCAAAGAGTTAGAAAGCTTCAAGTTTTTTTTAGGCAAGCTCTCGCCCTTTTTATTTCCAAAAAAAAATTTTTTTGTGAGGAGCAGCAATCTGTCAACATTTTCCCAAAATTGAATTAACTTTCAACTGGAGCCCTTCAGACATATTATGTCTCAAATAAAGTTATATAGAAATTCATTGAAGATTGAAAAAATGCTATAGAAAACAGTGTTCCATTTTAAAAACAAAGTTGTGGTCCAACTCCGGTAGAACTGAAACCAGCTCTTCGAAAAAAACCCCGTATACCAATTTTCAGTAGTGATCCATATATTTATCAGCTCAAGCTTATCGTAGTGTACGCTGCATTTTTTATTCAAAAAAGAACAGACTTCAACTGGCGTAAAATAAAAACTATTTAGACACCGTGTGCAATCAGTCACTATTTTCTGACATACATTCTTTTTTCTGATTTAAAGTAGAATTATATTGATTATGTTAGCGTATTTTTATCTCTCTCTCTTTCTACCTCCCTCCCTAATTTGTATTTTTGTATTATATTTTCCACATACTTTTTAACTTTTTTTATTCGTTTTGTTATTTGGACCACGTTATATAAGTGTAACTCTAATTCACCCTATATTGCAACCACCCTGTATATGTTTCTGTGTATTGGTTACCGAACATAAATTATTTGTCTATCATTTTATTTTTCATTTAATTCTACACGTTTTTGCAACCGGCCTGCATAAATATTAATCCTCTCCACCCTATTTACTGTTTCTATTTTTCAATTATTTAACCACCCTATTTAACAATAATTCCACTCAACCTTATATTTCAATCATCCTATATGTGCAACTGCTTCTACCATTTTTTCAACCTTCCGCCCTATAACTCAAATATCCTTACTGCATATGCTTATTTAACATTTTTAAACGTTTTTTAATCCACCCTGTACAACTGTAGTTTTACTTGACTCTTTTTTCAACCACCTAGTATACGCAACTAATTATGTTCCACCGAATATAACATACAACCCTATATAACTTTAATTCTATTCTACCTTATATTTCAACTATCCTATACATGCAATCGCTTATGTCCCAGCCAATATCACTTTTACTTGTAAGATTTTTTGAACCTACATGTATAATTGTAATTTAACTTCGCCCTATATTTCAACTTGCTTGCTTGCTGCTTGAATTTCCAAGCACACACAAAAACACCCACCACCGTCTACCTAAAGAAAGTTCGCTCACATAACAATTTTTCTTTTTGATACATTTCACTTTAAGCCCCGTAAAGTGAAAACCGTTACAAACACCCTGTACGATATACTTTCATGGCATATCTTGACATTCAAGCTAGATATTTATGATGAAATTTTGAGATTTACATTGATTTTTACAGTTTCTTGCACATATTTTTCCGATTTTCAGAAAAACGGTATATTTTACGTTATAGCAAATTATACTAAGTCAAGCTGGAACATCTCTTTGTAGAATACAATTTAAAATATTCATATGATTGAGCCGTAGATTCATTGAAATTCACTGAAGTGTAGTCCATTAATAACTGTTTTTTCTGATTTTCTGGAAAACCGTAACTCACGTTATAGAAAATTATATGATTCCATTCTGTTTTTTGAATGGTCACTGAGCATACATAAAAAAACGATTTGATAACCTCCTCTTTGTTGGAAGTCGGTTAAAAAGCAAAATATAAACAAATCTCACAATCAATATTGAAGATAAGAAAACTATGTTTTCCAGTTAATCTAAAGTAAGTATTCAGTATAACAGGTTTAGAGAGTTGTACAACTAAAGAAACATTTTATATGGCAAACGTCGTATTTCCGAAAACGTCTGTGTGGCAATTGATTAACGTCTTCACTGGTTGAGTAATTCAAAGATGAGGTAACACGAGTCGATTACCAGTGCCATGATTATCACCAGATCCGTAGCAGAGTTTAAATGTGAATACGAGGAGTAAGTACTGCTTTAAAAGTTTTACAAAAATCATTTTCTTTTTTCTTGTTGTCAGTAGTAATAATTTATACTCTATATTGAAAGAAGAAACAAGTTGGAAACTATTTTTATTCTTTGTACCCCGTTCCACAAAAAGCTCTCTTTTTAGAGTTTTCAAAGAAAACATCCTCTGGATGGAAGTTGGTCTATCAAAGTACATATGCACAAAACAAAGTCAAGTAATTTTCTGAACGATATTTGTGGCATATTTTTTAATGTCTAAATACTTCTTGGGAAATAACACCACATTAAATCTCTATATGACAGAGCAAAAACCAACTGTTCTAACATCAATAACTTCAATGAAGAAAAAACGTTTATTAAAAATGTACTTTCTGCCAATCATTACCCAAATAAATTTATTAATAACGAGTTATACAAAATGGAATACCAAACAATCCCTAACAACCAACATCAAACTTCACCAAGTAACACTGACTCCCAAGATCACATTAATACAATAACTAAACCATACATACGGGGTCTATCAGAAAGACTAAAAAGAGTGGGAAACAGATATAATATCCAAACATCATTTAAAACAAGAAATACACTAAAATCAATTATATCAAAAACTAAACCAAATAACACAACTCAAAATAGAAAAAATTGCATTTATAAAATCCTTTGTGAATGTAATAAATTCTATATTGGAGAAACCTCTAGACCTCTGAATGTTCGAATAAACGAAAACAAAAATTACATAAAAAAACGACAATTTGAAAAATCCAAAATTTGCGAACATGCTTGGGGGACCTTGGTCATAAAATACAGTTTCAAAATTCAGTTATATTACACAAAAAAGAACACAACACCAAAAGAAAACTAAAATGAAAGCGATTGTATCGCTACTACCTCCGTAGAATTCAGTCGTTCCTGGTTACCGATGATTAAGAAAGAAATTGCTAATGGTCATGTCCTTGTGAACAACCCAATATCGGGATAGTTCATAAGGTTTTTCCTAGGTTTTTCTTATGATTTTAATGTGATCACTGAATCTTATAACAAGGTCGCACCTATGAGCGCCACATAAAATTCTGAAGATCTCCCTTTCAAATTCTTCCAATTTGAAAGGAACTTTATGATTATATGATCTTTAGAAATTTCTGTGCTACCCTGTATATTACAAATAAAATTCTCTTAGTTACGTCAGAAATCAAATAATACACATTGTCAAATATTTTAATTTACATCTTAGAATTGTGCCTTTTTATCCATAATTTCTTAACCATTGGCAACGGGGTCTGACCTAGACCCCGAAACCTTTGTAGTATACAGCAATTTTTCTTTTATGTGGTGTTATTTCCCAAGAAGTACTTAGACATTAAAGTCAAGTAATAATCGCGCATTTACAACTTTGATTGCTTCTTATGTACAAAATAGTTAATTACCTATCTAATATATTTTTGATGACGGGGTCAAACAAATTAATTTAAAAAATATGACTGGTAACATCGTTCTGGAAGAATTCCGAAGCGTTTTTTTTAGTATTTGGTACTAGATAATACCAATAAAGACTATCTAATGTAGCAATAATGTTCAAAATATAAAAAAAAGAAAAAGGTTTAAGATGCAGGTATATTATATAAGCTGTACGACATCATTGGAAAAAGTTTACAAAAACAAAAAATAAATCTTCAAGGCTTCTGAACAACGATTGTATTTACAATATTAGCATGTAGTATTCATTATCCATTAGCAGTGTGATAATTGTTCATAAACAACAACTAATTTAAACATCGATTTGTTAACGTCTTCACCTTCCTTTTTCATTAACAAGACATTTAATGAATGCTATTTTCCACATTTATAAAGACGTATCACAATTTTATGATACGACACATTTAGTAACAGCTTGACTGACACCTAACGTTTTATTTACATAACAATTGTATTTACTCATTAGAACTTTCCGTTGTTTCTTGTTATTGGCATCAAATTTTCGATATATGAATTCTGTCACCACTAGATGTGTTACATCCTGAGGCGTAGATAAAAGGGAATGAGGGGGATATACATATATACAGGGTGAGTTTTTTTATGATCAGTATGGGGATCTCGGAAACTAGGGGAGAGAGAGCAATGGTTAAATTGGGAAAGATTTGCAGTTTTACTGGCCCAATTTAATGACACTTTCGGATTTTTGTAAAAAGTCATGGCGTACTAGATATTTTGAAAAAACGAAATTCTATCGATTTAGTCAAATCCCTTTGTTTTTGATTTTATAAAAAAAGTGTAAGTATCAAAATTGAAGGGAATTGTACCCAGAATATGATTGTCATGTCCTCGTTTGCGTGACAGCTCTCGTTTTCGAGATATGACAAAAACTTATCTTTTTTTGAATGGAAACCATAGTTGGCTATGACCTCAAAAAATCGGACATTTTTAGAGCTTTTCAACGATATAATACTCGATATAGTTATTCATAAAAATAACGGAGTTATGGATGCTTTTCTCTCTTATTTTCACTTTAAACGTAGTTAGCCATGAAATAGATTGATTTATTAATAACTATTCCAAAAAACATTGAACAATTTTTTTATTAGGTATATCAGATATAACGGAAAAACTAAATAAGTAGGTAATTACTAAAAACTTAAGAAATTAAAGTACATAATAATGGTTACAATTTATGTTCGAAAAGTTATTATTAATTAGACAAAAATTGCATCTTTTTAAGATTGTCATTACCGCTTTCCTCACAGACCGCCTATCAATTTCTTCAATTGTCTGTCATACTGCCTCTCTTAGGTCACCAACTGTCTCCTACTTTCTTTTGTATACTTTGTTTTTTAGCGCACCCCATAAATAGAAGTCTATAACTGCCAAATCGGGAGACCGGGGTGGCCATTCGCGTGGGCCATTTCTTCCTATCCAAGACTTTGTGTTAAGTGTTGTCTTACTAATAACGAGTTATGAGCAGGTGCTCCATCATGTTGGAACCACTCAATTTCTAAACGAGTTCTAAAATTCAAATTATGCAACATGTCTTGAAAAGTGTATTGCAAGAAATGCAAGTAGCGCTCACCAGTAAGTGATTCGTCATAGATAAAAGGCCCCATAATAGTAGACCCTGTGATACCACACCAAACATTAAAATCAAATTTTATCTGTGGTCGTCTTTGTTCTACATGGAAAGGGTTTTCTTTAGCCCAGATATGCTCATTGTGTCTATTGAACATACCGCAGTTAGTAAATCTAGTTTCATCTGACCATAACACCTTTAATGGAAACTGTGGATTGTCAAGGCACATGTCTCTAAACCATGTACAAAACAAAATACGTCGATGTTCGTCACCAGCATGCAAAGTTTGAGAAATTAAAGTTTGTACGGGTGGATCTTGTGCGCTTTCAGTACCTTAACTACAGTTCGTTGAGATGTGCCAGCTTCTGCCGCAAGCTCACGAGTTGATGTAGATGGATTTTGATTTACCATTGCCAAAACATTTATTTGTGCTGCTCCGTTAATTTGATTACGTTCCTTTGGTGGTTTAGTAAAAGATCCATATCTGCGTAAACTATCGTAAAGCCTCTTAAATGTACATAGAGCAGGTTGACGACGATTAAAATGTCTATGAAAGTATTCCTCAACTGCACGAACTGAATTTTTATGGCATATGATATAACATTCCACCATATTCAGTTTTTCTTCGTTAGGATATTCCATTTTATCACGAAAACTTGTCAATATCGGCTGTCAGTTCAGCACTACTAGTGGAAATACTCTCAAATGAGGAAACGTCGAAGTGAAAACAATCTGTTTCATGGCTATCTACGTTAAAAGTGAAAATAATAGAGAAAAGCATCCATAACTCCGTTATTTTTATGAATAACTATATCGAGTATTATATCGTTGAAAAGCTCTAAAAATGTCCGATTTTTTGAGGTCATAGCCAACTATGGTTTCTATTCAAAAAAAGATACGTTTGTGTCATATGGCAATCATATTCGGGATACAATTCCCTTCAATTTTGATATTTACACTTTTTTTATAAAATCAAAAACAAAGGAGCTAGAGGGATTTGACTAAATCGACTGAATTTCGTATTTTCAAAATATCTAGTAAGCCATGACTTTTTACAAAAATCCGAAAGTGTCATTAAATTGGGCCAGTGAAACTGAAATCTTTTCCAATTTAACCATTGCCGAGATCCCCATACTGATCATAAAAAAACTCACCCTGTATAGTTGATGATTGATTCCGGTGTACATCTGTTCGTCTGTTGTATTCGGTTGAGAAATCGCTTGTCAAATTATATTTGGCTTTCTCAAAAGATACTAAGTAACTGAAGAATTTCTACTTCTTTACTTTATCTTGTTTATTAGGTTGGGTTAACTGATGGTCAATTGAATCGCAATTGCGGTGATTATGGCTTTTGTCGGTAATTTGGGTAATCGAATTATTTAGGTTTATTGCTGCTTTTGTTGTATTATTTTGATATTGGATTACTGTTTTCCAAAATGGGGATAATTGTAAACTTTGTCTCTCTTGTTTATGGTATCTCGGGTTTCAATTTCAATCGCTTCTCGTATTATTCTGATTTTGTAGTTTTCGTGTCTGAATAAAGTAAAGGTTTGTTTGTTTGTTCTTTATGTATAGTTTGCGTTCATCTCGACGCGCGGATATTCGCCTGTTTGTTTGGCCGACGTATAACTTGGAACAGTCTCCACATGAAATCCTGTTAACCCCATGGTTCTCTAATGGCACTTTATCCTTTGGGTTCCCTAGCAATTTTCCTGTCCGTTGTACCTCTAATGTATGGTAAACTGACATGGGCTACGTAGTCTTGGTCATCGTTTTGTGTCTTTTTTAAATCCTGTTGTTTGTTAATTGCTTTTCTGATGGTGTGGTTATTATAGCTATTCTTTCTGAGGGTGCTTTTCATGAAAGCTAGTTCTTCTTTTCTAGTTTGCTAGTCTGTAAGACGTACCGATCGTGCTATAAGGGTGTTTGCTAATCCTTAGATGATGTCTAGGAAAAGAAGTTGTTGGTTGTGTTCTGTTTCTAGGGTAAATTGTATCTTGTTATGAATGCAATTCATATATGCTAGGAAATTTCTAATTTCCTGTGAGGCCATATAATGAAAATGTCATCAACATAGCAAACCCACAGTTTTGGTTTTAATGCTGCGTTGGCTGTGGCCTTTTCTTCCAAATATACCATAAACAAATTGGCAACAATTGGTGATAGAGTGGATCCCAAAGGAGCACCATATGTTTGCCTATAAAAATGGCCGTCGAAGGAGAAATGCGTATTTTTGAGGCCGTGGTCGGCTAATTCTATTATGTGGTGAGGTAGGTTTTCGTTCATAGCTATATTGTCCGGTGCTTTGTCGAGTGGTATGCTGGTGTAGAGAGATATGACGTCGAGACATGCTATTAAGTCGTTTTCTTCTCGATTGTTTCTATGAAGTGATTTGAGTTTTGGATGTTAGATTTTGCTGTTTCCACTATTGGTTGCATGAATCGGGGCAGGTATTTTTAGTTTTTGCGTTAGAGAGCTGATGCCTTGATTTTTTTTCGTTGTTTTCTCGAGGTAAGTAGTGGGGTCTCGTGAGACCTGTAGTCTGCCTCTTTCAATATTTCTTCCCTTTTTTTCTTGTATTCTTCTGAGTCCGTCACAACGGTAGCGTTTCCTTTCTCGGCTGGTAATATTGTTAGTTCTTTGTTCTTTGTAAAGTTTGTTATTGCTATGTGATCCGATTTTATCATATTGGCCTTCGGTGGTTTGGCGTTTTTTATGTTTTTTCTAACTTCAAAGCGAATTTTATCCGCCTTTTGCTCGTCTACCTGGTCCAATGCAGCTTCAACATGCTATTAGACATTCCAATGTTGACGTTCTCTGCACCACTGTAGGCGTTGACGTCGATCTCAACTGTCAGACTTAGCACAAGATGGGGTCGATAATACACTACAGTCCAAAAGATCTTATACTGCAGTAAACCGTTCGGACACTTATAAGATGACCTTGTACTCCTAACCACTCAACAGCCAAATTTAGAGTTGTGGAAAATCGATCTCTAAAGGCCATAAGTCTTAGATGTCGATCTTTACCTTCATTTGTGCCCCTTCGACATCCGGTGCCTAGTCTTGTCCAACTTTGGGTATTATCAAATTACGTTTCACAAAATCTCATAACTGTACGTAGATTTCTGTCGTGCGGTTAGCGATTTCTCAAAATGAAAAACCCGCCTCCGACCTCTTTATATTCACATAGCTGGCGATACATTCGGCGTACACGTAGACTAGGCATTTTAACATTGATTTTGGATCCCATCAAACAGTTTGTTTTTTGGTAAATTTAAAAAATGCAAATAACCACTAAAATATTAAGTGATAAAATTGTTTACATGAAAAGACTTTACCAAATTTTAATCGTTTACTTCTTCCTTACAATTGCATCTAGGTTGTACCAAAACAATATTAAATTTAAACGATATCTTTGTCAGGGAATATATTTCCAAAAGCATTTCCTTTTGGTCAAACCTACTCCCATGCATAGAGCTATTATAGCCCCTTCATTAACGTTGAAAACCTTAAATGAATATCAACTGACATTCAACAACGAAATAAATGTGTCATTGTTAAGATGTCATTTTTCCCCTGAATAGTTCCTTAGGTAATCTTTCTTCTTATGCATGTCTGTGTTATCGGATTTCAGCTTTTATTAACAGACTTCCAAAAAGGAGGAGGTTATCAATTCGTCGCGTATTTTTTTTTGTATGTATGTTACCTGATTTCTTCTCTTGTGGTGCACCGTTTTGAATGAATATGCTCTTATTTAATAGAGTATATATCCGGATTGGTGAAACTTCAAATTTTGGAAAAGAATTCTATTGGTAAAGTGATAAAATTTGTGAATGAACACATGCGTGCATGGAAATCGACCAATATCCCTAATGTTTTAGTCGATTTTTCGATAGCTCCTTATGGATGTGTATAGTTTTTTAACGTTTAATCTATTAAGGAAGATCCTTAGGTGATCTCATATACTTTTCTGAGACGTGCAACTTGCAGTTTTGCAGAAAATCGCCGAAATTTACAAAATTCTTATCAAAAATTTCATTAAAATGACATAACGGACATTTCTTCATAAATATTTTTAATGCCAACGTAATAGTTCGGTAATCTTATGCACTGGAAGTTTTAATTGCGAATTTGAAAATTTTCTATGTACATATCAAGCATATAGGTAGTAAACCATAGTATTTTCGGCTCCTTAAATCAATGAGTACGAAGCTCGTTTTGTTTGTATACCAGGCAAATACTTATTTAAATGCAAATTTTTCCATTTTGCGAAGACAATGCTTTTGGTTGCCACATTTTCCCGGCCTAATAGAAAATTCAGTGACAACACATGTCAAACTTTAAACTGCTACTTGGTACGTTTATAGACAGGGTGTTTAGTTATAGCAAACAAGATCACAAAGTAAAGTGATAGAATGAGTTGCATTTATATGAAGATTGAAATATAGGATGGACTAGAATGATAGTGGTGCGTAGGCAGCCGTATACACAGGATGGATGGAATATAGTGTGGACTGGACGTTTGGTGGTATAAAAATGTTGGAAAAATGTGAAATTAAAATTATATAGGGTGATTAAAAAACTGTTATATGATGTGGACATAAGCAAATCATATACAGGATAGTTGAAATATATGCTGCAATTGAATTATATTTATACAGTGTGATTAAAAAATATTTTTTTATAGCCCATAAGAATTGTTTTCTGAATGTTATTTGTGGCATCTTCTAGTTTATTTTAGATTTTCTTGGGAATAATACCACATCAGAGTTCAAACTTGTGTATATTTTAAAACCAAACGTTTCAAAATCCTGTCGGATTTCGTTTTCAATGGATATAAATTTATAAAGTAAAATTGAAATATATGACAATTATTTTGACAAATATGTTTACGTTACTATGGAATTTCTTTGATTTTAAATATACAGGGTGCACAAGAAATTCCAAAGATCATTAAAATCAAAAAAAAAAATAATTTTTTTTTTTAAGTTGGAAGAACTTGAAAAATTGTCTTCAGAATTTATTTGTGGCGTTCCTAGGAAGACAATTTTTCAAGTTCTTCCAACTTGAAATTTTTTTTTTTTTGATTTTAATGATCTTTGGAATTTCTTGTGCACCCTGTATATTTAAAATCAAAGAAATTCCATAGTAACGTAAACATATTTGTCAAAATAATTGTCATATATTTCAATTTTACTTTATAAATTTATATCCATTGAAAACGAAATCCGACAGGATTTTGAAACGTTTGGTTTTAAAATATACACAAGTTTGAACTCTGATGTGGTATTATTCCCAAGAAAATCTAAAATAAGCCCATAAGAAGTTGCATAAAGTGTGGAGAGGAATTAATGTTACACAGGACGATAATATAAAATGTAAAAAATGAACTAATTTATGGGCTAGCCCAAAAGGAGTTATATACTGTGGTTGAAATATAGGACTGATTTGACTCCGTAAATATGGGATGGATTCTACTCCGTCTTATAGAAGGCAGCTAACAAATTTATGCTTGTCCGTGGGCAGTCGTATTTACAGGATGGTTGGTACATAGGTTGGAGTGGAATTATCTATAGTTATACAGGGTTGTCAAAAAAAGTTGAAAAAAGGTTACATGGCGTAGTCCATAAGGCATAAATATATTTTGGGCTTATTAAGTCAACGCGTACTAGTACACTTTGTTCGTGCCAAGCAACAATCAAGTTTGATGAATTGGTAGATAAGTACGCATTGAAGGATTTTAGATTTGCTTGGCACCGGCTTCAAAATATACTAGATTGGTAGGTAATTAATTTGTACAGAATGAGCACCTTTTAATGTTTACATTTTTTACTTCCTGGGTAGGTACCTAACAACATTGAATGTGTTATTTATTTGCTAGAGTTGTATTTTGTTATAATTATTTTTAGCTTTTTAGTTATAGGTAGAAGTCGGTTATATTTTTTTTAAATGTTTTTTAAGTTTCAATTCTGTTTGGAAATAATATGACAACTCTGTGATCATGACTAAATGTAATATGTGATAAATTCGTCAAACCTTTTCAACCGCAAAATCACATGTAAATTTTTCACTTAGTTTTCTTGAAAGATTGGAAAAATTGTCAGAACGAAACTTTTGAAGGACATTCAAGAATTCTATAAACTATGTACTTGTTGTTGTCTCATACTCTCAGTTAATTCAACTGTAGAGAATGGACGCCGTAAAATTGTTGCTGCACTAGTTTCACCGTTCCTCAAGACACAGATATTTCTTGTACGACCTCATAAATACGAACTCAAACTCTGGCCTTCCTTGCTTTTACTCAAGTAGGTACTTTCCAGTAAGAAACATCATTTGTACTATCCATTTCTCTTTTCACATTAAATAACATTTTCTCAATATGAGTCACCTAATTCTAAATTATATTTCATGAGTCCCTGCACAAAATGACAAAAAAGTTGCGTTAATCCAAGCCCAATCAGGCAATGTATCGTAATTATAAATATCTACAGGGGTTTTCAAAATATGGAGAAAAACAAAAAATTTGAATATATTTTGATCCTTACATACCCAAAGTTGGTCTCAACACTGTTGATGTTACTTAAAAATTAACATAAGGGTCACAAGGTTACGCGATATTTAAATCTAAGCATGCATTTAAAATAAACCTGCTTTTATTGTGAATCTGTAAATTTGTATTTAGGTGTAGTTGCTCTCCACCAACACGGGTTGTTTGCTAGTTGAAGTAACTTACCACAGTGTTCCGTTACATCTACCTTTTTTAGTAATTAAAACTATTTCTTATTACGTTTTTTAGAATTTGGGGGTCGTTTTCAAAATCAATAAAATTCATTTAAATGCGATTGATTATGTTTTAACAACTGGAATGAGGTTTCATTCCTTTTGGACGATGTTTTTTGTTCTAACAAAATTTTGGAGGGCCTACGAGTTTTTTTGACCTCGGATTCGATTCAGCGTCCCAAAATACATCAGAATAGCAGAGTTTGGTTAAATCTCAAATGAACATCGTTATGAACAGACTTCCAAAAAGGAGGAGGTTAACAAATTTGATGATTTAAACGGCACTCTATAACGTGAGAAATACGGTTTTCCAAAAAATCGGAAAAAACAGTAATTAAGGGACTACATTTCAGCGAATTTCAATAAATCTACACTGTTTTCTCTAAAACGCCTCAACCAATTTAAATATTTTAAATTGTATTCTACAAAGAGATGTTCCAGCTTGATTCCGTATAATTATCTATAACGTAAAACATACCGTTTTTCCGTAAATCGTAAAAATATTTGGGAAAACACGGTTAACATCAGTGTAAATGTTAAATTTTCATCATAAATATCTAGCTCAAGATATGCCATGAAAGGGTATCGTACTAGGTGTTTGTAACGGTTTTCATTTCAGTCGAGTGAAATGGAACAAAATATTCCATTAGTGTATCGAGAAAAAAAATTTTTAGGTGAGCGATGTTTTCTATATGGTATACGTTGATACGTGCATCGAAATTAAAGCAATAAGCAATGTGCGCAGTTGAAATATTGATCAAAATAAAATTATTAGAAATAAAACTATCGTTATACAGAGTAGATAAAAACTTAAAATAAATAGTTAAATAAGTATATGTAGTAAGGAAATTCGAGTTGTAGGGCGGAGGGTTCAAAAAATGTTAGGAGCAGTTGCATATACAGGATGATTGAAATATAAGGTGGAGTGGAATTATAATTATACAGGGTGGTTAAAAAAATATATAACATAAGTACTTGCTTATACTTGGCATATTGGGCGAAGTGACATTATAGGTATACATGATGATTTAAACAATAGAAAAATAGAGAAGTCAATAATGTGGAGAGGATTAATACTTATACAGGACGGTTGTAACATCGTGTAGAGTTGAATAATGGTTGTACAGAGTGATTCAGAAAATCATAGACGAATGATTTATATTGGGTGACCTATGCACAAAAACATATACAGGGTGGTTGCAATATAGGGTGAATTAGAGTTATACTTATAGAAAGTGGGCCAAATAATAAACAAATAAAAAAGTTAAAAAATATGTGGATAATATAAAAAATACAAATTAGGGAGAGAGAAATAGTTATTAATTGCACCCTGTTTCTAAAGGGTTTTTATTTTAAATCAGTCAAAGTCCATTCTTTTTTAAATATAAATTATTTTGACAACAAAGAGACTGGCTGAAATTCTATTGTTATGCATGTGGAGAGTTTCATTTAACATTTTGAACATTTGTGAATGCCCTACGGAACAACCAATGAGCCTGATGAAGCATGAACGACACTGCGCTAATTTTAAGGAAGCGAACGGTTTGATCTATTGGGTTACATGATCAGTTTATTATACGAGGGTGAATCAAATATGAACCGGACTTTTCTGTTTCTCGCCCTGTAGGTAATTCGAGTGGCGTGACGTCTCG
Organism: Octodonta nipae; assembly: GCA_034190945.1. NCBI lineage: Eukaryota > Metazoa > Arthropoda > Insecta > Coleoptera > Chrysomelidae > Octodonta > Octodonta nipae. The sequence goes on from CM067222.1 coordinate 7,416,982, forward strand.
ATATAGGTTAGGTAGGGATGTTAAGAAGAGGGGAGTTCGTCGGTTTGGCGAGGCGTAGTCGATGCGCTGTTAGTAGCATCATGTCAGAGCAAGAGGTGCATACGTCTGTTGCGCAACGTGTTGCTATCAAATTTTTGGCGCGGGAGGGCGTTAGTTAGACCGTCTGAAATTTTGCGTCCACTATCTGCACAGTTCAGCAATGAAACACTTTCAAGGACCCAAGTGTACGACTGGCACAAAAAGTTTTCAGATGGCCGAGAGACAGTGGAAAATGAGCCTCATGCACGCCGTCCCATGACAAGCATCAATGAGGCGAATATCTACGCAATTCGTGAGCTGATTGAAGGTGACCGCCATCTTACAGTATTGGCAATTGCTGAACACGTTGGAATATCATACGGGAGTGCTCAATCAACCATTTCAGATGAGTTGGGTTACCGAAAAGTGTGTGCAAGATGGGTTCCTCGCCTTCTAAGGGAAGATCAGAAAGCAAACCGTCTTGCCGTATGTGAAAGGCTGTTAGCAAGATATCGAGCAGAGGGGGATGAGTTTTTGAGACATATTGTCACCTCTGATGAGACATGGGTGCATCATTATACCCCGGAGTCCAAACGTGCAAGCATGGAGTGGCGAAAACCTGGAGAGGCAGCACCGCGGAAAGCCAAGACCCATCTTTCTGCAGGGAAAATTCTTGCAACAGTTTTTTGGGATTCGAAAGGCGTACTGCTGATCGATTTTCTGCACGAACGCCGTACAATTAATGCTGAGTATTACTGCGAACTACTCCAACAAGTGAAACTTGCCTATCGGCAAAAGAGGCGGGATATGTCTATCCGAAGTGTGAATCTGTTGCATGACAACGCTCGGCCACATACAGCTGCATTGACTCAAGGAAAATTGAACAAAATGCATTGGGAAACCCTTGAACACCCGCCTTACAGTCCTGATTTGTCGCCATGTGACTACATGTTTGGGCCACTTAAAGAAGAACTGGGACAACGAAGGTGTAGGAACGTTTGTGCGCAATTGGTTATCGACACGACCAGTTTCATTCGTTGAGAAAGGTATTAAAAAACTTCCGATTCGGTGGGAAAAATGTATACATAAGAGAGGAGACTATGTAGAAAAATAATATGTATTAAAATTTGTATTGATCTTACCAATAAATTTTTTAAAACAAAAGTCCTGTTCATATTTGATTCACCCTCGTATAAGTATGATTCCTCTTCAGGACGTGAAGATAGGGATGCATCAAGTTATACTTATTTTTCTTCTGAATAAAATTTGAAGTTCATTTATATTATAAAAGAAGTTACCTTTTTTTTAACTCACATTAATCTATCTTGATTCGTTCCCTCCTGGCAATGGTTTATTTATACCTAGTCGTTAGTCATATTTTAGTAATTTTAACAGTCAATCAAATGTCGAACCAATTTACTAGTAATTAGATTAATTAGTTGGAGAATTGTCTCACTAACCACTAACATTCAGGTATAAGGAATAATAACACACTCAATCAGTTTAGTGTAGTTTTATTTTTTTCATTTCAGAGTATACTAAACATAGATTGAACATTAATTGAAAAAAAAAGTATGAATTACAATTCAATATTTACATCTTCGGCTGAGATCTCTGGAAAATCGTTTGGAATATAAATACAAAAATCTTAAAACAGAATCTGAATAGAAACAGATTAAAATGTGTTAAAAACAAAATCAATACACAATGAGAATTAAAGAACAGCAAGACACATTTTGTTCTGCGAAAAATACAATGAAATTAATTACATTTAAAACTTACAATTAATATAAATGAAATTGTTCTCAGCTATATGTACAATTGATCCGAGAAAATTTCCTACATCCCAACTAATTCGTCAGTTTTCTTCGACACTGCTTTGTTAATGCAAATCATATTTCACAGTCAGGTATTTACGGAAATAAACGAAAATTAGGAGATCGTCAAGTCTTGCAAAACCATCCTAGTGTTCGCTTATTCCGTTGGTTTTTTAAGTCTAAAAAAATTCACTAAAAAATGCTTGTCTGCTATACAAATTCAATAAAAAAACTCACTATCTATCTTATAAAATTCACTAACTAAAATTACTGTAGAAATTATTTACAAAGATTAATGAACGAAAAAAATACCTACACAACGGACTCGAATTTTTAATATTTTTTTCTGACAGTCTCTGCGACAAAAAATTGCACACCGATTACATTTTGCCGGCACATCGAAACAAAGTAAAGTCTTTGTCGGGTTGGCAATGGTTTACGAAAACAAAAAGACTCCTAAAAAGCAGTTACCTGGATTTATTTAAACTATTACAGTCTTTAATCTATAGTCTTCAAGAAAAGGTTTGTATTTCGTGAAGGTTGATGAGGTAAATCACATCTGGCGAAAACGAAATTATATATGTTCCGTAAATCGTGTTTCCTCATCAGGTTTGGTTTGCCCAATATAAAAGGCAGTAAATATGATCGACATGGGAAATATTAAAAGAAATATACCTTAATACATACATAATGCATATGTACATGGTCTTGCGTAAAAAAGAATGACATCAGCAGTAACAATCAAAGAATTTTTTTATTTTTTGTCTTGTACAAATTTAAAATTACTCAGATAAAAAAAAACATCTTTCCAGATGTCATGTGCCTTCCAATATAAAACATAAAGATAATATGTTAACTAAATATTACAGAGAAATATTTTGTGATGATCAAACTTATTCTCTCATCTCTCAAAAACTTTTGAAGATCGTTCGAAGAAAACAAAATCACCGAACAGCACCTACATTACCTTTAATTGATTTTCCTGAATAAAAACGTCGCTATTGTTTATCAGGTGTTACAGAAACTTCCAGTACATAACTTTTTCACTTAATCCAACATCATTTTACCATCTATCTAGGGAGGGAACAGTTGTCAACTATGCGGATGAATTACCGGAAACTACCTGATATATTTAGTACCCCAGATTATCGTTTTTATCGTCTTTAAAATATCATTCCGCAAAAAAAACGGAAAGCATCCCATTAAGCAAACATTTAATAGCCCGTCAGATGTGATTTCCTCTTCAAAAAATGACAGTTCTTCAGTTGCATTCGTTTCAAAGTTTCTGGAACTATTCGAAAGTTTTATGACTTCTATGGTTTCTTAGATATCACAGCACATTTTTTTCTTTTTATTTAAAAAGCTTTAAAAATTCACAATGGAAAAAATTCTTATCAACACGAATATTAAATTGAAAACGAAAATTTCACGCCGGTAACAACTAATCCAAAAAAGCACCGCTGTTAAAATTGGCGCAGGTAGAGGTGGATTTCATCTTCGGCATCAAAATTCTCGTTTTCGATGTGAGCCAAAAATTGAATGACACTGGAAGAGACTGTCAATGATTTAGTGTACATAAAGAAAAAAAACTTAAAAGATAAACTGCCAGTCTTATACAACTAACTCAACTACCATGTCTACAAACTAATTCAAGGCAGTGATATCTGTACACTGTTATCTACAGGCTTATTTTTTTCGGGTTTTTGACAGATCCAGTGATTCATACATATCTCGCGATAATAGTTTTATTACATTAGTTTCATAATTATTTACAAAACACACATATAGATATAATAGAGCCAAAAATGTCAGCTTTTTATACAGAAAAGCGATTTATCAGAATTACAATGAACAACTCTATTCGGTAGTTTTGCAGATTATTCTGGAGACATGTTTTGAAATCACGGTACGCTGGCTCATTTCACAAAATGACCAGAGAAAGAAATGCACTTCGCTCAAGGAGCTATGTTGTCAAACGTTTCTTAAAAAGGTAGTTAATATTGTCATTTCTTAAAGTGGGAAATAAAATTTTTGATTTGATGTTACTTGCATTCCTGACTACTTAAATACAGAAAACTAAATAATCAAACAACACGTCACATGAAAAAATTTCAACTGCTGTAAGGCAGTCCCACAAAAATAAACCTTTCCGAGGCACTTTTCAAAGTAACCTTCAAAGGCTGAGTTGAAGGTAAGGCTTCTAACTAATCTAACACATTTTTGACAAATGATTTAGTATAAAGCTTTATAATTAGTTCAAAGTACCCAAATAACTTCTTTTAATCAATTGTAGATCACTTCACTTACATATATCACTACTCCAATTCTAATAATGCATCAAGAAATTATCCATATTTTTGTTGCAGTAGCTTTCCTACTTGATTCTATTATGTTGATCATGAACAAATGACATTTGACAGTTACATTCAGAAGTGCTTCATGAAAAGACTGAATGATAACACTTCTGATTTGAAGAAGAGACCACTGTCATAAAATACTAAGAAATTGAAACATAAAAAGACGACCAGACAAAATGACCTGCTTGATTTACCAAAAATTATATTAAGTGGGTGTATGATAATTTTGTTTATTCATTTGTTTTTTGTCATTAGTAATCGATTTTGATATTGATATCAATTTGTTTGTGTTTAATACAAAAATAACAAACAGGAATTCTACTAATACAATACTATGACAAGTTTTTTACATGAATATGATATCCACATTCTCAGTTGAAAACTGGGAGGCCCTGGGAATTAAAGGGTCCTCTTCTGACATTAATAATTTGAAGACGCGAGATGTAAAGAATGACACCTCGAAGAGAGTATTAATAATTTGCTTCCATTAGATTCACATTCTAGGGAAGAAACAGTTGTGAAAAAAATATACAATTACTATTGATTTTCTAAATCAAGCTGTGAGTTTCCTCAAGGTAGAAAAATCAAGATCAGTACCAAGGATACAAACATAGATCACAACTAAAAGTATTTAAGATACACAGACTCACACATGACAAGATACCTCATCTAAACTCTTTATACACTACAGCTAGATTCAAATTGTTCAGTTGTATTAACAAAAAGTTGATCCCACAATGGTTTAAAATAACATGTGATGTTTGGTGTATCTAGCCAGAGGTTTCGTAATCCCTCTATCAGAGTGTAATCCAGCTTCATTGAAACATACTAGCCTAGATGTACTACAGAATCCAGCAGAAACTAAAAAAGTAGAGGGGAATGTGAAAACAATAAATGATATTATGACATTTTGCAAAAGTATCCAATGTTATTTAAAAGACAACGAAATAGTAAACATTATTGAAGAGAACTGAGAAAGGATAGTGGTATATTTCAAAAGATCTTAAACCCACTGTCTTAATTTGAATAAACAGCTAAGACTGAGGCATTATGTGTACTAACGAGTGTGAAAACAGAAAAAACTCTGACATCTAGCGAGTAATAAGAATTACTAGAATAGTTGCAAGAGTTTTGGGATCCAGCTCCACCCAACTAATTTTAGACCTCATAAGCACACTAGTAGCTGTGATCTGCTCAATGGTCCAGTCAAAGACCCAAAGAGTAAATTTTTTTGGGTCGGAGAAGATACTTTGGACTTCCATCTGGGTAAGTTGAAGAACGCAGAAAAATTTCAAAATAGGTATTGAATCGAGAGGACTGGGGAAGGGGAGGTAACAAAATTGGATAAGCTATGGATTGTGAGGTGCACCAAAAAAAAAACTATTTTAACTCGTAATTCAGTCGAACATGCCGGAGAAGTACACAACCAAGCAATATTCTGGGTATGGGACTCACTTGAACAAAGTGGCTATTCGACCAATCCATTTATTAGTACAGGAGGAAAAGAAGAAGAAAATATGGATACATAGCAGGTACAGAAAACCGTACTGAAGACAGTTTTTCATAGGCCATGTTAGTTTGAAATAGTACCTGTGGAAAAGTAAAAAGAACAAACTCAACTGTAAAAGATTTATTGACGATAAAGAACAAAATTGAACGAGTTATATGAAAAAAAAGAGAACCCTCAAATGTAACTATACTGGTGAAAACTGGCGAAGCAAATTGCACAAGTGTATCTAAATGAATACAATAGTTAAAGATAAAGTACTGAAGGGACTAGGCAAGATAGAAGATATATAAGAAAGTTACAAGTAACAGTACCAGTACTTCCTAATTGTCCAAACAATTGGGTGGTCTTAGTAAGTATCGTGAATCGCACACTACGATGCCGTGATAGAGATTGAGCGCATCTTCTCCTAACCAAAAGGTTCAAGAACGAAAAACCATAGATGCAGGAACGTTTTTTGAGTGTAATCCGAGGCATATTTACAGTAGAAGGCAGTTGCCTCCCCCAATGCATTCGGAAAGAAAGGAGAAAGTTCCCTCAGCGCAAAAGTATTTGGAATGAAAGGATATAGTAAAGAATTTGTGTAGCTACACATTATTCTATATGAATGAAAAAATTAATATTATAAGTAATTACTGTCAAGTTAGATGTAGATTGATTGCTCTAGTTGTAGCAATAGTCCTTATATGTTAAAATAATATTCTGCGATAGAATCCAGCGTTAAACTAGTGGTCCACAAGGGGACTTTTACCTCGACAAAATTATCTGCAAAAAATACCAAATTTCAACACACTACAAAAATTTGAGACGACAAGTACCCTACTAATCTTTTTATCCGCTTGCTAAAAATTTGAAAATCGTACTTCACTGCTCCGTCTAACCACTCGTGCGTGGTTCTCACTTGCTTATTGAGCACAATGTGGTCAAAAACCGACAGATCTATTTGGTAAATCATAAATATTACACACGTTTTCACACTTATCCAACTTTAATATCGTAGAAAAAAGATTTGGAGAAGACTGATTTCAACGTATTTGGCAAACGTACGTTTTTTAAAAGTCTATCAAACAATGTAATGTTGCACAAACGTCCAATTAACTAGGCAACACCCGACACAGGTTGCGTTTCATTGTCCAAATTTCGCGTTTTTTTTTGCATTGCATAGGATCCCTGATATATTTTTTTGGTGTAGACACGCGCCCTAACTAGCAGTTCGTTTTGCGTAACAAAAAGAGAGACACCGTCAACGGTACCACGTTTTTCGATGATGATGAAGAAGAAGAAGACGATAATATCGAGTCGGTAGGAGAGAAGGGTTATCTTCTCACGCCCACTCTAGGCGACTCCCAATGATGGGGTGACGGCGGTAACTCTTTCGGATGGGCAACTGTGGAACTGAAACAAAAACACGGTTCGATTATTGGTTCTCTGTGAAACACTAACTTTTTAATTGTAGTACTAAAACAAATGTTTAATAGTCAATAGCGAAAGCTTGATTAAAGCAACATCGAGGTATTTACAAATGTGAATTGTGATTTTGGTGATTAAGACTTGTTGATATATTTACAAATGATAATTATGAAAACTGCATGATGATGCTTTAAATCTTTATGTAGAGAAACTGCATTTGTACAATTAGATAAAAAAAATATTACTGCCTTAGTTTATGTTAGATCAGTTCTAGAGGTCCATCTTCTTTAAATTGGGCTCAAAAAACAAATTTTATAGTGTCTAGGCACTTTTTGGGAAATAACACCACCATTCACAAAATTACTTCTCTTAGTTTCTTTGCCATTGACAACGGGGTCTGAACTAGACCCCGAAACGTTTAGAAATATACAGTAATTTCGAGAATTGCGTTATTTCCCAAAAAGTGCATTGATAAAATATGCCAAAACTATCCTTCAGAAAACAACAGATTTTGTAGTGTACCAATGTATTTGAATTGAATATAGTACCTCTTTCTAGATGGCCATGAATAATTTGTTCCATTCGCCTCACTTAGAATGTCCAAGTAAGGCTTTCACAATTTTTTGGAATACGACGAGTTATTGACAAATTCCTCATTTAGAAATCTCATCTCATCATATCTTTCGTCGAAAATCAACCCATGTTGGATGGTTAGGTCCATACCCAGTATTAAATCGTCCTCAATATCCGCTACCATGATCCTATGCCAGATTCTGCTGTTCCCTATGAAGAGCTCAAAATTCGCCTCTCGCTGTATTGACATGGACTCGCCGGTGACTGTTCTTAGCTGAACGTTGTTGTTAATTGACCGGATATGGATACGGCAATGGACACAGTCCCGCCAGTGCCAAAGGTCTTGATGGTTGCTCGGCCATTGATGTCCTTGATGACTAGACTGCTATTATTTCGGCAAAATCTCCGGACGTCACTCACTAGCAGACGGGTCTTGGTGGTGGTATAGTTGCATTGACGAACTGTGCCTGGTGATCTGGATTGCAATACAGCAATTTCGATTTTGTTTACATAAAGTTAGTCCCCCAACACATGTCGTTAAAGTGAATTGTCTACAAAGTATTTGTCTTTAAATAAGTGTATTTTCTATAGTTATCTGACATGGAAATGTTTCCACCAGAAATCTATAGTAGTTTTTAATCCCTCTCTGTATCTTCTTCTTTATATAATTTTTATAATTTTTCAAACATAGGATTTGGATTCCATACTTTCATTATCTCATTTTTACAACTCTTTCTAACTTCTTCTATAATTTTCATCTTCTCTAATAGTTTCTTCTTGCTTTTATGCTATTAATTTACACCTACACCTTCCTCTACTTATTGGCTTGTCGATATTAATATTTGGTGATAATTTCGTTGATTTAGTCTAATCAATTCCGTTTTTCCTTCTATCTTACTAAATATGGAAATGCTGTGGAACCTTTGGTGTAACACAAATGTAAAAACACAGTTTTGCACCAAATTTTTATTCAAACACTCAACGCTGTTTCAACAAACTTCAAAGTTGTCATCATCAAGGAGTAAACCTTGTCATCATCAAGGAATAAATCAAGTTGTTTGGTTTATTCCCATGGAACTATGGACCTTCATCATAAAGCGGACGTTGATGTTTTGCCGTGGCCAACTAGTTTACCGGATATGAATCCCATCGAACATGTGTGGAATATTTTGCCTGTTCATTGAATTTTGACAGTAACAATTTGAATTTTGACAATGACAAACCACAACATTTTTTGACAAACAACAAAATCCACATCGATCGAAATTTTTTTAAAAAAACCTCGAAATACTCAACCAAAAGATTGACAACGACTCCAGAGTCGGAGTTGAAACGTCTCCATACACAGATAAGTATAACACAATATACAATACACTATTTATATATACAGGAATACTGGTTGATCATTTTGTAGACATCTCTTTCTCTCAGAATAACTGTGAGGAAGAATTTCTGTACCTACAGCCAGTAATCCGGACAATTTTACGAAATTGCCTTACTACACTTTATTCTCCAAATACGATTTTAAATACTTATCTGTTGCAGGAAAAAATTCTGGGGAAAGAAAACCCCAATGAACAGGCAAAATAATTCAAGACCTCCTCAACAATCTTTTCGAAATTACTTATGTGTGGAATATGATGAGAAGGAGACTCTTCACTTTGCACAATCCACTACAGACTATGAACTGGTAAATCTACGAAGATCAAGTTGCTTGGTTTTTTTGTTCGGATTACGTATTAATAACATTACTTGCACATGTAGTCGTATCGTTCTGGATGTAAGACTACATTGAAAAAAGAATCAAGTTCAAGAAATTATTTCCTTCTGTGAATATTTTTTAATGTCACTGATTATACATACTACTTTAAGTTAAAATTTGAGTGAACTGATTCCATTACCATAAAGGGTGATACAACTTGAGCCATTAACAATGTGTGAATATAGTGCTTTTGCATTTTTACAGTTGGTATCGAAACACATGGCAAATTCATTATGGCACTGTATAATGAGCAACAACCATAGAAGTAATACCTAAAGATAGAATGCGAAAGGTATGGGTGGCATCTGTACAAATGGTGTCGTAATGCTGCATGAAAGAGTAACGATACCGTGTGGACATATCTGTCTCTGTCTACAGCTGCAAGCAATAGTTAGAGATCACTTGACTGAGCACCAATTTTAACTATAATGACTTGTGGTTTCAACCAAAAATCCTGGCCGTATTATTCCTCAGAGAGGTGACAGCGATTGACCAGCGAGATCTTCCGATTTAACCCCATTAGATTTCTTTCTGTGGAGCTATTTGAAGGAAAGGGTTCATGTCAACAAACCTGCAACGATTCCAGAGCTAAAGAGAACATCAGTTGTGTAATGGCTCCAATAGAATGCAGTTTGGATCGCCCTTAATAAGCATGGTATTTCTAGAAAAATCTTAATTCAGCTAAGTTACTTAATTGCCAAACAAGGTAAGATTTACCAGCAGTTAAATAATCTCAATGATAAAATAAAAAACGCCATAAATATACCGAGTGTTTTCAAAAAAGTTAATATAAATAATCGTTAATACCAAATATTAAAAAAAACAACAAATGCAGTTACTTTTATAACTAATTCTCAATGGATTTTTCACACAGTATTCTAAGAACTCGTAAATCGAGCAGTAAAAAATGTAAATAAAAAAAGACACTAACCTAAATAAATAAAGCCTCTCACGCAGCACAGAGAAAGATGACGGGTGATAAAAGAATTTCTAGGGTCTTCTTGAAAGGGGCACAGCCTTTATCCTTCCTGTATAACAACCATCATCTTACTTGGCTGATTATTATTTAAATTAATTTTCAAATCAAACTTGTCAAGTCATTGTTAGTTTTTTCTTGGGGAGAAGAGGGGTTATGATGAGGGGTACTGCTAACTTTTCAACGTAAATTTTAAAATTGGTACCAACAGAAAATGTGAAAATTGACAAACCCAATTATCGGGAATGAAAACGTATCAGTCTTCAAGTTCATAGACAAGATATCAACAAATACCTGAAGTTGTAACTGTCCAACTTAAATTCACTTCCATTTCTTAAAGTTCCCTCTAATGATCCATACGGCAGTTGTATCTTTGGCACCTAAAGCACCAATAAAATTGGTCCTTTACCGTCAGTTCTTTTGTTTCTCTTAGCTTATCGCCCTGGTACTGCATTTATTTTTCTTTCCTCCTGTGTGTGAGTTGAAGTACCAGTATCTTGAAATCCTCAGTCTCCATATGTATAGGTACATTTCGTAGGGCACCCATGTTATTTTTTCTGTGTGTAGATCCAGTGTGCTGCTTTCTGATACTTATGAATAGGGCAAAGAAGATGTGTAGCATCTGATTATGTGAGTTTGCACCTCTAGACCAAAATCTGACTTTTGTTGAGTCCCTTTTATTCTTTAATTCAATCTATAGATTGGACTGTATAACGGATCTGCAGTATAAGAAAACCAAGAAAGCCATCAACAATGAGCTCTAATAAGCCTTGTATGGATCCATCTCAAGATATAGATCTCCTTCATTAATTGCTATGTCTCCATCCTTGTGTCTCTTGGGTATACAACAGTCTATTTCTTTATATCCTTACCAACTAAGGCCTCCATTTCAGGACCCTGCTGGTCCAGTTTTCATTCCATCTCTTGACACATGCCCGGTTTAGATCAACTCCCAATTCGCCTTCTAATTATGTTATATATCTGATTTTTAAAATTAAATGACATCTTTTTCAATGACTTTCTAGATTGAATTTGATATTTAATTATAAACGCTAGAACTAGGTTGTAAGAATGCAGAAAAGTTAGCAGTATGGTTAATGTTAAAATAGGAGGATTTGACTTCCATGCATTATTTATTAATTCAAACAGTTTACAAAAACTTTGGATCTCATAATGTCTTGCTTAAAGCATTTCTATTTACAGAACATGCAAAATACACAAACACATAACATGAGGGATTCCAAAAAACTGTACAATTTGACTGAAGAAAGTACCCATGTGTGTTTCCTGAGAAATTTATTATTACTATTATTTGAAAAATCATTAAAAACAAGAAAAGGCCAAGAGACCGTCCTTGTGGCACACCAAATTTTACTACAATAACAAATGCTAAATAAAAACTTCTCCAAGCACACTAGATGTTTCAACTGCAAATAGGACAAACACATAACACAAAGGATTTTTAATTTGGTTCCAATTTCGATTATGAGATCCAATCGATTTGCGAACAAAAGCAAAAACAAAATTAAAATAATCTACAGAGTGGGGGGTCAACAAACTAGCTACTTGATTGGTGAACACGCACGCGCCAGCATGGAAATCAGTTTTTAATTTTGATAAATAATATGAGTGAAGTATGTTAATGTGTATTCCGTTATAAAATTATAATATAGACAAAAATTTAAAATTAATAAAAGACACTTAGCACCTGCTGGTGTACGTTATTTTTTATCTATATGTATACTAGGGTGACATTTAAAAATTCCATAGCGAAGTGTTGAAAAAATGAAGTCATCGTTTATGACGCTAATTTGTTTTTCCGAGAAAATTGGCCTTGTCAGCGAGTTTTAAACATTTTCTAACTTTGTAGTAAAACTAAAAACTATAATATTTAGGAACAGTTTTCAAATTTATTCCCAAAACATTTAAAATATATTAATAATAGAGGGGAGATGTTATATATTACATAAAATACATGGCTGAGCGTTAAACGTATCATATTTAGGAATAATTTCGAAAATTCGAGTCAGTTCAAGCGTAAGTAACACTTTATTTGAAATATCACAACCCTGTATGCCATCTCATCTTGGGTCACTTTCATCTATTAGAGAGATTACATATATACCTACGTCAGGTATCCCAAAATATTTACTAGTGCAATTTTAATTTACACTTCATTAATTTGACACTTTATCCCACACACTAAGTATTTTAAACATACAGTATCTCCTGATTCATTTTACCAGCCTTCTTTAGTCCATGTCTGGACGTAGGCCTACCAAATTCTTTGTTATTTTATCTTTCACATTTGCAGTAATTATTCACTGATGCTATAATCTGCTTGCATTTTTAATAATATATTAAAATAAATAAACATTTAAACGAAGGGGAGTTGTTATATGCTACTCTTACTGTTTTTGTTGGTGTGGTTGTGTCATTTTCAATTAGCGAAGTAAAGGAGTAGATCAAATATGTATAAACGCTGATACACAAAACTAAAATGTTTTAATTTCGAAAAGTTTATAAAACTAATCTTAATCAACATTAAACTATCATATTTAGCTAAGGGGAGTTGTTATATACTAATCTTATTGCATTTAATTAACGATACGTTTGCCGCTATGAATTATAGAATTGTAGTTCCAGTATTGTAATTACATTGAAATAAGTTTCAAATATTTATAACAATTATTGAGAAAGTACAACTAAATGAAGAAGTTGTCAAAACCTCAAATTATTCACCAAACTGTTCATTCAAAGTGTGGAATTTCGTTGTAAATGTAAAAATTAGTATTCAATGCCAAAGGTTTTAGTCTAAAATATATACAGTTGAAATTATGTACAAAGTAAAAGAACAAACACGAAACAAAAACTATAAGGGAATATCATAGGCAGTATGCGTATACAAATAATAATCTATGGATCGAATCTAATAGGGTGATTATAACGTACACCTAGAGGTAAACTAAAGTGAATTGTAAACTGTGCGATGGTCACCTATGCAATGGCGCTGCGCTGGATTTTGGATTTTCTGACAGAAGTTGCTGCGCTTCGTCGGCCTCATCGTCTTACCTGGCGAAACTCTTGAAAGCCGCCGATTGGGGATTGATGCATAGCGGGACTCGACTCGTGTTCAGTTGCTCGGCTATGAATTTATGCATCTCCTCTGAAATAACAACGAAAAAATACATTAACAGTAGTAAAAAAGTTATTGAGCCAAAATGAAAAGCAACACTTTATATCGTGGAAGCAGTGGCAGAATCCGGAGATGGAAGAATTGACCAACCCGACAATTTGCCACTCAAGAATTTTTAGTAAAAGTTTCAAATTTTTAAACCATAAGTGCAGAATATTTTACGTGGAACATATTTTTTCTGGTTAGAATAATTGGCGTCCAACGTGGGTCAGCTCTATCATGGAATAGTTGTCATCCCAGTGAAACTGTTGTTGATGATGATTCAAAGTTGCTGACCTGCTGATCCGTCGTCAACTTTTTCTTTCAAGGATCGATATTTAAGACAATAAAGATTGACTACGGCCCTGTTCATTTCGTTTTGGCTGTATTTCACGAAGCCGACCGAAGTGACACCAATCTTTTAAATTTAAAAAAATACTGTGAATTCTATGAAACATATATTGGTGACATTGATTTAATGGTGACGATATTTATACTTAATCTGACTGACATTTCGGAGATAAATAAGACCTATCGTGGGCTGGTGGACTTGAGATAGTTTTTCGGCAACTATTTGATTACACAAATTGGCGCCCAACGTGGGCCTTGTCAATCCCACAGAAAATTTTGATTTAAACTTAAATGACATTACTTTCAATATATAACGTAATGAGCAAAAGAAGAATCATCAAAAGCTGTTCAAAATCAGCAAATATATCGTTTAACATACATATTTATATAGTTTAATATGAAATTTCAACCTGCTTCCACTCTTAATTAAGTAATTATTAAGAACACTCACCTTTGACTTGCTGAACCGTCGTCAATTTCTTCTCCCAATGATCGTCGAAAGGTTGGGGCGCCGTCGTTTCGAAATCTGCAGTATACTGCCTCATCCCGCTGGCCGTCGTGTAACAACACTTGCACATGCAAGAGTGGTACCTCAACCTACCTTCATCTAAATAGGGATGCGCTAAGGCGTCCACCACTGTTATCCTTTTATCCTGAAAACATGAAATAGAACAAATTAATATCGTTGAATTGACCAGCATAAGAGAGTTAACTTACAGGATCAAACACCAACATCTGACACAACAAATGAACCACTTCGTGCGTCGCTTGCGAACTAAGGGTGTAAAGGGCCGATAGTGAGGGTGGTTTGGGTGCTCTCGACAGCATATGCGTCCTGGCACCTTCGCAGGCGTACTTCATATCCTCCAGAGATGGCGTTCCCAGCAATTCCGTGATGAGTTCCAGCTGCTGGACAGGGTTTTGCGCTTGAAACAGTATCCTTCGACCTAAATAGCGTAAGAACATTTTTGGATAAGAACAAGTATCATCTTTGAACACTATACAACACTGAATTATTTTGAAGATTTTTATATGGTCGATGGACAGTTAAGGATTCCACAAGTATTGGTGTTTGGAGCATCAAAGCTGGAGATTAGAAGATTGGCGAAATTTGCTATTTTCGGATGCGACCAGAATCGACCTCGGGACATCAGCTAAACTTCGTGTTGCTGGATTGGTGCCCAAACACAAAAATGAAACTCTAATTAGACCAAATCTAACAGGTCCTATGTAGGTTAAATTAGTGCTACAACCTGTAGTTAGCCTTTGGAGAGGTGCTTTTGGCGATTTCTTTCTATTTGTGCGAGATAACGAATCTCCACTTACCAGTAGAGCTGTGTAGATGTGACTGTTTTGGAATGACTTGCTTGGTCCCTGGATCTTAATCCAATTAAAAACTTGTGGGATCTGCTTAAAAGAAGGATAAGAGCTCTTCAGAACAACTGTGAAATCGTAGAGCAGCTCATGGATGCAACATTAGAGGAATGGTGAAATGTTTCCCAAGATGAAATTATTAAGGTCATAGAAAGCATGATGCTAGAGGTAGTAATACCAACGATTAAACTACCAAAATCGTCCTCAGATTTTGTTTTTTAGTATACTGTACCGAAAACTGCTGTCCAGAAAGAATAGAAAAGGCACTGGCATTAAAACTGGTGGGAAGATTTTGTGGAAAAACATGAATACAACGTATGTTTTGATCAAACCCCGTACTTAAGTTAATTTACCTACCTAATAATTCGCCAAAGATACAGCCGACCGACCAAACGTCAACCGCTGCGGTATAGTGTTTCGCACCCATCAGAATTTCCGGTGCTCGGTAATATTGCGTGACCACCTCTTGAGTCATATGCTTGCTGGTATCGGGTTCCTCGACCCTCGCCAAGCCAAAATCACAGATCTGAAAACGAATTACATGAAAACCACGTTAATAATGACATGAGATATTTTTTGCGAGCATAAAATGAACAAAAATAAAAAAAAACAACATAGTTCTGCTACTATAGTGCTGCTAAGGCTAGACATGATAAAAAAAAGAAATTAAATATAAAATTAAGTGTGAATTTTATAGTATTATCTTTCGTTTGTGCATTTAAGTTGATGTTCCTCTTACCTTTAGAACACAGTCACTATTAACGAGAAGGTTGCCGGGTTTGATGTCCCTGTGTAATATCCTAGCTGAATGTAAATATTTCAAACCTAAAATGAACAAACACATTACACAAATAAATATATGATCATGCTAAATAACTTCAAAGTTTTATCTTATAAAAAAACCGCCTTAGTTAGTCTTTGTTTTGATAAAAAACAATAATCAGAGAAGCCGACAGTCGAGAAGGCCTGAGAAGTACCATGGCAGAATCTTTAACGGTATGCACTGTTCAGGACTTGTCTAGATTTCTTTGGATACAGTAATAGTTTGTTGATTTGTGACGATAAATCGAAAATTCCATACGTTTCAAATTGAATCGAAAAGGTGTTTACAATTATTCTAAAAGAGTACGGAATGACTCGTAACTTATACAACAAACTTTCGACGAACGTTTTTTAAACGTTCTGGTTTAAAGAGACAAAATCTAATTGTATAAATCAAGTACAAGAATGTTCAATTAAAATATTTGAAGAAAAAACAAAACCTAATCATATCAATGGAACAAAAACAACAAAACCTAACTACACATCAATGGAAGAACAAAACTGTTGAAATAATAAAAAATGTTAAATAGTTATTCAGAAAATATCACCAACGAACTCATTAATGGCCAAGTGGATTTATTTTCGAAAGAGAAATAAATTATATAATTGAATTTAGTTAGCAGCAGTGGAAAAAAAATCAAACCAAACTAATATCTCCATCCTGAATAAGGCATGAATTAAATCCCTGATAAACTACAACAACGATTCTACCGGGCACATTACTACAAAGATATCAGAACCTCACACACATGACATTTGTGTAACCAATAAGAGACCATAAAGTCCATAAATGGGAAAAATGAACGTAGGGATTCCTTCTGAAATATTCTAATGAAGAGGTAACAGAGCAACAGTGTTGGTAAAACATCTGTTCAAATGATTTGGTATGCTACAGGAAGACAGAAATCATGGTCCAATATTTTTCGAAAAATCTTTGAAACGATAAAAACCCAATAAGTCTACAAAGCAACTAAATTTCGGAAAGGGGGTGGCGTCAAGCCGAAGGCCAAAAGAAATGGGAGCAAATTTACACCATCATAGGATCAACAATGTTGGTTACCGCGTTCAATGAAATTCAATGTTCAAATTGAAAGTTGTCCACCTGAATCGAAGTGAATAATCAAAATAAAATGGGTACGATCTTCCGAATTGGCCATGATTCGTCAATATTATGACAGTGAAAGACAATTATCTTGCCAATAAACATTTCTCTTTTTACTTTTGTTGGTTCGCGATCAAGATCCCTTGATAGTCTTTTTGTTGTACTGTTTTATTTTTAGACGTCCTACATTTAAAATTAGCTAATTTTTTTATTGTATGCAAGATATTCTTGGAACGGAATTAGTCAAACAACCTAATATACTTGATGAGGTTTCACATTTTCACATAATTTTAATAACGTAACTGGGTCAAACGTCCAAAGGTTGAGTTGTACGGACACACGCCAGCGTTACGTGAACTAGGCTACGTATGTGTCTACCTAATTTATCTTTATTGGATTTGGGACTTTTTATAATGAGCTAGAGGGGAAAAATTCGTGTTACGTCACGGAGAAATTATTAAGTTGGAATTTTACGATTATATTTCGAAATCATATTCCGTGTGATAGGAGAGCAGCTCATAAAGTCGAAGACTCGTAACCGAAAATGAAATAACTCGAAAGCTGCTAAACATTTTAGAGGAGGTATTTGGATCAACGTGAAAATTTTGCATTAAAATATTTGAAAAACAACCAATGTCAACAGATATAGAATGGGAAACTATAGAGAACGCTGCAATAGAACCTTGACGAAAAAAGAACACATTTAGAAAGAAAGGTGGTTGGTTGTAATATACAGAAGAAAACTGGGCAACTCTTCGAAAAAAGTTATAAGGAGAATACCAATTCTGGTATAGATTAATATCCCCCATAGGGACAGATAGCGATTAATTAATCAATTAATTGATTAAACATCTTAACGAAGAATAAATAAAGATTTCTGGACTGAAGAGAACGAAATGGCACACCATATTACAAAAGTATGGAAAACAAACAGGATTGGAATTTAAAATATATATATACCGAGTGGGGCAACTGGGGTTATCTTGAGATAAGGTAATAATATCTCGAATGGAAAACAAACAGGCCGGCACTGTTGGAAAAAGCGAGGCGCGAGTGGTATGGATATAGAGAGGGACAGCTGATGAGAAAAACAGTGTTGCCAGATTTCTCCCAGCACATCACATTCTGTCTCGACGGAACCTTATTTTACTAATACCCCTCGTAGATTACAAATTAGTATGCTAAAATGAATGACTAAAACTATCTGAAAATTTACTTACCTCTAAGTATCTGGTAAAGGAAAACTTTTATGTGGTCCGACGACAATGGTTGGTGTGAAACTATAATTTTGTGTAAATCACTTTGTAACAGTTCTGTTATTACATATCTATTAAAAAGAATGTTAAGGAAAACAGAAAGTGATTTCTTATGAAAATTGTTCAATAATTTATTATAGATTTGATACAGCTCTAACACAACATACAATATCTATACACGACTGCGTTTTTTCAGTTTTTCGCAAAAAACTCAGTAATTAACCATTCGTATCGTACCAAATTTCACTTTGTAAGTTTCAAAAATGCTTAGAAAATCAACGTACATTTGATACTACAATTGTTCAGTCTGTAGCTGAGAAATTACAAAAACTGTCGAAATTGTTAACAACACTTTATATGTGTTATACGATATATCTTCTTAAAGAAAAAACAGTCAGGCACCTGTGAAAATACTACATTGGGTGGCCTTAAGCAAATACATATAAAGGACAGTTAAAATATATGGTGGAGTGCAATTATAGTTATACAGTGTGATTTAAAATATGTTAGTACATAAATGATATATTGTGTTGCCCATATACAGTGATGGGCAAATGTGTGGAACCAAGCAAATTCTCTGGAATTATTAGAGATATCAAAATGAAATTTGGTAGGTGGATACTGCAGTAGATTGCCTATTTGTTTCCATTTTTTTACAATTTTGAACTTCCTGTTTTACCGGAAGTAATGTCGATTTTAAAATTTGCAATGACCTCTGAGTTTGTTTTTTACGAACGGGAATAAAAAGAAGTCATTTGGTGACAAGTCAGGACTATACGGTAGATAACTCATCAAATCGATGTTTTGAGTGGTCAGAAATGCAGTTGTTTGAGCCGATGTGTGAGAGCTCGCATTGTCGTGGTGAAGAGTGATCCGTCTTCGGCGGTTCGTTTTCCTCATTTCTTGGAAGATAACTGGCAAATAAATGGTTGTGTACCACTCAGAATTGACTGTTCTGCGTTGTTCTAGTGGTACGGTTGCGACATGTCCAGTTTTTCCGAAAAAACAGGCGATCATTTACTTGGAAGTGCTTCGTGCGCGAACAACTTTTGTTGGATTCGGCTCATCTTGAAACACCCATACAGTCGACTGCTGTTTACTTTCGGGCTCATACGCGTAAATCCACCTGTCACTATGTCATAAACGTGTTTTTTGAAGCACCGCGATCGTATTTTTTTTAGCTTTTCTTTCAACCAATCGACACGAGCCTTTTTTTGATCGATTAACAAACTGTGTGGGATCCAACGCGAACAAATTTTTTTGACATTCAAATGTTTATGCAATATTGAATGTATGCTGGTCCCACTAATGTCTAAGGTTGACTCAATCTCAATATCAGTTCGCGCACAGCATCAATGGTTTAGGAAACCACAACTGTTTTTGGACGACCTTCAGGAAATTCGTCTTGGAGTGAACTACGATCTCGATTGAATTCACCATACCATCGATAAACAGTGGTCCTTGATGGAGTTTCATCGCCAAAAATTAAATTAAGTTCATCCATGCACTCTTGCTGACTTAATCCACGCCGAAAGTTGTAAAAAATAATCGCACGAAAATGTTCACGATTTAATTCCATTTTTTGGCCGAGATGAATCCTTTAAGTTACTGTAAACAACACATAGCGCTCGTATGTCAAAACGTTCTGAGTACGTATAACCTCAAAAATGTCAAAGTTTACGATAGAGTTGTCAGTTGTCAGATTGCAACACTAGGGTTGTCCAATCCCGAAATATAAAAGGCAGCCCTCGTAGCTAAATGTTAATTTTGCATGAAGAAGTACTCCTAAATCCCGATGAGTATATTTTTTTATTAACACTTTATTGTCAATGGTATAATCATATAAAATAGGAGAAACCTTTTTGGAGAAAGTCATTACCGAGCACTTATTAGCGTTGAGTAAAAGCTTATTTTTTGCACACCAATTCTGCACTTTTTCAAGGGCATTTTAAAGTTTTCTGCAATCTTCTACACTATTTATTGGTAAATATAGTTTCAAATCATCTGCAAAAATTTGAAATTGTACGTCAGTTTCTTCAGAGATGTCGTTAATAAAGATTAGGAATAGGAGAAGTCCCAAATTGGATCCTTGAGGCACACCCGATGAGACACCAAAAATGTTGAGCTAAAACCATTATATTGCACAGATTGTGTTCTTCCAGTTAAGTAAGATTTCAAAAAATTCCCAAAATGCGGGCTTAGTTTTTCTAACATTATACTGTGGTTAATTTTATCGAAGGCTTTGGAAAAGTCAGTAAACACTGCATCAACCTGACCCCTTCCATCAGTAACATTTGACAAATATTGAACAGGACAAGTTATTGGTCGTTGACCGACCCCTCAAAAACACATGCTGTTTAATTGAAATTAATGGTTCATTTCTAAACAATATATAATCATTAATTAGCATTTCAAATATTTTAGAAAACCCACAAATTAGGGAT
This sequence comes from Octodonta nipae, assembly GCA_034190945.1. Lineage (NCBI taxonomy): Eukaryota > Metazoa > Arthropoda > Insecta > Coleoptera > Chrysomelidae > Octodonta > Octodonta nipae. Next base: position 7,437,926 of record CM067222.1, read on the forward strand.
ACAGGCCTGTAATTTGGTATGTCTTTTTTGTCCCCCTTTTTAAATACTGGGCAAATTTTGCTCCAGAAAACCACCAGAAAATAGAAAATCATTGAACCTCTATTGTCTGGATGACAATACAATAATTTGGTATCATGGCTTATATTTAGTTATAACGGGTTCCTCCACCATATTTTTACAAACCACATTTGTTGTTTAGTGCTTTAGTTTAAACTATCATTATCTTTATTTTCACACGAAAAAAAGAAAAAATACATATAAATATACAAAGTGTTGTAGGATTTTGGTCTCCAGTATACCTTTTCAAGCAGCGATCTCATTCTCAACATGTTCGATGCCATAAACTTATGCTGTATCATCGCGGCGTATTAACCACGTGGTAAGGAATAATTATTTACTCGCGATTCTTTTACAGCGATGAACACACGGATAGTGCAGGATGCGGTAGCTGCCTATCGTGGGAACTAATCCATCAGAAGAAGTCGATGGAGAAAAACGCACAAATTGTTGCTCTGTTCTTTGCGAGGAAATCGTTTGCCACCCCGGTCGTCGAGAGAAGCAAGAATCCGTGACACGTCCAATTGTATGTGTCGTACATGTGACTACAGTCAACCGTTATAGTTTGCAAAGACGACGAACGCAGTTTATAATTAGTGTGTATGAAAAAGAGACATGCAAGATTATACCTGATGATGATTTATGCAGTTGTAAAACACAATTAACGAATGAGAAAATGGAACTGGAAACGTTAGTGAAGTTCAAACAAAATACAGGGATTGTTGATCAGAAAAGGGTTTAGACGATAAAATACGATATTGATTTAACAAATAAGATACAGTTTTCTGAATGATACTTGTGTCATATTTTTCAATGACTAAGTACTTCTTGGGAAATAACACCACAGTTTAAAGAAAATTGCTGTATATTCCAAACGTTATAGTTTTCTTTAGAATGTCTCGAATTACTCCCCAATAGTATCCCTATCTCTGCATCTGAACTGAACTGCCATCATTTTGGTGATTTTTCACAGAGTAACAAATCTGGACTGTAAAGAGGATATATATTTCGGGATTGGACAACCCTAGTGTTGCAATCTGACAACTGACAGCTCTATCGTAAAGTTTGACATTTCTGAGGTTATACGTACGCAGAACGTTTTGACATACAAGCGCTATGTGTTGTTTACAGTAACTAAAGGATTCATCTCGGCCAAAAAATGCAATTAAATCGTGAATATTTTCGTGCGATTATTTTTTACAACTTTCGACGTGGATTAAGTCAGCAAGAGTGCATGGATGAACTTAATTTTTGGCGATGAAACTCGATCAAGGACCACTGTTTATCGATGGTATGGTGAATTCAATCGAGGTCGTAGTTCACTCCAAGGCGAATTTCGTGAAGGTCGTCCAAAAACAGTTGTTGTTCCGGAAACCATTGATGCTGTGCGCGAACTGATATTGCAAGATCGTCATATGTCCTATCGTGAGATTGAGTCAACCTTACAGATTAGTGAGACCGGCATACATTCAATATTGCATAAACATTTGAATGTCAAAAAAATTTGTTCGCCTTGGATCCCACACAATTTGTCAATCGTTCAAAAAAAGGCTCGTATCGATTGGTCGAAAGAAAAGCTCAAAAAATACGGTCGCGGTGCTTCAAAACACGTTTATGACATAGTGACAGGTGATGAATCGTGGATTTACGCGTATGAGCCCGAAAGTAAACAGCAGTCGACTGTATGGGTGTTTCAAGATGAGCCGAATCCAACAAAAGTTGTTCGCGCACGAAGCATTGCCGAGCAAATGATCGCATGTTTGTTTCGGAAAAACTGGACATGTCGCAACCGTAAAACTAGAACAACGCAGAACAGTCAATTCTGAGTGGTACACAACCATTTGTTTGCCAGTTGTCTTCCAAGAAATGAGGAAAACTAACCGCCGAAGACGGATCACTCTTCACCACGACAATGCGAGCTCTCACACATCGGCTCAAACAACTGCATTTTTGCCCACTCAAAACATCGATTTGATGAGTCATCCGCCGTAAGTCCGAACTTGTCACCAAATGACTTCTTTTTATTCCCGTTGGTAAAAAACAAACTGAGAGGTCAACGTTTTTCGACACCTGAAGGATCGATTGCTGCGTTCAGAATGCATGTTTTGGAGATACTTCAATCAGAGTGGAAAAAGTGCTTCGACAATTGGTTCAAACGCATGCAAAAGTGTATAGATCTTAGAATATTTTGAAAAACAATAAAGCGAGTTTCGAAGATTAATATTTGTTGTTGTTTTCTAATTCCGAAATATAAAAGGCAGCCCTCGAATTAAGTGGACGACATACAAAATATAGTCTTAGAAAATTAAATAAAATAGAGCGGCAGCCATTTAAGACTGAACAATGGAAACGAAAGCTTCTTACGAAATAATATACCCTGTGACGGGAATTCAACCGGTATTTCGTGGAATCGGCATTCATCCGGTAGTCCGAGGAGTCCAAAATGTTGTTTGTCTGGCGCCCCGAGACCGAACATTATCGAAATTGCTCGAGTGTTCGAGAATCCACCTAGAGCCTTCTGAGAAGATATAAATTTCAAGAAAATTAAAATAAATGTCGCTATTTTCTTACGATTCTAGTACTAATCCTATTAATCCTAATGTGTAATGATTACAGAATACGTTTTAGACCGTGTAAATACTTTTATGGAGATTAACTTTTTCTCAAAATATTATTCATAAGAAAGTTTTTCATTTAATTCCAACTTATATTGAGAACGTCCACCTTAAAGTCGATTAACTGACATGTTTTGATTTAATTCAATTTATTACATTCCAGAAGAAGAGTCAGTTAAACATTTTCTGCAGAATTTCTAAGAAATGGCATAAGCTATTTTTTTGAACAAAATATGGGACCAATCCGTCATCTCCCGTAGTAGAATCCAGTTTAAACGGTCCAAATTCCTTGAGCCGGTTTCCAGTAATTGCTAAACACATATACAGGCGAATTGAGAACCTCTTTCTTTTTGAACTTCAATAAAACTATTTTAAACATTTTAATGTAAAACAAATCAATTAGAATTGTTTTACGCAGCTATACTGATATCTGTCTTTATATTATCAGGCCTCCTACATTGGAAAACCACGTTTAACTGAAACGTCCACTAGCTCCAATTTTTCGGTCCTTCGAGCCGGATTGGAGTTCCCATTGTAAATTCAATGGCCAATGACCGAACCGGCTGGCAGTTTTTCATTTTCGAGTGCATCGCAGTATCGTCTCACGGGCGAACGAACAGAGAAACAGATGAACGACGGCGTAGATATTCAAGCGACCGACCCACGATAATGGGCTTTTGATTTTTCTTGTTTATTGTGTTCAGGTGTTTGTGTGGTGTGCCGGGGATAGCGTGTGTGTGAGAGATGCCGACCGACCAGCAGGTCGGTACGACCACAAACGCAACAACCAGAGTGTTAGTCTGGTCGTTATCAACTAAAAATGAAGAGTAAATTTTTACGAAACGTTTCCATCGAACGATGAACTTGTGGAAGTTGGTTAGGTTATACGGTGGTGTTAGCTTCTTCTTAATATTTAAATGAACATGAAATTTCATATCTTTCATGATATAAGTGGCTAACTTAATAAGTCTAATAAAGAACCAATACGAGGCAACGATAGATAATACATCACAGACATAATATACGCAAGGAGAACGTCGTCTTGATTTTGTTTGTTGCGAATACACAATAAAACAAAATCAGGACGACTTTGAAGGAGGAGTGTCAATTGGTGGTAAAAGACTAACAAATTTACGATACGCAAACTATTCAACGCTACTGCCCAAAGAAGAGACAGAAATGAAGATAATCTGAGATATAGTGACGAGAGAAAGTGTTATGTTGGGCCTAGAAATAAATCTCAGCAACACTAAACTCATAATAATAAACCGAGGGGAAATTTTTGCTCAAGTAACCTAGGGGATGCGAAAAATCTCTCAATCTACCTGTAAGCAGCGGAATCCTGGACGATGAATTATTAGACATACTAAGAATAGATGCGTTTGAAATGTGGTGCTGGCGACGTGTATTACGAATTTTATGGACAGAGAAAAGTACCAACGCACCTACATTGGGTGAGCTGGAGGTCAAAGACAGATTGCTTACAATATGTCGCTGACGAATTCTAAACTACTTTGGACTCACTACAAGACAAGAACAAGACAACCTGGTAAACGATCGAGAGCCAGGTCACCTGTTAGATGGTTAGACCAAGTAAAGAAAATTACAAATGCACCACTACAGGGGCTACTAACTGAAAAAATGGACCGACAAATATGAAAAACTAAAGTAATTAGATGCAACTGATTTCGTGAAATCACGATTTCTCAGACATGTGAATTCTACTAAGAAGAAGTTATGCTAGAAAATTTCCGTATGCTGATAGAATTGAAGGCAAGACTTATTGTAAGATTGAGAATACTCAATTATTAGATATTGTATGACTATTTAAGACTCAAACACATAAGTTGGATACCAAAATCCTCAGAAATCAAAGACTATGAAAGCGTGATAGGTGATGAATCCTTGAAGACGTCAAAGTCAACAATAGTGGTTCTCAAGGAAACTGCTTTGAAGCAAATGGTCTGTAGTCTACTAAGAAAAAAAATGTACACGTCTTCAGGTAGAACGGTAAATTCAGAATGGTACACAATTACCTGTTGGATAAAAGTCTTCGAAAAACTAAGGAAATAGAACTGTCAATGAAACATCATTTTCCACCATACCAATGAAAACAGTAACACACTCATAGCACATTACCAAAGTAGAAACCACGCTGTATTTTCGAAATGAGTTTAACATTATTGGATTTCATTGAATTAATTATTTTTAATGACCGACTTATAAAATTTCTTGTCAGCTCGTTTCATCGAGTACTTTACAGACAATAAATAGACTGAAATTACAGATACTCTCAACACATAAAATACTGTTAATGTTATAGATATATAATCACAAAGTTTTGTACCCTAACACCAAACCTTTCTTTTATCACTCAACGCACGATTCAACAGCGAAGCTGTCATCATCATGGAGTAAATCAAAACTGATTGGAGTGAAAAAAGAAAGGTTTGTGTTCATACGTATGTGATACACCAAAAGTTCCACAGTTTTCCTAGGACGATAGATAATATTTTCGAAAAGCTTTCTGAGCAATTTTAAATGACTTCAAAAAATGAGGAAGTACGATCTGAGCGGTACCGCATGTTAAATTTTATCAAAAAATGGGAACAAACTTAATTGACTAAAACATTTGGCGAATGAGCGGGTATTAACTCAACGTAATTAATGTTACTAGTAGTCGCCTAGTGGTCGAAATTCGATCCTATTTCATGAAATTGTAAACAGTACTTTTTTTATAAGAAACAGAGTTGTGGAGAAATCGGAGAAGAAGATGTAATGACCAAAACTGATCACTCATACTGACAAATCTATTGAAACAAAAAGAAAATAAAAATGTAATCAAATATCGGTGTTCGAAATATTTTTGACAAATGAATGGACCCCCCAATTTTTTGGCTGGAACCGCTCCTGGCAAAATATTCGATATAATAATTGGAAGATTGTTCTCTGCAACCTAAAAGTTTTCATTATTTGCGGTTTTAGTCAAGTTCAGTAATATTAAAGAAAAGGGAAGACCATAACATCTTTACGCCAACAATGTCATCTCGAAAAGAGAGTACTGAGTACTGCAGTTCTTAGCCTACCAAGCGCCCTTTCCAAAAAAGAATTCCACCCAGTACAACGACGAGAACTCCTTGCAAAAGTTGCCAGAGAAAATAACCCCGAATCGGACTATAACCCCGAATCGGACTGGACTATAAAAATAATTTCGTTAGAACATTGCTCTCAGCAGTTGCCCGTGATGTGTTCTCGATGATCTTCTTCTACCAATCGAGAGGCGACTGGTTGAGTTAGTTGGCCTTCTCCGTGGCTTCGATCGTGGTGTGGCGGATGGCAGAGCACCGCCGAACCGAGAGAGCAGGTTAGGTCGGATGGACGGTGGGTCTATGGAATGGACGATGGCACGTACAAAGGCCCGGCGTCCTTGGCAGTGCGCTCCGTGAAGATCACTAGCCCGTCGGTGCCGATGACCATTGGCTCACTAACGAAAAAGAGTTGCATAGGACGACGGGTGACTTCTTCTTCGGTTGTAGTTGTGACTGCCGGAACGAGAGATACCGGTAATAATAAGAACGACGACGAAGAAAAAAAAACGACGATGAAACCCATAAAAAACACGATAAAAGCGGAGACAATGGATTTATACGACCGGTTAAATGTGTTGGTGTGTTGCTTTATTATCATTTTAATATGACTGATGTTCGATACTAATCGTTTATTATGCGATGAATTATTTATTGGTGTGAGATTTGTAGAACGACATTATTTTAATGACTAATTTTGAGGATTGTTGTCAACAAGAACAGATTAGTTGTCGTGAAGCTGTGTAGATGGCAGTAGTCGTAACTATTTGGGAAATGGATACAATTTAAAATTATTTCAGGATTGTAATTAACACCCATATCAAAATAGGGCACATGTAATAACATTACAACAGGTACTCTTCAGAGTATTCTTACGTAAGATTTACATCTATACGCCTCTAAAGTCTAATTGATTTAACCACGTTTGCCTACAGCCATGCAAAGGGAAGAGAGTTAACCAATTGGTGAAGAGAAGTAAATACAGATTTTTTGTTCTACTAACTATGTATACTATTCTAAATACGAGAATTTTAATTCAGAACTTCAGAGATGAGGTAGAAATGTCTCCAAAACAAATAAACATGCAGTACACATATTTGCACACAGGATGATCGGCTCATAATATTGCGGACGTTTGTATCTCTCAGAGCACCTGTGAGGAAGACCTTATCTGGAAGTGGCAATTTTTAAAGTTGTTCCTATAGACCAATCAATAGAGATTTTTTCGTGCAAAAATACTATCAGGATACTGCCTGTGCCATCACATTAAGAACGATTTGTAGTGATATTTTGCTTTCCACTCGCAACTATGGTTTTTTAATTTATTATAAACAATTGAAACAAAAAAAATGCTTTTTTTTTCGTTGCATGTTTTTAAAATGAAAAATAATAAACTAATCTCAATGGTGTCAACAGGTGAATTGTAAAGCATGGAAATACCAATGAAATGAGCCCAGGATCGATCCAATAGCATCTTCAGTAACATGGAAAATAAAAAAATACTGGAAAATTTAGGGGTTTTCATAACTCCGCCACTATCGAAGTTGTAGAACTGGGCTTGTGGGTACTGATAGTAATTGATATCTACCTTATGCATGACTAAACCAGGCGCTATCGGTTTATCAGTTTTTGAATAATTGTGATATGAAGTTTTTAGTCCACTATTATTGCAGTGTGTCTCCACGCGACATGGATCGTCAAATGTCAATTCAGAATAGAGATGTTGATCATTCTACAACGCCTCTATTTTCATTTTTCGTTAAATGTTTGTGAAATATACGAAAAATTTTAGCAAACATCACCAAAATTTGGTGAGCGTATGAATGTGTTCGCGTAGTGGGGGGAACACGGTTGTTGGGGGGAACACGGTTGTTGAGGGGAACTGCTGACAATAATTAGTAACTGTGAAAGAATCTAATTGCTAAAAAGCTTATATGCAGAGCGATTTGTTCTATTTTATTATATCAAATGAGAACTGTTTGTTTATTAATATATTTATACAATATTTTATAAAGAACTCCAGAATTAAGGCAATAGGTTTACATTAAAGTGAAACAAACACTAAACTAAATAAGTTAAAAAAGTCTTGAAAATATCTAAATTAGTTTCTGACAAAAGCAATCAAAATATTTATAAATTATAGGCAGCCTGCCTATATTATATATTACTAAACGCTTCCCCTCAACAACCTTGCTTCCCCCACTACTTGGATACATTCATATGCTGACCCATTTTTTGTCATGTTTGCTAATATTTTTCAGATATTTCACAGACATTTAGTGAAAAATGAGAATAGAGGCTTTGTAGAATGTCACCTCTACTTTCAACAACTTTTTTTAAAATTGAAATTTGATTATCTATGACGCATGGAGGCACAAAGCAGAAATAGGGAACAAAAAATTTTATATCACAATTGTTCAAAAACTAATAAACCGGTAGCGCCTAGTTTTGGCATACATAAAATAGATATAAATTACTGGTCAGTTCTTACAAGCCTAGTTCTACAGCTTCTAAAGTGACGAAGATTCGATTTTTGTTTAAAAATGCTACATTTTCCAGTATTTTTTGTTTTTCCCTGTTACTAATGATCCAATCGGATCGAGCCTAGGCTCATTTCATTAGTATTTTCATGCTTTACACTTGACCTGTTGACACCATTGAGATTAGTTTATTAGTTTTGATTTTATAAACATGCGAAGAAAAAAACGTAATTTTCTTCAATTGTTTATAACAAAGTAAAAAATCATAGTTGCGAGTGAAAAACATAGCAAAATATCGCTAGGAATCTTTGTTAATGTGATGGCAAAGTCGGTATCCTGATAGTATTTTTTACACATTATCAGTTAATTTTTGCTCTATTGATTGGTCTACTACTATTGACATTACAAACTTCAAATGCTAATCTTTTACAAAAACGAACTGATGTAAGAAAATCCCAATAAACAAACAGAATATTTATTTATATATATCACTAAAAAGAGAAAATGTCTCCAATAGATTCTTTTCACAGGCTTAGAATGAGTGTCCTAAAATTAAAAATTAAGTCAAGATTTAAATTTGCCGCCATTTGTGCAGTAAAATGGTGGAAACCCTGAAAAAAAAATGTACATCTAAGAGTTTAGGTTTTTATGTGGTCTGAGTCCTTTGAGAATAACACCACACAAACTTGAAAGTCTGTATATTTCAAAAAGTACAAATGTTTCAAGGTCTAAATTAGACCACGCTTTCAATGGTAATAACACAAATGAACAAGAAATTAAAAAATTAAAAGGATTCGTAATGACAAATTTCGTAAATCACAATTTGGCATTAATGTTTGACAAGCAAACTGATGTAACTAAGGGAATTTACTGCAAATTTAATACATACAGGGTAGCACTAAAAATTCTAAAGATCATGAGCAATAACAAAACATCTTTCAAACTAGAAGAATTTGAAAGAGTTATCTTTAGATTCTCATGTGGCGTTCCTAGGTTATACGTTATAGGCATTCGCCAAAAGTGAAACCAAATAAATTATTTTTTATTTTTTCTTTGGGAATAACTACCACATAAACTTGAAAGTTTCTATATTTCAAAAGTCCCAAATGTTTCAAGGTCTAAATCAGACCTCGTTTTCAATGGTATAAATACAAATTGAAGAAAAAAAAAATAAATAAAAAATTAAGTGGATTTGCAATGACAAATATCGAAATCTCAATTTGCCATAATTATCATTCAAAAAACAAAGAAATTATGATGTTCTGGAGATCTCATTAAAGTAATGAGGGAAAACTTAGGAAAAACCTTATGAACTATCCCGATATAGGGTTGTTCAAAAGGACATAACCATTATTAATTTCTTCCTTGATTATTGGTAACCAGGAACGGCTGAATTCTATAGAAGTACTAGCTATACAATCGCTTTCATTTAATAAAATTAAAGCAGACTCTTTCAGTTTTCGTTTTGTGTTTTGTTCTTCTTTGTGTAATATGGTTGAATTTTGAAATTGTATGTTATGACCAAGGTTCCAAGCATATTTACAAATTTTTGACGTTTCGAATTGTCGTTTCTTTATATAATTTTTGTGTTCATTTATCCGAATATTTATAGGTCTAGAAGTTTCTCCAATATAAAATTTGTTATAATAAGCTACTCCAAACAGTACTAATACCCTTGATATCCACATTACTACAACAACCAAACCATATTTACAGGGTCTTTCAGAAAGTCTGAAAAGAGTAGGAAACAGATTTAATATTAAAACAACTTTCACTGAAATCAATTTTATCAAAAACTAAACGTATGACTTAAAGAAAAAGAAACAGAGACAGGTAGCTTTCTATCGTTCAGTCTAAAATCACTACTTCTATTTTTTTCCTTTTTGGGTATTTGGTTAATTTAAATATTATATATCATTTTGGTTTTATAATCCTATGTGAAGGGTACAGATACAGCAAGCCAAGCCAATCAATTCTATAAATTGATGACAAATAGACAAAACCTGCATTGGAAACTTATATATTAATTTCTAAGTAAACCCTACTATTTCCTTATTGTTACAAATAAATATTAAGACCCCGATACAACCAACCTTACAGGTCACAAAATGACCACAACGGAAAAATCTCGCTAACTGTACAGTACAGTCATTATAATGTTCTTTCTTTGTCTCTCTTCTGAAGCGTTCGCAGTATTCAGCCTGTCTCACGTAGCATCATTAACGTCATTCTTATGTAGACGATTTTTCTGACTGCTCCCCGATAGAAATCTTCCAACTACCGCTTATTAACTACCAACAATATTATTCACTTCGAGTTATCTGCTCATTGCAGTTCTAGTTCAGTTCTAGACTAATAGATGGATTGGCGATAGAGGCCGGGTTGAGGATTTTTCGAATTCTCTAAAACCAACAATCCATGTAGCAGTGTGTGGTATATACGGATGAACCGGCGGTTCTAGACAGGTAGAAAACAGATAAGAAACGGACAGTGTAGAAGTACATGCAACTTATTTTCGTTTATTTTACTTGGTCGCTCGTTTAGAGCGCGAAAATTCCGGAGGTGATATAGCGTAATTTGCTAGGCTATTTGTTCGTACGGCTCATCATTTAAGATCTAATTGCTTTGTTGAGCGTTTAGAGTTTTTGTTCACATTTTTGCGTTTGTACACTCACTGACAGAAGATGTTTAAATTTAATATTGTTTTGGTAAATCATAGTACGTAGTAAATGATTAAAGTTTGGTGAAGTTTTTATCAATTAGTATTCTAGTCGTTTTGAGCAATTTTTTTTTAATTTACCAAAAACAAACTGATTGAATCCAAAATTTGTGTTTTGCAATATTAAAATGCTTAGAGTACGTGTACGCCGAATTTATCGACAGTTAAGTGAATTTGAAAGAGGTCGAATAATTGGTTTACGGGAGGCGGGATTGTCATTTCAGTAATCGCTAACTCCACGAACGAAAATTCAACTACTTTTACGAGGGCTTAGACAACCCTAGTGTTGCAATCTGACAACTGACAGCTCTATCGTAAATTAAATCGTGAATATTTTCGTGCGATTATTTTTTACAACTTTCGACGTGGATTAAGTCAGCAAAAGTGCATGGATGAACTTAATTTAATTTTAATCGAGGTCGTAGTTCACTCCAAGACGAATTTCGTAAAGGTCGTCCAAAAACAGTTGTTGTTCCGGAAACCATTGATCCTATGCGCGAACTGATATTGCAAGATCATCATGTGACCTATCGTGAGATTGAGTCAACCTTACACATTAGTGGGACCAGCATACATTCAATATTGCATAAACATTTGAATGTCAAAAAAAATTGTTCGCGTTGGATCCCACACAATTTGTCAATCGTTCAAAAAAAGGCTCGTGTCGATTGGTCGAAAGAAAAGCTCAAAAAATACGATCGCGGTGCCTCAAAACACGTTTATGACATAGTGACAGGTGATGAATCGTGGATTTACGCGTATGAGCCCGAAAGTAAACAGCAGTCGACTGTATGGATGTTTCAAGATGAGCCGAATCCAACAAAAGTTTTTCGCGCACAAAGCACTTCCAAGCAAATGATCGCCTGTTTTTTTGGGAAAAACTGGACATGTCGCAACCGTACCACTAGAACAACGCAGAACAGTCAATTCTGAGTGGTACACAAGCATTTGTTTGCCAGTTGTCTTCCAAGAAATGAGGAAAACCAACCGTCGAAGACGGATCACTCTTCAGCACGACAATGCGAGCTCTCACACAACTGCATTTTTGACCACACAAAACATCGTTTTGATGAGTCATCCGCCATATAGTCCAGACTTGTCACCAAATGACTTCCTTTTTTATTCCCGTACGTAAAAAACAAAATGAGAGGTCAACGTTTTTCGACACCTGAAGAAGCGGTTGCTGCGTTCAGAATGCATGTTTTGGAGATACCTCAATCATAGTGGAAAAATTGCTTCGACAATTGGTTCAAACGCATGCAAAAGTGTATAGATCTTCATGGGGAATATTTTGAAAAACAATAAAGCGATTTTCGATATGATTGATATTTGTTTTTGTTCTCTAATCCCGAAATATAAAAGGCAGCCCTCGTATGAGATGCTGTGAGGCGTAGTTTGACAACACCCAAAATCGGGAAAGAGTAGGCACCGTCTTCCAAGAGGCACAAATAAAGTTCAAGATCGACGTCTATGAAATTTGGCTGATGAGCAGTTAGGAGAACAAGGCCATATTGTATCCGAACAGTTTACCGCCGTCTAAGGTCTTGTGCTATCTATGACTAGGGACACGATATCGTATAGAAAGCATCGAAAAAAAGTATCGTACTCGTAAAAGTATCGAAACAAAAGTATCGATAGTTCATAGTATCGAGTACTTTTCTTAGAGCTTAATGCTCACACAACTGGACATCATGACTCAATGTCAGTCAGTAACATCAGTTCAGTTTTAGTGGTAGTCTAGGCAGGAGCTTCGTTCCCGATCGCAAAATTATTCCGATTCGTTTTTAGGGTTCCGTATATACAATATACGTCCTAAAGACTTTCAGTGTCACGATATGCGAGTACGCGCGTTTGTGGCCGTTCAGATCCCCCGATCTTTCGCGCATAGAATTTGTTTGGGATCTGATGGGTAGAAAAAACATGGAAATTTACTCCAGCCACCGCGGATTTTGGAGATTCAAAGACGTGAAATATAGGTAGCTGGGGATAGTATTCCTCAAGAAGAAATAGACTACCTTAATGAGTCACTGCCAAGACCTCAATATTTAAGCAGTTTTTGGTCAGACCCCGTTGTCAATGGCAAAGAAACTATAAAAAAGCCACAATTCTAAAATTTAAAATTACAATGTTTGACAATATTATTTGATTTATTTTCTAATCGTTGTTTGTGACATATTCTTGATTACTTTTATGTTTTTTTGGGCAATAACACCACAATAGAAATAAAACGACGTATATTGCAGGAATACCAAAACTACATACTTTCAATTAAACGATGACTTTTACCAACAGGATTTTGGCATGGCCATGGTTCTTGTCTCTCACCAGCATTAAGTAACATATTTATGGAAAACTTTGAACAACAAGTAATTTTATCAAAAGAGAATAAACCTCTAATTTGGTGGCGTTACGTTGACAACATTTTCGTAATTTGGGAACACAATCTTGAAGAACTAGATAAATTATTAAATGACATAAATAACAAAGAGCCAACTATCAAATTTACCCTAGAAATTGAAGAAAAGCCATTGGCAACGAAGTCAGAATAGACTTTGAAACGTTTGGTATTCCTGCAATATACGTCGTTTTATTTCTATTGTGGTGTTATTGTCCAAAAAAAAACATAAAAGTAATTATTTGATTTGTTTCATACTTACAAATCACCCTGTATATTAGAATAATATAGAGGTTATTGAATTAAATCCCGGGAAGATTTCTTCCCACACCATTGTAAACGTAGCGATAACCTAAAAATGTTTAAATAACATTTTTAATCGATTAGGCAACCATGACTCAAATGTTGGCGTGTTTCATTTTTTTTTTCAAAATGTTAACGAAATCATTACAATCCAAGAGTGATTTACAAAGTTATTTATTATGAACCCAATTTTCTGAAAGGAATCCTTCAAATGAACGCGCGGCATTCTGTAACCTCCGCATAAGATCATCACCATCACCGATGAACTATATTTTTCCACAAGCCTTCGGTGTCGCGAGGAGAGTTCATCAACATAAATTTAATTAAAATATTCGCATTAATTTTAGCACGCCAACTATAAACTATTAAAGCTTACATTGTGCGAGAGGATTCATTAAAATAAATTTTACGACGGCTAAAACTGGTCTGAAAAGACGTTCTGTATAGTAGTCCTATTTAACTTTAATAACGTCATTCATTAATTTAAACAGATACCCTTTATGCGATCGTATCAAACACTTCAAGGTACAGCGAAGCGGCATCATCTTCAAAATTTGCTGATCTTGTGTCATTAAATGTTTACAGAATACAACCTTCGATATCAGTGTGAAGACTGGTGTTTATGAAATTCCGTTTTTGTCCCAAATTTGCCAAATATTAACTGTGTAAAAAAATTATGCAGCGCATATCTTATTGTTCCATTGAATCATATAAAAAAGTTAACTACTTTTACCAATGGCAACCGATAAAAGACATTTGACTGAGATTGAGATGAACAAGGTATGAAAGCAGGCGACCCAGAGGAAAGGAACACCTCCCTCCCGCCCCTTCTTAGGCTGCCGGTACACAGGTCCGTCGTCTCCGCAAGATGCCAGGTATAATTCGGGGATACTTTAAAACCTTCTGCTGACATAAAAAACCTATGGCGAGCACCATTTTTTAACACACACATACACGTCCGTCGTCCGAGAAGACGACCACTAACTTTGAAAATTATTAGGATTCAATCTACCAGTGAAAAGAGCGAATTTAAGGGCATCTCAATATACAAATTTAACGGTTGTTAGGACATGGTCTACTGAAAATACCAATATATTTATTGAAACTGACCTTCATCCTATTAAAGTAGGGGTATGGGTCGAAATCTCAAAGAGACGGATTATAGGGCCAATATTTTTTTATAATGCGGTAACTGCAGTAACATACAGAGAACAAATGTTGGAACCATTTGTTAACAGTTTACATGATAATTAATTAACAGATGGTTATTTCCAACAAGATGGAGCTCCAGCACATACTGCACGTGCTACAATAAGTTTTTTGGAACAATATTACGATAACCGGCTTATTTCCACAAATTGTTGGCCAGCTAATTCGCCAGATTTAACGCCCTTAGATTTTTTCCTTTGGGGATAATTATAAAACAAAGTTTTTCAAAATCGTCTACACAATGTAAATTAAATGGAAGCAGCAATTAATGAAGAAATAGAACATTTATTGTAAAAAGTAAAAAATAATTTATACTAAAATATTTGTGCTAAATAAATTGTTACTTCATAACAAATATTTTTTGATTTGTACTTTTTCCTAATTTACAATTTCCTAAATAGTCTGGATTTTATTTATAACTCACATCAGGCCTTAATAATGGTTCATCCTTTATAACAATAAATAAATTCAAAAAGTTTGTGTGAAAACACTGAATGAGTTTCAAAATGGGTGTAGCTAATACATAATCCTTATCTTTTATTATACCATGTCCTATTTCCCACAAGTCGACCTTTACCAACACAAAGAACTACCTATATAGTTATGCAAGGTACTCCTCGACAACATCCAACTTGAATTGCTCTTTTAGTTTCGTTACTACAAATCGCCTGTGCCGTTTGTGTGTACTTTTACTTCTGACCTCATAAGATTTTTACCTAATCCGCCCGCACCGATAGAGAAGAGGAAAAAAATCATCCACAGCCACCTTCGCAACAAAATTTTTACCTGCTGTAAAGGGGGGCAATTAAAAGCACCAATCTATTGCGATAGTACCTTGCATCAGATAAGCAGTTGTCAGGTAAAGCTCTGGTAGTTGTGGTGGCATTGTAAAACGCACCTGGTGAACATTTACGAATGTTTGTACTGACAGAGAGAATAAGGATGTGTCGGAAGTATTCGTCTGTAAAAGTACTAGTTGGTGAAATTGCTACATGAAGACTTAGAATTTCCCAAAGACGCATTTTGTTGTCCGTGCTGTAGCAACTTGGATTTTGGGCTTTTTAAATGCAAAAGGACGCAAATTTCTGACAATAGTATCGCACTTTAAAAAATACACTGAAAAAAATGTTTATTTATTAATAAATATCAACAATTTCTTAATCATTTTTGAGGAGGTGGTTGATTATTTTGATTGCTCATAGGGGGGTTTTTACTCACTTTTTTATATATTATAATATTGGAGAGTAAACAATTAAGATTGTTTGCACTGACAGAGATAATAAGGATGTGTCGGAAGTATTCGTCTGTAAAAGTACCAGTTGGTGAAATTGCTACATGAAGACTTAGAATTTCCCAAAGAAGCATTTTGTTGTCCGTGCTGTAGCAACTTGAATTTTGGGCTTTTTAAATGCATAAGGATGCAAATTTCTGACAATGGTATCGCACTTTAAAAAATACACTTAAAAAAACATTTATTAATTAATATCAACAGTTTCTTAATCATTGTTGAGGAGGTGGTTGATTATTTTGATTGATCATTGGGGGATTTTCACTCACTTCTTTTATACAGAGTGAGTTTTATTTTTGATGATCAGTATGGGGATCTCGGAAACTAGCGAAGATAGAGTAATGGTTACATTGGGAAAGATTTGCAGTTTTACTGGCCCAATTTAATGACACATTCGGATTTGATGATGTAAAAAGTCATGGCTTACTAGATATTTTGAAAAAACGAATTTCTGTCGATTTAGTCAAATCCCTCTAGCTCCTTTGTTTTTGATTTTATTAAAAAAGTGTAAATATCAAAACATATCTTTTTTTGAATGGAAACCATAGTTGTTTATGACCTCAAAAAATCGGTCATTTTTAGAGGTTTTCAACGATATAATACTCGACATAGTTATTCATAAAAATAACGGAGTTATGGATGCTTTTCTCTCTTATTTTCACTTTTAACGTAGGTAGCCATGGAAAAGATTGTTTTCACTTTGACGTTTCCTAATTTGAGAGTAATTCCATTAGTAGCGCTGAACTGATAGTCGATACTGAAAAGTTTTCGTGATGAAATAGAATATTCTAACGAAGAAAAACTGAATATGGTGGAATGTTTTATCATATGCCATAAAAATTCAGTCAACCTGCTCTATGTACATTCAAGAGGCTTTACGATAGTTTACGCAGATATGGATCTTTACTAAACCACCAAAGGAACGTAATCAAATTAAAGAAGTAGCACAAATAAATGTTTTGCAATGGTAAATCAAAATCCATTTACATAAACTCGTGAGATTGCGGCAGAAGCTGGCACATCTCAACGAACTGTAGTTAAGGTACTGAAAACGCACAAGTTCCACCTGTACAAACTTTCAGTTTCTCAAACTTTGCATGCTGGTGACGAACATCGACGTATTTTGTGTTGTACATGGTTTAGAGACATATGCCTTGACAATCCACAGTTTCAATTAATGATGTTATGGTCAGATGAAACTACATTTACTAACTGCGGTATGTTCAATAGACATACCTGGGCTAAAGAAGACCCTTTCCATGTAGAACAAAGACGACCCCAGATAAAATTTGGTCTTAATGTTTGGTGTGGTATCATAGGGTCTACTATTCTGGGGCCTTTTATCTATGACGAATCACTTACTGGGGAGCGCTACTTGCAATTCTTGCAATACACTTTTCAAGACATGTTGCATAATTTGAATTTGAGAACTCGTTTAGAAATTGAGTGGTTCCAACATGATGGAGCACTTGCTCATAACTCGTTATTAGTAAGGCAACACTTAGATAATATCTATCCAAACTCTTGGATAGGAAGAAATGGCCCACGCGAATGGCCACCCGGTCTCCCGATTTGGCAGTTATAGACTTCCATTTATGGGGTGCGCTAAAAATCAAAGTATACAAATGAAAGTATGAGACAGTTGGTGATCTAAGGGAGGCGGTATTACAAACAATTGAAGAAATTGATAGGCGGTCTGTGAGGAAAGCGGTAATCCCAATCTTATAAAGATGCAATTTTTGTCTAAATAACAATGGTGGACTTTTCGAACATAAATTGTAACCATTATTATGTACTTTAATTTTTAAGTTTTTAGTAAGTACCTACTTATTTAGTTTTTTCGTTATATCTGATATACCTAATAAAAAAATCGTTCAATGTTTTTTGGAATAGTTATTAATAAATCAATCTATTTCATGGCTAACTACGTTAAAAGTGAAAATAAGAGAGAAAAGCATCCATATTTTTATGAATAACTATATCGAGTATTATATCGTTGAAAAGCTCCAAAAATGTCCGATTTTTTTAAGTCATAGCCAACTATGGTTTCCATTCAAAAAAAGATAAGTTTGTGTCATATCTCGAAAACGACAGCTGTCACGCAAACGAGGACATGACAATCATATTCGGGATACAATTCCCTTCAATTTTGATATTTACACATTTACATAAAATCCCCTTTGTACAGAATCTACGTTTTTGTTAAAAAGTGGAGTACCGGACTGCCTCGTTTCGTAGTACCATAGTGAATAGTGATTTTATTAAGGTGTTGGTTTTCGTAAAACGCTCATTGTGGTTTCTTAAATGGAAGATGTCCCAGATGCAAATGATACATTTATACTGACGATCGAGTTTCGAATCATTTGGAAGAGTTCAATGATATGGAAGAGTGAATCGTTTCAGTAAAGATGTACACTGGTGTAGTTCGTAGTGCACATTGTGTTACCTATATAGTCAATTTTTTCCAACCTAAGACATGACTTTAGATACCTTTTGGAGATCAGTTAACATGTTAGTGTGTATTAAGAAAAATTAGATCTCACTGTAACGCTATCCAAAGTTTAGACAAGTTGAAGCTCTTCACGTTGTAACATGTTTATGAGATCCAACTTCTTAATGGAAAAATGTTTCAAAAATTGATTTAATCATATGCAAAAGGCGTAAATTATAAAAGAAAATGTTTTTACAAACAGGAAACCATCATAATCTGAACAAAACTGCAGTTGAGACCTAACGGTAATTGCTGCAATTGGGGAATTGCACATAAATATCTTAAATTATTGGCTAATTTCACTTTACACTTGGATAGCCAAGATAGTACCGTCATCAAATCAAGACTTCGTTTAGACGTAACGTTGTAAAACCATGTCTTCAATCTCGAACGAATTACCCGCTGATTATTCGGGACGAGATTGGACAGAAATTGTCTGGATAAGTTTCTCTCGCCCTCCCGCCCCGCCAACCCAACTCGATCCTAGTTTTCTCTCTATCCCGTCTCATTCTGAAAATAACCCGCAGGGGAAATACACGGCCATATTTCACGGCATCGCAGGGATTATTAGGGCCTAGATGGAATTCAGGCGACTGCCTGCCTGCCTGCGACTCGGTAACGTGGTGAGAGAGAAAGCCCTTGAAGCTGGTGGCTTCGTTGCGCCCGAGATCCGTGATAGCGACGTTATAGTTTGAATTCCGGTTATTGCAGAAAAGTTTCGAGGCTGCGGGAGGATTTTAGCGTGCTCGAGTGTTTGCTACCCAAGAAACTTACGTAGAGTTATTAGAAGTGAACAATAATGGGGAGAAAAACTAATCAGCATAATGAAAAAAGGGCAAAAAGTACACGTAGTGATTTCGTACAATTTTCTTGTTTTCGAAGAACTTTCTTATCAATGCAGCGATAAAAGAAGAAAGAAGTTTTTACGTGGAACACCCTTTATATAATATTAGAAGTCGATACAGTAAAAATTCTTCTGACTGGAAGTAAAAAATCATCAAAACAACATAGAACTGTTGCTCCGAATTCATTTCCGTTTCAACTGCAAATATTGTATGCATTTCAAAAAAGTGCACTTTCATTGATTTTTCGTAAACACAACTCTCAATTGTTTTTCTTTTTTTTTTATCTTCGCAATACATTTTTGTAGCTGCATCCCTAAGACCGTTAGTAATAGTGCAGACTTAAGTGTAGAAACCCTCTAGATAGATTTGATTGATAGAATGACTGATTAACGCAATTTCACAGAAATTATGTACAAATTCTATTTAAAAGAAAAATAGTGCCACCTATCGAACGACCAATATACCAAAACTGTCCAGATACCAAAACAAATTCGTTCACCGCGCGAACATATTGAGTGAACATATATTATAGATTATGGAATTATTATTAAATTTACTAGAGCAGCATCTGTCGGCTCCTAGAATATCTACGAATCATAGTTTCAACAAAACCAATATGGTGTCTGAATATAACCCCAATCGATCAAGTCGTTCATAATCTACACCATCACTATCAGACGGTCCAACCATTTTATATATAAAGATTAATAGCTCAATCACAGCACCACATATAGGGTCCAGATTTGTTAATAACTTGACATAGCAGCATCTATCGAATCGTAACTTGCTGTGAACTATCCCCTATATACGAGGGCTGCCTTTTATATTTCGGGATTATACAACCCTAGTGTTGCAACCTGACAACTGACAGCTCTATCGTTTGATAAGTTTGACATTTTTGAGGTTATACGTACTCAGAACGTTTTGACATACGAGCGCTATGTGTTGTTTACAGTAACTTAAAGGATTCATCTCGGCCAAAAAATGGAATGAAATCGTGAACATTTTCGTGCGATTATTTTTTACAACTTTCGACGTGGATTAAGTCAGCAAAAGTGCATGGATGAACTTAATTTAATTTTTGGCGATGAAACTGCATCAAGGACCACTGGTTATCGATGGTATGGTGAATTCAATCGAGGTCGTAGTTCACTCCAAGACGAATTTCGTTAAGGTCGTCCAAAAACAGTTGTTGTTCCGGAAACCATTGATGCTGTGCGCGAACTGATATTGCAAGATCGTCATGTGACCTATCGTGAGATTGAGTCAACCTTACACAATAGTGGGACAAGCATACATTCAATATTGCATAAACATTTGAATGTCAAAAAAATTTGTTCGCATTGGATTCCACACAATTTGTCAATAGCTCAAAAAAAGAAAGAAAAGCTCAAAAAATACGATCGCGGTGCTTCAAAACACGTTTATGACATAGTGACAGGTGATGAATCGTGGATTTACGCGTATGAGCCTGAAAGTAAACAGCAGTCGACTGTATGGGCGTTTCAAGATGAGCCGAATCCAACAAAAGTTGTTCGCGCACGAAGCACTTCCAAGCAAATGATCGCCTGTTTTTTCGGAAAAACTGGACATGTCGCAACCGTACCACTAGAACAACCAGTTGTCTTCCAAGAAATGAGGAAAACCAACCGCCGAAGACGGATCACCCTTCATCACGACAATTCGAGCTCTCACACATCGGCTCATACAACTGCCGTATAGTCCTGACTTGTCACCAAATGACTTCTTTTTATTACCGTATGTAAAAAACAAACTGAGAGGTCAACGTTTTTTGACACCTGAAGAAGCGGTTGCTGCGTTCAGAATGCATGTTTTGGAGATACCTCAATCAGAGTGGAAAAAGTGTTTCGACAATTGGTTCAAACGCATGCAAAAGTGGGGGAAATTTTTGAAAAACAATAAAGCGATTTTCGATGATACATAATTGTTTTTGTTCTCTAATCGCGAAATATAAAAGGCAGCCCTCGTATACCAAAAAAATACCAATATCGAAGGCGGTTGAGCCATCTGTGAGACTTTTCACCTAATTTGTGAATTTCAATTAACAAAATTGAAAACAGTTTGGATTTTAACTCAAACTCGTTAAAATAATCAAAAAAACCTTGTTCTTCCGCCACTGGTTGCAACTCCCACAGTCCACAGAGGGGACGAGTTCGCCATAACGTAGGGAAACGTCGTCTATTCGAAGTGCTAAAAGGGTGTGACGTCACTCAAAACACGTGTTAAGTACGAAACGGCCTAAAACAAGACGGATGACCTACCATATACAACGCTGTCAAAAGTGCTTCCATTAACGGCATCAGATGTTCCTTATCTTTGGTTTGTCGTACTCTCATATTGGTGTACAAAAATGAAGAATAATGTGTGAAGGTGTCTGTCGTATTTAAACGGCGATAAATTACAATTGGAGAAGTAGAAGGCTTTGAAAATGTGAAAAATTAGTACGGAAAACTAATTTTGGGGTGATTACTTGATGATATTCTCTTATAATTTTAATCAGATGATTTTCCGTATCTGATTTTATGTCAGCAAGAAGGAATATAGTAAAATATATATTTTTTGTTCACCATATATTACATGCACTTTGTAAAAATGGGTTTCGAACAAAACTAAATTTCAGAATGGGATACGTATTTCGATTTATTCAAATATTCTACAACATCGTGAAAAAGATTCATTCATTTTGTCGATTTTATAATTATATATATAATTCAAATACTATACTAATATGTAATGAGGTAAAATTTGTTTGTGGTAGGGATAATTTCTGAAAGTACTGACAACCGATTCAAAAACTTATGTCGCTAACAAGAACATTATGCGTTGTTTAGGAAAATAAACTGTGTGATTAACAAGTAGGTGTACCTGATTTTCAAGATGTTAATAACTGTTGAACGC
This sequence comes from Octodonta nipae, assembly GCA_034190945.1. Taxonomy (NCBI): domain Eukaryota; kingdom Metazoa; phylum Arthropoda; class Insecta; order Coleoptera; family Chrysomelidae; genus Octodonta; species Octodonta nipae. The sequence goes on from CM067222.1 coordinate 7,460,333, forward strand.
AAAATATTGCTATGCAGTGAGGACGCCTGGTTTGGAACAAATTCATTTAAAATTCAGGTGTCGTTTTTTTGAAAAAGCCAGAAATAAATTGCAACCATCAACTTCATTTTTTCAAAATATTTGTTTTTTATTTTATTCTTAAATTCTGCATTGAATTCTAAGTATACCGAATATTAACAGTTATTAAAAAAATACATTTATTTCAAAATTGTAGAAAAAAAAATCAACATATCAAATTAAATGTTCAAATTGTTGACCATTAACTTCCTGACAATACCTAAGCCGGTTTTCAAATTCTAGTAACACTTCTTTCAGCGTTTGTGGCAGGATTCGTTGTATTTCGGTCCTAATTCTATTCTTTAATTCCTGGATATTTTCCGGTTTATTGAAGTAGACTTTCGATTTTACGTAACCCCAAAGATAAAAATCTAACGGGCTTAGATCTGGAGAGCTAGCTGGTCATTCGATATTATCTCTCCTTCCGATCCATCTATTTGGGAAAATATTATCAAGATAATCTCGCACTGTTCGCGAATATTGCGGGGGCGCTCCATACTGTTGAAACCATACCGAATCTGCCAGTATATTGGGGTTGTCACCATTCGGGTAAAGTTCGGTTAAACAGGGTATTATGTCATTTTGTAATAGGTCAAAATACTTTTCCAAGTTAAGTGTTCCCTCAATAAAAAAAGACCCACAATTCCGGCCCATACGTTAACTTTCTTGGAAAACTGTGTATGACTTTTCATACCCCTATGTGGGTTTTCTGATGCCCATTACCGAAAATTTTCTCTGTTTTCTGAACCACTTAAACAAAATGTTGCCTCGTCGGAAACAACTATCTTACTTGAAAAGTGCGAGTTGGCATTACATCTATTCACCATTATTTCGTAAAATTTTACTCTCCGGTCCAAATCTTCTTCAGCAAGCTCCTGAACTAAATGAACTTTGTATGGGTGCCATTTATTTATATGCACTATCATTTTAAAACAGAAGATTTACTTATTGACTGTTCTGCGGCTATTTGTCTAGTGGTTTTGTGAGGATTTTCTTGTAAATCGAGCAAAACATTTAATTGTGTATCTTCTGGAAGATGTTTGGTTTTGTAATTGTCTCTTACGTGGCCAAATTCTAGAAACTTTTTTCTATTTTACTAACTACCGATCGTGTAATAGGCCGCTCCGGATACTTCATATTAAACAATTCGCAAACTTCGAGTTCTGTCGCCATATCTTAACATCGTCAGAATTTCTATTTGCTTCTTTTCAGTTAAACGCGCCTAACTTAAAAAATTTGCAACTACACTTGACTACTAGTTATTTGAAGTAAAATTATAGTACAGTTTCTATGGAAATAAACAAGTGTTAAAAACTTCACCATTAAAAAAAAAGGATTTCCATTCATGCGACTAAAATACCGCCAACAATCATAAAAACGCGACGTAAATAAATAGGTTCAAGCGCTGCTCCAAAAAAAAAAAAACACCTGAATTTTAAATAAATTTGTTCCAACCCACACGTCCTCACTGTATAAATGATTCACTTCAAAGATCCCAGAAGGAGATGTTTAAATTTAATATTCATTTAGTAAAACATATGCTATATTAGGGATTAAATGATTAAAATTTGATAAAACTTGGGGAATGTTTTTTCAAGTAAACTTTTTTGTCAATTAATATTGTGTGGTTTTTTGCATTTTTTAAATTTAGCAAAAACCAAACTGTTTCATGTGACCAAATTCGATTTTTAGTAATGTTAAAATGCCTAGACTATATGTATCGCCAACTAAGTGAATCCGAAACAAGTCGAATAGTTGGTTTACGGAAGGCGGGTTTTTCATTTCGAGAAATCCAACTACTGTTATGAGATGTGTTCTGAAGTCCGTGCCAAGTGAAAAGTATTTTAATTATTATTGTCGAAAAAATGCTTTTAAGTTAATTAACCTTTTTTGAAGGCAGTTTTTATTTTCTTTAATGTATTTATGTATACCAAGATTTATTTTTAAAATCTACATTTGACAAGATGCTTTTAGAATCATTAGACATTAATAGGCGTAAAGTATTTTTGCAATTTGCTAAACTATTAAATCTACCTAACCTAACCAATCTCATTATCCAACTTGTTTTACAGAATGGAAAGCATAGTAGTGTCAATAAAATAATTTTCCCATTACTATTACGACCAAAATAGAACATTTAAAAAAATATATAATCGACTTCCACCTATAACTAAAAAGCTAAAAATAACTATAACAAATTAATTATCTACCAATCTTGTATATTTTTGAAGTCAGTGCCAAGCAAATCGAAAATCCTTCATTGCGTACTTATCTACTACTTTATCAAACTTGTTTGTTGCTTGGCACCGACTTCAAAAATATACAAGATTGGTAGGTAATTAATTTGTACAGAATGAGCACCATTTAATGTTTACATATTTTACTTCCTGGGTAGGTACCTAATAACATTGAATGTGTTATTTATTTGCTAGAGTTGTATTTTGTTATAATTATTTTTAGCTTTTTAGTTATAGGTGGAAGTCGGTTATATATTTTTTTAAATGTTTTATTTTCAACTTTTTAGTTTATTTGCACTCAGGTAGTTTTCATTCTTTATTTTTTATTTTGTATGTATAATCTTAATAGACAGGACCAGGTATCATCGAAAGCCTCAACATTACACAATGATACATTTTCATTTAAATTGACAGGTAAATGTTTACGAACAAAATATACTAGTATGCGTTGACTTAATAAGTCCAAAATATATTTATGCCTAATGGACCACGCCATATAACCTTTCTTCAACTTTTTTTGACAACCCTGTATACCTATAGATAATTCCATTCCAGCCTATGTACTAACCAACCTGTCCACGGACAAGCATAAATTTGTTAGCAGCCTTCTGTAAACTATAGGACGGAGGAGAATCCATCCCATATATATGGAGTCAAATCCGTCCTCAACCATAGTATATAACTCCTTGTGGGCTACCCCATAAGTTATTTATTTTAAACATTATATATTATCGCCCTATGTAGCATTAATTCCTCTCCACACTTTATGCAATTTCTTATGGGCTATAAAATAAATATTTTTTAATCACTCTGTATAAATATAATTCAACTCCAGCATATATTCCAACCATCCTGTATATACGGCTGCCTATGGACCACTCCGGCTTATATTTCAATCATCATATAAATGCAACCCCTTCTATCACTTTACTTTGTGATTTTGTTTGCTATAACTAAACACCCTGTGTATAAACGCACCATATAACAGTTTTTAGAGTTTGACATGTGTTGTCACTGAATTTTCTATTAGGTCGGGAGAATGTGACAACCAAAAGCACCGTCTTCGCAAAATGGAATTTTTTTTATTTAAATAGGTATTTGCCTGGTATACAAACAAAACGAGCTTGGTACTCACTGATTTAAGTAGCCGAAAAGACTGCTTTACTACCCATATGCTTGAGATTTACATAGAAATTTTCAAATTCGCAATTAAAACTTCCTGTGCCTAAAATTCCCGCACTATTACGTTGGAATTAAAATATTTATGAGGAAATGTCCCTTATGTCATTTAGATGAAATTATTTTGGAATTTTTGGCGATTTTCTGCAAAACTACAAGTTGCACGTCGCAGAAAAGTATATGAGATCACCTAGGGATCTTCCTTAATAGATTAAACGCTAAAGAACTATACGCATCCATAAGGAGTTTTCGATAAATCGACCGATATGTTAGGGATAATGGTCGATTTCCATGCACGCATGTGTTCATTCACAAATTTCATCACTTTACCAATAGAATTCTTTTCCAAAATTTGAAGTTTCACCAATCCGGATATATACTCTATTAAACAAGACCATATTCAAACAAAACGGTTCACCACAGAAGAAATCAGGTAACATACTTAAAAAAAATAAGCGACGAATTGATAACCTACACATTTTTGGAAATCGGTTAAAAAAAAACGTTTAGTATTCTTGCCAGTGCGTAATATTCAAAATCATAGTTCCAATAACATTTACAGATTACAAAACACACCACGAATCTAACCAGATCTGACATATGTTGGTTGGCTCACTTTAAAAATCAGATTCCGCACATTCATAAAATTCGCGTTTCCCGTTTATCTATTAATACATTCACAGCTGATACTTTTACGCACAGCTAACCAGTAGTAGTATAGACAAACATACAGATAAATTACATAGTAGAAAAAAATGTCACAACTTCAACTTGGCATCTCATTTAAATTAAGTGTTTCGACCTTGTTCGAACTATTTCTAGTTTGACTGACGGTCAGGCAAACCGTGAAACACAGGGTCTTTGTGATCGTTGCATTGGAAATTAAACGATTTTTAAAGGATCTTTGATAAATGATGATTAATTTTGCGTTTATCAGCGGCAGGCTTAAATACTTTTGATGTTGTCAATGTTAATAAGAAACGTCGTTATTTCCTGTGTTTGTAAAACGAAATATCCGCTGTTATCTGGAGCGAATGTGCAAGTTCCTAGCAGTGCTGTGTACGGAAATGGGGAACCTATGTTAACATCGTTTAAAAGTGGGTAATAAATTATGCCGTTTTTCTTGTTTGTTAGACCATCTGTGCTTGCAGGTTCAGATTACAGTGACGTCGAATGGAAATTTCAAAAAAGGAATTAGGGGCAGGCGGGTGGTTTATCAGAAAACTGAGTTTTTAGTGAAACAACTATTTTACCTGGTGTCTCAAAAAACGGAGAAAGTTAACAGTATCAACAGACTGATTTATTGTGAAAGCAGTTGCTTTGTGACACTCAATCAAACACAATATGAATCAAATTTCGGCATAGAAACTATTGCTCTCCAAACATGACAACTTATAAACACCAGAATTTAGATATTTGATAATTGTTCTCTTTGGCATTAAATAAAAGATTACTACGTTTGTATTGTGACTTCAAGCTGCATTAGATGTTGCGTTTGGACAATATTTTAGCATTCAATCACTCACATTTTAAATATATGTGTGGGAGACGTATTTTGAGGGTTTGTTTACAACCGACACATCAGGATAAATTAATCGTTAAACTATATGTTGTGCTTTTTGGTAAATTAGTTTATTAATGAACTTATATTCCACAAATTTTTATTTAATACCAAGACAGCAGAGTTAACCAATATGTAAATTCAGGAGTTTATAAGCTTTCATGTTTGGAGTGCAATAGTTTCTATGTCGGTATAACATCTTCAGTTTGATATTGTTTGATAATATCATTACATTTTTGTTCAAATTAGCCACAAAAAAGTGAAAATTTAAGTGATATTCAACTAAGTTAATTTGTTTTTATGCATTAGTTTATTTTTTTTTTTAAAACAACAATTTTTTATTTATTTCAAATATCAAAAATAAATCAAATCAATGAAAAATCCACAATAAATCTAATGTGAATTCAAAAATGTCATTATCAAAACACCTTAGAATTAAATAATAATTAATTTAAAAAGATTTACCTTTCTTTGAAATGATTCTATTTTATATGAATTAGATTTAAGGTTCAATGATTAATCAAATGCAAAGGATCAAAATTTTATACCGTTACTAAAATGATGATTTTTCAAATATGTACTCTAAATTTCTAATGTTCTAATATAAATGAATATCAAATAAATTATTTTTAAATAAACTTAAACAGTAAATACCTTTTTCAGTTTAAAACTCTTTTAAAGTGTTTTCACTTTATCCTCTTTTGAAACGCTTATGCTGATGGATGCTGTCTCACCTTAGTGTCTTGGATGATACCTTATAACCTGCTATCTAACTATAAAACCTCCCCTACCAATGTTTACAACCTTTGCTATTATCTGCCAAAAATAATTGATATTTACTTCTGCTCCCAATATTTTAACCATTTACTTTCAGCTTCTTAATTGAATTACTTTGTTTGATTATAATTGATGCTATACCTTATACTGCTTGGTTTGTATTATATTTTAGCACATTCCCATACAACTTTGTACTATTTAAATTCAGCTACTCTTGAATGTGATTGTGTCCACTTAAATTTCAATCATCTTTAAAAAAATCCTTGAATTTGTAAGACTTTTGACAGTAATTCAATTAAGAAGCTGAAAGTAAATGGTTAAAATATTGGGAGCAGAAGTAAATATCAATTATTTTTGGCAGATAATAGCAAAGGTTGTAAACATTGGTAGGGGAGGTTTTATAGTTAGATAGCAGGTTATAAGGTATCATCCAAGACACTAAGGTGAGACAGCATCCATCAGCATAAGCGTTTCAAAAGAGGATAAAGTGAAAACACTTTAAAAGAGTTTTAAACTGAAAAAGGTATTTACTGTTTAAGTTTTTTTAAAAATAATTTATTTGATATTCATTTATATTAGAACATTAGAAATTTAGAGTACATATTTGAAAAATAATCATTTTAGTAACGGTATAAAATTTTGATACTTTGCATTTGATTAATCATTGAACCTTAAATCTAATTCATATAAAATAGAATCATTTCAAAGAAAGGTAAATCTTTTTAAATTAATTATTATTTAATTCTAAGGTGTTTTGATAATGACATTTTTGAATTCACATTAGATTTATTGTGGATTTTTCATTGATTTGATTTATTTTTGATATTTGAAATAAATAAAAAATTGTTGTTTAAAAAAAAAATGCATTAGTTAGTTTCACCAAATAATTTTTAAAGTTACCGATTTCTCCATATACATTTTTAAAATGTATTTTCAGTTTTCTTACTTTCTTGTGTTTTTATAATGACTAAAATGCCTATTGCTATTATAGAATAGTAGAAAACATCAGTGAAATCTTTCGTGTATTCTATGTGTCTCAACAAACGTTCTATTCTATTAAATTATTCAAGGAGCTTGGCCATGAAGGTGATCGTCCAGAAACAACTGCAAGATCGTCAAGGAGTGAGTCAAGTGAAATCAAAAGATGTTGCTTGAGAGATTACCATCAGCAAATCATTGGACCACTGAACTGAGAAAACGAAACTCACGTTGAAGCCTTGCAAGATCTAAACAGTTCATTATGGATGAAATCAAGCGGGTATGAGTTCTAATGTGTCACAAACTTAAGCGCTGGGTCACAATTCCGCGTACCAACTCATTCTCATCTCAGATAAGAAGCTGTTCAATCACCAAAACGATAAGATATGGTACTGCAGAACCTGTCTGCAACTGACAAACTTGGCCAAAATCTGTAGTCAGTTATGATCTGGGGCAAAACAACTCTGATTTTCGTGGATCTGGTAGTAAAATACGATGGGCAATTCTACCGGACTCTGTTCTGCTCAGCGAAAATAACGCAGTAGAGATGTGAAAACTAACTTCCGGGTATCAACAAATCTACTGAATGGCCGCCCTGCTCTCTATCGGATCAATCGTGTGGTCAATTCTAGAGGCCCCACAAAAGGCTGAAAAAAGTTGCTCCGATAGCAGGAAGACCAACCATGGATACGTTAAAGCATATACACTGAAATACAAGAAAACTATCAAAAACACGGAGAAGAATGGCAAAACAAAACTCTCAAAACCACCAAGAACCAAGAATGCGCATACTAATACAACAACAAAGGTGCCTTAACATCTTTAAGAAGAATATATATATATACTAAAAAGTAAAGTGAAATACATCACGAGAACCAGAAATAAAACTAATAAAGCAGGGAATTAAACAAAAAAATGATGATATTCTTTAAGATAGCTCTAGTAGAAGGAATCGTACCAGATCCATACTACATGTGTTGAGAATTATAGGTTCATCAATCTTCTCTCTACAACCTCTCCCCGAGAATAATCACTACCCATTTGAAATAAAAAGATAAAATGGGCTAACTAAGAGAACTACAATAGGCATAAGTCTTATCAACAGTATTAAAACCACTTGAGAACGTACATAAGGAATTACATTAAGAACAACATAAAATAAAAAAAGATCGATTACTGAACAAACAATAAAAGAGATAAATAATACGACAACCAACAAAAAAAATAGTAAACTGCTACGTATATTTTGGACAGAGGCAATACTGAACCAGGATGATCAAAAGCTGGAGACTAATCCAGAAGTCTTGGTTGCCACACACCGCCAGAGCCGAAATTCCAGTGATTAATAATAATTTATATGGAAATTTTAATGAGACTACCCTGGAACAAAGGTATTGCTTTAATTAAGAAAAGGTCTAGTAGTTTAATACTAAATTCCATCTCCTTAGGAGTCGAATTTCTCAACTTCAAATTTAAAATGAGGTTACCCTAGATGGCCTATTAAACAAAAACAATAAACCATTACAATTAGGTCGAACCGATAAAAAAATCAGCAATTTGTTGGTCTCCTACTTTTTGGCAGTTAAAAACTAGAATACACAACAATGCAAAAATGATTAAAAGAAAGGAGCATAGAACAAATGGATACTAAACACCACAAAGGTTCAAACCACCAAACGATTATGAGGTATGTTGAAATAAAACTGCTTACGTAGCAGAGGTAATAGTTCTCAATAGCACTGTTTAGAAACACCCGGAAAGATTTCAAAAGAGTCTATGTGGGGAGGTTGAAAATATCAGAAAGGAAAGAACGATTTTCTTATTAACAGAATTAAACGCGGCACCCATCTAGCATATAATTATTTTCAATTTTAAATATTTAGAATATTAAAAAACTGTTCGATTGTGATTGCTTTAGCTACGTATTAACAATGTCGGGAATCTTTAACATGCGACAGTTTTGAGAGAAAATTTTCAGCGTCGGCCTTAACAACGTGGAGGAATCCAGAAGATATTATCACGAAAGAGACAATGAGGTCTATTGCGAAGACGCCCTTCTGGATACCCTTCACTGGTATCTAACACAAATGTAGGTGCAATGAAGTTTTCATACCTTAATATTCGTTTTTAATTTTTAATGGTGCCTTATAGCAACCAAACAATCAGTTCTAATACCAAACAAGTTGTTATACAATGATATAACTAAACATACAAATTTAAAGCCTTTACAACAGGTGCATTACCTGTTGTAAAGGCTCGAGTTCAAAATAGTATTTGTGGTTACTAAGATACAAAGTGTGAAAGTCTGAAGGCACAATAAATGTAATCGCACGAATCCATCCCTTTTTATAAATTCATTAATTTTAAAAGAAGTGAACTAACAAAAGAAAGTAACAATCTAAACCGTATCCTTATAAACAACAAAATTACATAAATTTCCCACAAAAGTCATCTGACACATCATCCCGCTCGCATACCAAACATGAACCCCATTGACCTAACCGGAATAAATTTGCGCCACCTGGACACGTTATGCACATGCAAGTTCTTCTAGACGGTAAACTACTACTTCGTAATTTATACGTAATGACTTTTGAAAAATGCACTCGTAAAATGATTTGGAATAAAGAAAAGCATAAATGTTTTGGACAGATATACGGGACGGCATCGTATAAGTAGAGTTATTCGCGACCGCAAAAAAATCTCGTTTCGATCTTGTGAAGATATAATTTTTATGAGGTCCCGTAAAATGAGATGGGCTATAAATTTTTGTCGAAAAGGCCATCGTCTGGGAATCTTGAAAAATGTGACGTTCGTTAGATATAAGTCTTTTGTCGTCGAAAATATATTTCGGTGTAAACTTGGCAGTTCTATGTGTTTTTAATACCATTTAATATCAATCAAGTAAGGATATTTCATTACTTGTCCGACTTGGTTGTTGTTCTGAAATCTTGTTTCTTTAGATTGTTTACTATAATGAGTATCTAGAAAGTAAATGTGTAAAAAAAGAGCGGCAGTCATTTGAGACTGAACGATCGAAGGGAAAGCTTTTTACGAAATAGTCTTCCCTTCTCTCGTTATCTCACTGTCTTTATTTTTTTTCTTTGTGTCACTCTTAGTAATGGATATACATATCAGGTGATATAAAATAATTGTCACTATTTTGTTACGATATTGAGTAAGTGTTTGTAAACAGTTTTGTTCATCTGAATAAGTATTTGAAGACAAGATATCAAAGAAAAGTTTTTATACAAAACAATAAATTATATACAAATATATTCAACCGTAGCAACACTTTAAAATTTTGAAGTTCTTACTCTACATAATAGTAAAATGAGCTTTATTCATTTTATATGAATTGAAAATAGTACATAAAATTAATTAATGACATAACATTTAAAAAAAAGTATAATTGTTTCGAACCCGAGAACTTTTTTATTCGCAGCCTTGCGCTTTAGACTCTTGACCACTTGTTTTTAATTAAAGCATGTTCTTTTCAGGATAAAAAAGTTGCGGATGTATGTAATACATGGTTCTTAACCTTTTTAGGTCCGTTACCCTTATGACCTAACTAGGGTGACTGATTTTACCCCTCCTCCCAACGATGAGCTCAAACAACACGTGTTAATACAAATACGTAGACTTTATTAAACATAAAAACAATTGCACATGAAAAATTCAGGTATTTTGACTCAAAATTACATTTATAAGCTAGGTTTAACTCATCAAATATGTCTTAACTAAAAATAAATAACTTAGGAGCGATTTTCCAATCGTCAGTCAATTTCTAAAACTTAGAAAACATAAAATAAATTTATAATTTTTAGTGCCAAAGTTTGTTAATATTAGGTTTTGTTTCACTTAAAGTGCATCTCAAATCGTGTTCCACATTGAGACGATTTCTGGCCTTTGTTTTTAGTATATTTTTTATGTGGCTTCCGGAATTAGGACTTGATTGTTTTTTTACAAAACAATAAAACAAATGAAATCACTGCACGAACGGTACAGTTCAGACTGCGCCAGTTGCCCGGGTGATAGCGGGCAATGAGAAGAGGGGGCGATGAGAAGTCATTGGGTCTTATCTGGTCCAATCAGCGTCCTCGTACCTGGAGGTTGGTTGCCGGTGAGGCATAGCGGCAGAGGCCGAAGAAGAGCTCTCTAAATATTTTTAATTTGGACGCTGGGCTCGCTAATTATATTTTCGTTCGAGATTATATATGCTGTCTCTATGAATTTTCTTTTGTACCAGTGCTCTTCCCTGTGAATTGCTCTGGCCTGATCCCAGTTGATATTATGGTGTTCCGTCCATACGTGATTAGCTAGCCCAGACTTCGTTACATCCGCCCTTTGAGTAGCTGTGCGGTGCTCCTTAATCCTGGTGTCCAGCGGTCGCTTTGTCTCTCCAATGTAAAGATTGCCACATTCACACGGTATGCTGTATATACAGTTCTTTGGTATTGCTGGTGCGTCGGGCCTCGTTCTTGTTATCATGCTCCTCAAGGTGTTGTTGCTTTTGAAGATCATTCTGATTCGATAGCTGTGTGTTTCTCTGACAAGCCTTTAGTATACGGTAAAATTAGAGTTGCTACCTGATGTCCTCTTCCTGCCTAGGTGGTTTGTCCAGCTCTTCAAACGCCTTGGTAATGATCGTTTGCGGATATGCATTCATCAAAAGGTTTTCCCTAAGTTTCACTTGTTCTATATTACTTGGATGTTATATTGGTTTATTTCCTATTTATTATTAATTTTCCATAAACTCTTAATATATTACCTGGTCCCTGTTTTTTTACATAGAGGACTGAATTGCTCATCTATTTTCATATGTGTATGCCTTCGTTCAGAAGCGTTCGCTTCAATACTAAGGGCAAGGACACAAGAGTAGTGGCGTAATTCGGGAGTGGCAGTTACCACCCCACAATCACAAAGATGTGAATTATTTGCAAATTCATTAAATGCATTATTGATTTGTTTTTAGGAATCTGAGGTAAATCAAATTCAACCCGTGGTAGAGAAAACTAGAAGGCGTTAATTGGATAAGTAGGTCTTCCATTCTTCTGAAATCCTTACCACCCTACTAAAAATACAGAAATCAAGCAGCTAAAGAAGAACACATTTCCATCGATAATTCAGTTGGAAGTTCTTGATCCTGAACAACAATCTGTTGCGAGAGCCTCAAAGTTACTAAATTTAATATTAAAACGAGTTAATCCTAACTCCAAGAGCCTGGAGGAAGGTAAATTCTATAGGTTTAAACCTCAGAACGACTGTGTTTAATGTATTAACCCAAAAATACAGGTTTCAAATTTTATTTAGGTAAATTTAGTTCAAGATACCCCCCCCCTGAAGCATGAAATCCCCCTGAAGCACGTGTCTGGATCCGCCCCTGGTTAGGGCCCCAACCACGTAATTATTAAGGGTGGGGGCAGAGGGTAACGATAGTTTCTGTATTGCCAACGACAACAGGATCTAACCCAGATCCCGAAACACTTGGAAATATACAGAATTTACAACAAGTAGGTGTGGTGTTAATCTCAACAAATGCAGAAACATTAAGCAACGATGCCACAAATATCATTCATAAAACAACTTTCAAATTCTATTTCATATACTTGAATACCCGGTACGAGGGTTGCCTTTTATATTTCGGGATTGGACAACTCTAGTGTTGCAATCTGACAACTGACAGGTCTATCGTAAAGTTTGACATTTTTGAGGTTATACGTACTCAGAACGCTTTGACATACGAGCGCTATGTGTTGTTTACAGTAAGTTAAAGAATTCATCTCGGCCAAAAAATGCAATTAAATCGTGAACATTTTCGTGCGATTATTTTTTACAACTTTCGACGTGGATTACGTCAGCAAGAGTGCATGGATGAACTTAATTTATTTTTTGGCGATGAAACTCCATCAAGGAACACTGTTTATCGATGGTATGGTGAATTCAATCGAGGTCGTAGTTCACTCCAAGACGAATTTAGTGAAGGTCGTCCAAAAACAGTTGTTGTTCCGGAAACCACTGATGCTGTGCGCGGATTGATATTGCAAAATCGTCATATGACCTATCGTGAGATTGAGTCAACCTTAAACATTAGTGGGACCAGCATACATTCAATATTGCATAAACATTTGAATGTCAAAAAAAATTTGTTCGCGTTGGATCCCACACAATTTGTCAATCGTTCAAAAAAAAGGCTCGTGTCGATTGGTCGCAAGAAAAGCTCAAAAAATACGATAGCGGTGCTTCAAAACACGTTTATGATATAGTGAATCGTGGATTTACGCGTATGAGCCTGAAAGTAAACAGCAGTCGACTGTATGGGTGTTTCAAGATAAGCCGAATCCAACATAAGTTGTTTGCGCACGAAGCACTTCCAAGCAAATGATCGCCTGTTTTTTCGGAAAAACTGGACATGTCGCAACCGTACCACTAGAACAACGCAGAACAGTCAATTCTGAGTGGTACACAACCATTTGTTTGCCAGTTGTCTTCCAAGAAATGAGGAAAACCAACCCCCGAAGACGGATCACTCTTCACCACGACAATGCGAGCTCTCACACATCGGCTCAAACAACTGCATTTTTGACCACTCAAAACATCGATTTGATGAGTCATCCGCCGTATAGTCCTGACTTGTCACCAAATGACTTCTTTTTATTTCAGAACGTAAAAAACAAACTGAGAGGTCTACGTTTTTCGACACCCGAAGAAGCGGTTGCTGCGTTCAGAATGCATGTTTTGGAGATAGCTCAATCAGAGTGGAAAAAGTGCTTCGACAATTGGTTCAAACGCATGCAAAAGTGTATAGATCTTCATGGGGAATATTTTGAACAACAATAAAGCGATTTTCGATGATTACTATTTGTTTTTGTTCTCTAATCCCGTAATATAAAAAGCAGTCCTCGAATAATGTATAATTTAAACTTTAAACCATCACTTAAGCCTAAATCAAATAACATCGACCAAATTAGCCTAAATACTGAGTAAACTAAACAGATAACTCCTTCATGCTATACCTATTAACATCGTACGTCTTAATTTAGTATTATCATACCTCTTCGACTCTTGTCATATTATCAAGTCAAGTGAATGAACTGAGCAGTCAACTGAAGTCGACCAGCTTAATAAGGCAATTAAAATGGTCGACGGAAGTTCAAACGCAATGAAAAAAAAAACCAACGAGAAGACAAAAACTCAGTCTTTTGTAACGCCTCTTGCTGCTTGACCCTCGAGAGGTTAAGTGATCGTCTAGTAGGGATAACGTGCTGAAAAACTCGTAATTATTTATTGCAATGAGCAAGTTTTTCATTGAGATTATGAGATCCAAAGTAATTACGGGGGATACGCAGCTAAAGTGGTGACGTAATTGTATGAGGTGACAAGTGTTGGTAAAGTGAATTCACACGACTTTAATTACGTTCTCACATATGGTTGATCCGTGTAGAATGAAAAACGGTTAGATCTACATATGTAAATTGATCCAACCTTATTTATAAACACATCAATAGACTTGCGGAAATATGGATCCTTGTATAATGAAAAACAGGTTAGATCTATGTAAACTGAAACACCCTTATTTATAAAAATACGGATTTTGAAGGCTATTTTGCAAATCGCAAAAAATCATTTTCAACACCTAAACGCCACTCTTAATTCAATAATACCTAAATAACTTTTAATTTAATTTTTGTTTTTTTGCAACTGGTCTTTTCCTGATATTTTTTTTATTTTTTTATTGCAATTTCTCTACATGTAACAAAAAACCTAACGGACCTAGTAGAAAAACCGGATTATTAAATGAAAAGTTTTTACTGCATGGAAAAGAATTAGAAGTATTATAGTACGCTCTTAAACCATCCTGTTTCACTGCTGCACCCTGTAATAACACACAATACAATAACAACATTAAATGTAAACATTCATTTATTTTACATTATTACTTACTGATATTTACAGCAAGTTTGTTTATCTGTTCTGACCTTTATTCTATCATTTGAAGCATTGTACATTTATCTGTCGACTTATTACTTTACTGATTTGTTGAAATTTTAAAAGATAAATTAGGGTATACACATTGCAAGAACTTGTTGAGCTGGTAAGTCTTTATTACCAAAATCAAAATTGTGCTCGATAGGCTGCAAGGATTTTTAACCCAAAACCATCTCGAACGTAACGTTCGTCATAAATACGTATTGGAGTTGATTTTAAAATATGTTGAGACGGGCTCAGTAATGAATAAAAAAAAGGGTAGCTGTGGCTACACTGAGCCATATAAGTTGGACATGGCGCATACCAAACACGCTGTCTGTCCAGCAAATCTCTGCAGCTTCCGGTATTAGCAAAACTAATGTTTTTAGAATTTTGCATAAGCACAAATTCCATCTGTACAAAATTAAATTACTTCATGAATTGAATGAGGATGATTGGGATCGAAAGCAAGAGTTTTGCGAAATTATGAGCCAGCGTATGATCGAAAACCCAAACTTCTTGTAGAAAGTTTGCTTTTCGGATGAGTGCACTATTTCACTTCATCGGGAGGTTAACCGACATAACTGTAGATTTTGGAGCGAAACAAATCCTCATTTATTTCGAGAAGCTCATAGTCAACATCCGGTAAAACTAAACGTTTGGGCAGGGATTTTGGGAAATCATCTAATTGGACCCCTGTTTATACCTGGCAATTTAAATGGTGAAATTTATCACAATATATTGGAAAATCAAATTAATGCATTGATAATACAAAAATTAGAAACTAATCCTCTACTACATGAAGAGCAATTGCATTTTCAACAAGATGAAGCTCCTCCTCACTACGCCGCACCAGTTCGTCAATAACTCGATTTGGAATACCCTGGTCGCTGGATTGGAGGAAGAGGCCCTATAGAATGGCCTGCCCGATGACCTAATCTGAACCCTTTGGATTTTTTTTGTAAGGACATGTTAAATCCAAAATTTTTATGACTCAGCCTTTGGACGAACTACGGCAACGAATTATAGCGGAGTGTCGTCAGATAACACATTTGCTTTAGAGGTATTGTACTGTAAATTCATTTTTTAATACTCTTTTATTATTACATGTACAGAAATTGCAATAAAAAATTTTATTATGATGGTATAGTCCGTAAAAAGGGCTTTCAAATGATTATACGACAACACCTATTTTCCCTATCTCAAATCTCAAGGTCATTGAATTGGGCTGTTTATGTTGACTCCCCCTCGAAACAAAAATCGACCTGTTTTTTCTTATTGCAATAGTTTTGAAAATAACCAAGATATTCAAGGTGGCTCTTTGAGATGGAATACTCTTTCCAATGTCACTTGAAATTCGAGTTTTAAGTACTGTTAGTAGTACTGGAAAACCAATAAACCCGACGAAACATGATGGTTTAAAGACAGCATCGATCTTTTAAATTTTTTCGTTTGGTGATGTGCTGATTAGCTCTACAAATTGCATATTTCCAAATTTTCGGGGGGGGAACCCCCAGGACCCCCCCCGCTGGCTACGGGCTTGCAACATATGAACAAATTATTTCAAATATTACCGTGTATTTCAAAATGAAGGTATCAGTACTGCAGTTTACTTATTGAACTATGGTTAAGTTAGCTGAATCAAAATTTAAATATGAATAGGCTAATTTCTGACAATCTGATGCTTTGATTAATTTTACATTTTAATTTATGTGACTCACCTTGCACATATTTGTTATATTTTATTATAAAAGGATACATTTCTTGGAAGAAGTCTAAATGTGGAGGTTGGAGTATATCTAAGGCCGACAATACCTGAAACAAAACATTAAAATTAATATTTCTTGCATTTTCCAGAAAAAAAATGTTCAAATAATATCATACACACAAAAAGCGTTTTTAGATTTAAGTTCCGTGTAAAGAAACAAATGTCTTGATTACAAAAGGCAGAGACGGTAAAAAAAAAACCTTTTGTTAAATTTACCACAATAAAAACAAGTATGAATGTCTGTTAAAATAGTATAACTATTTAAAACGCCAATTTATTCCGAAAACCAATAGTTATGTAAGCTTTAGTTAAAGTTCCAAAAAATGTGGAAAACTATTTTGTTAGCTCTTATATTGCAAGTTCTTAATGTAACGGATTCTTGTTTAAGAAGAAATATATCGTTTTTTGGATGATATTTATGGCATATTTTTCAATGTTTAAGTACTTCTTGGGAACTAACACCACAAGTCACGAAAAATTGCTGTATATTACAAATGTTTCGGGGTCTAGGTCCGACTCCGTTGTCAATGGTTAAGAAACTATGAATAAAAAAGGCACAATTCTAAAATGTAAAATTAAAATGTTTGACAATATCTATTATTTGAGTTCTGATGTAATTCTGCTAGAGCAGATAACTTTTTTAATTCGTTCCTAAGTCCCACCAGCTACGATTTTCTGAAACATTTATCCTGTTTTTGTTTCTGTATGAAAGTAATTCTTTTTTAAAAGTGGCACTGGCATCATCAGAATTTTGATCATGATCTTGATTACTTTCATCCTCACTTGAGGAATGTATCATGGGTTTGAGATTATTATTTAGAGATGGCTTACTAGCTGTTCCGGAGTCCCTGGTTCCTCCAGATAGGCACATTCAGTAAAATCGCTCATTTTCATTCTTTTAGTTGTTTAAAAACTCGGAGAACTTGTTACTCCATTACTGTATCAGCCAGATTTGTTTTCAATATTTCTTCCTTAATCATTTCTTCATTCAATGATTTGAAAAATTGTAGCGCGGTTCTAAATACGTAGAGATTTTTAAGTGACATAAAATTCAACAGCAAACCGCATAAGCCATCAGGTAAATAATGGTTTATAAGACAAATGACATAATTTTAACAGCAAACTCGTAGAAGTAAATTATTTAAGCCTTAAAAACCCCAAAAAATATGGAAAAATATGCTAATATGGGCCCTTAATAGTTTTTTAGATAAAAACGTAACAAACTGCTGAGAAAAAACGTATAATAATACAATTTATCATAATGTTCATCTCGTACCTCAAGAAAATTCTAGATCTGTCCATGTGCCTTGACAGCTATTGTCAGTGTACCGCTGGCTGGCTGTCGCATATTCGTATATTTAATTTCGTAATTTATTTGTTTGCTATTATTTTACACTAACTTCTCGGCATTCTAGCGAAAAACCAAGATAGACAAATTGAAGTGGAATTTATGACAAAATATCTTAACTATATCCCGGTCGGACTAGTATCGTTAATACAGTGGGATGTGCAAAATAGATCTCTAAATTATTTAAATTCGAATTGTTCAAAAACTACTTATTCAATAGTATCCATTGTGAGCCCATATAAACTTAATATCACAAACTATCGTTTTGACGATTACTAATACTCTAGTATGTATGAGTTACCAGAAACTTATACATTTTTGAAAAAAAAAACACTTCTGGCCAGTTTTTATGAGTATACTCGGTAAAATATGATCCAATCAGGATGCAGAAACGATCGGTTAGAAGGATTTCTATGAGGGCTGTCTTTTATATTTCGGGATTGGACAACCCTAGTGTTGCAATCTGACAACTGACAGCTCTATCGTAAAGTTTTGACATTTTTGAGGATATACGTACTCAGAACGTTTTGACATACGAGCGCTATGTGTGTTGTTTACAGTAACTTAAAGGATTCATCTCGGCCAAAAAATGGAATTAAATGGTGAACATTTTCGTGCGATTACTTTTTACAACTTTCGGCGTGGATTAAGTCAGCAAGAGTGCATGGATAAACGTAATTTAATTTTTGGCGATGAAACTCCACCAAGAACCACTGTTTATCGATGGTATGGTGAATTCAATCGAGGTCGTAATTCACTCCAAGACGAATTTCGTGAAGGTCGTCCAAAAACAGTTGTTGTTCCAGAAACCATTCATGCTGTGCGCGAACTGATATTGCAAGATCGTCATGTGACCTATCGTGAGATTGAGTCAATCACCCATTAGTGGGACCAGTATACATTCAATATTGCATAAACATTTGAATTTCAAAAAAAAATTGTTCGCGTTGGATCCTAGACAAATTGTCAATCGCTCAAAAAAAGGAAAGAAAAGCTCAAAAAATACGATCGCGGTGCTTCAAAACACGTTTATGACATAGTGACAGGTGATGAATCGTGGATTTACGCGTATGAGCCCGAAAGTAAACAGCAGTCCACTGTGTGGGTGTTTAAGATGAGCCGAATCGAACAAAAGTTGTTCGCGCACGAAGCACTTCCAAGCAAATGATCACCTGTTTTTTTCGAAAAAACTGGACATGTCGCAACCGTACCACTAGAACAACGCAGAACAGTCAATTCTGAGTGGTACACAACCATTTGTTTGCTAGTTGTCTTCCAAGAAATGAGGAAAACCAACCACCGAAGACGGATCACTCTTCACCGCGACAATGCGAGCTCTCACACATCGGCTCAAACAACTGCATTTTTGACCACGCAAAACATCGATTTGATGAGTCATCCGCCGTATAGTCCTGACTTGTCACCAAATGACTTCTTTTTATTCCCGTACGTAAAAAACAAACTGAGAGGTCAACGTTTTTCGACACCTGAAGAAGCGGTTGCTGCGTTCAGAATGCATGTTTTGCAGATACCTCAATCAGGGTGGAAAAAGTGCTTCGACAATTGGTTTAAACTCATGCAAAAGTGTATAGATCTTCATGGGGAATATTTTGAAAAACACTAAAGCGATTTTCGATGATTAATATTTGTTTTTGTTCTCTAATCCCGAAATATAAAAGGCAGCCCTCGTAATTCTCTATAACTTTTCTGTAGACGTCATTACGATTCCTCCACTACTTATCTTTATATAAGCAAAAATTATCTATAAACAGTTACTGACTTGATGGTACAAGCGAATTGCTGTTGAATTTTATGTCCGAAAATGAGTTCAATTTTGCTCTATAAACTGGTGTTATTTCCGTATTTTCATCCGGTTGAGGCCTCTAAACAGGCTTGGATATCTGAAGCGATGATAGGCTCTGGAATGCTTGTTGCGTCGATTTCGACTTCTGTTATTGACCTATAAACAACGCCGCTGCCTTTGTTCATATGATACTGAATGTTCACAGAATTGACTCAAAATTCAAGTAAAGTCAAGGTGACACACTCCAAAGTTGTGAGGGGCATGAGGATTTGTAGCACATTTTTCGTATCTTAGTGCAGACGCTTACTAAAAAAAGAAGAACATCTACAAACCGTTTGATTACTTATAGAGCACCCGTCAAGAATGCCTTATCTGTGCATATTTTTCGCCAAAATGGTAGAATTTTCCATTGGATTTTCTAAAAATATATTCGTCATTGCGTCTCCTATTAAGTGTCTTATAATTAAAAAGTCACGTTTAACATTTTATTTATAAATAGCATCTCATAGAGTTTCTGGGTCAGAAGCTGAAATCTTTGTCAATGCCACGCCGGATCATTTGTGCGACATGGAAACAAGGATAATAGAAGCTCCATTCAAAAGGGAACATCCACTTTCAGTGCTCTCGAACCCTTGAAGGCTATAATTAATTCATTTTCCCGATAACGTTTTTATCGTTCTACTTCGTTTGAAAATTAATTTCCTTCCAATTATAAACACAGCGAAGGTCGTCCAGGCAATGAGAGAAACATCTAATACATATTAATAAAATTAAAGCGTCTGTCTGCCTGTAATTTCGAAATAACTGCTTTTATTAAAGTTCATACGGTTAGTTGCAAGGTCATAAAACCCAAACCGACTCCGAAATAATTTTTGAACATCTGGATGTCTGTCCGGGATACCCTTCAGAGGCGACAATTTTCATGGGGCTTCCACAGCAAATGGAATGCTCATCTAGTTTTCTTCCCGAAAATATATAGATTTTTCTGTAAAATAATTAAAAAGTTCAATATTACGCTGTATACATGTGTATCGGCTTAGACACTGGAGATAAGCTATGTCACATCGTAAAAATACGATAGTTGTCGAACTTTATCACTCTCGTCCTGGAGCATTTTATATTTCATCCAGGCCAGAAAGTAAATTTGTTAGTATGTTTTTCAGTACAGGACAGAAAGTTGTCGCAAACACTTGTTTAAACAGTTATAAGTTTAAATCAATATAAATAGATATATGTTAGTCATGTTCGAAATACAGGTGAGACAAAAAGAATAGTTTGTTTGCTAGAAAGTATTATTATACAGACTTTTAAATTTTACTTGAGGTTTTGCATTTTAGGCATCGATTTGTAAACTTCAGATTTAGTTGAATAAAGGTTATTATTAGAATGTACAGGAAAAAAAACACACTTGCATCATTTCTTTGTATATTTTCAGTAAATTTATTTAATTATTCTGTATTTCGGCAGTCCTTTTGTGTATTTGAAATATATAGTGAAGAGAAAGTGAAGTACTCCACCATAGCCAATTGTAAAGTTAAACAAGTGGCACCTCGTCAAAAGCATGGAATTATCTTAGATGTCCAGATCTGAAAGCTTAAATGTTAAAAATTATGATTCAAACTGATGAACTATGAAACAGACAAACAGGTGGAATGTCTGGAATTATTTCGTTTTTATTTATTAGAAAATGGTTTGATAAAAAATTACAAAATTTTCACAATCAATTCAGCTATCTACTGAGACTTGGGGAGTAGGCAGATTGAGAGCCCGAGTTCGAACTAGACCATATTTCAATCCACTCTTTTTTTGTTTCTTGATAATGGCTTCAAAGCAGGAGCCGAAACGTCGAGTATTTAGACGCGATTCTCAGTCGCAATCCATTCCAGTTCATATACAAGGTGAGTTTTTTTGATGACACTTTCGGTTTTTTTGTAAAAAGTCATGGCTTATTAGATATTTTGAAAAAACGAAATTCTGTCGATTTAGTCAAATCCCTCTAGCTCCTTTGTTTTTGATTTTATAAAAAAAGTGTAAATATCAAAATTGAAGGGAATTGTATCCCGAATATGATTGTCATGTCTTCATTTGAGTGACAGCTCTCGTTTTCGAGATATGACACAAACTTATCTTTTTTTTAATGGAAACCATAGTTGGCTATGACCTCAAACAATCGGACATTTTTAGAGCTTTTCAACGATATAATACTCTATATAGTTATTCATAAAAATAACGAAGTTATGGATGCTTTTCTTTCTTATTTTCACTTTTAACGTAGGTAGCCATGAAAAAGATTGTTTTCACTTTGACGTTTCCTCATTTGAGAGTAATTCCATTAGTAGTGCTGAACTGACAGTCGATATTTACAAGTTTTCGTGATAAAATGGAATATTCTAACGAAGAAAAACTGAATATGGTGGAATGTTATATCATATGTCATAAAAATTCATTGTCATTAAATTGGGCCAGTAAAACTGCAAATCTTTCCCAATTTAACCATTGCTCTATCTCCTCTAGTTTGTCAAGTTGAAACAATCTTAAGACTCCTTTAATTTATATTATCAGTAACAGGATAATCCTTTTTTGTAGTTATTTGATTTTCGATCTTTAAGTTTATTATATTTACTGCAAGTTTTATCAGCTTGGAATTTAGGGGGATCGGAAAAATGTCACAGAGATGGCCTCAGTAAAGGATAGCACAGCAGGGTACGGTAATAACCTGCCCATGTGTCCTTTGTAAAGGATGAAAGAGGTATCCAGTGTTGTGTGTGTGTGAAGCTCGTATCAAAAGATATGTAGGACGGCGGTTCTATTTCAGCAAGGTACCAGTGTAGACTGCTATCAAGTAACCGGGGACTTGTGATTCTGAGTAGTTTATTTTTACGTACAATTTAGATTAATATTATACTATTGCATTACTTTTCGCAGGTACCCAAGATTAGTTGATTATTAATGCACTGAACTAGGTTCCGGATGAGAATCGCGTCTAAATTTATGAAATAATAGACGTTTCGGCTCCTGATTTGAAGTCATTATCAAGAGACAAAATAAAAATAAGGTGTTAGATCAAACGCATCATAAAACAAAAAAATGCTGATTGTTCTAACTGTATAATTTCACATATAAGAAGTAACAAAAATTAAAAAGGAATCGGTTTCCTGTTCCGTTTGACTAACTACAACTCAATCTATGATCGGCTGAAAGAAACCGAACGTTGCTTTTCTGTGAAAAAAATCTTCCAATTTAAACATTTAAATGAAATTCATTCGATTACCGTTGAATGACACAACCATATCACGGTTGATTTAACAGCCAACTCTTCGACGTATAATAGTGTGCTTTTGTAGTAGACAATCGCGGCGGTCCGTGAGAATTTCTAAATGAATGAATGAGCGGTTGACCAAAGAATCGAACGAACGTAATTCAACGACGCTATAGCCGGTGATTCACCGAATCAATGCAGGACGTTTCATTTGTGATTGATATACATATAAATTTCTTTGTCGTATGTTGCGTCAGTTTCGTGTACTAGAGTCATCACACTCTGAATTGACATCGTGACGCGTTGCAGGTCAATTGCTTGTGATGTGTTCATTATTCCTTGACTAGATAAAAAGCTCTTTATATTTTGTACAAGATATTTCCTTTATTGATGGTCACTTTATAACGCGAGGTTTTGATATCTAAAGCCAACGAATTGTTATAAAGAATTTATTTCGGTTATTCAATTGGAGATCAAGTAAAAACTATTGTTAAGTTAACTGTATTTTACTTTAGATCGCCTTTGGGTCTCACAATTTGAAATGTGTCTTCTACAATGGTTAATGCCGTATTTTCTAAAGGGTCAATATAAGTAATTATTCTGCCTATATGATTTTCTGTCAAAAAAGTACCAACAATTCAATTTTTCACCTCTTACAGTCGATCTATATGTATTTATTTCTTCAATGACTTCCAAAATGATTTGAGTGACATTTTGCCAAGTGTACTAGTTCGATTTTTTCTTCTTTTTCTTCAGTGATAATAGATTAGGGTCAAAGATATATCACTGGCGGATCCAGCCCCCCCCCCCAAGCTTTGCTAAAATGGAAAAAATATTAATAATAATACACACTACACTGAAGATTACTAAACTGAAAGAGTTAAGTTACATGATCGTAAACAGTAGACTGGAAAGCAATAACTTGTTAAACTGAAGGAGTATAGGTCCAAGTACTTCTCTTTTCATGTAGTAATAGAGAGAAGACATGTTGAATTGCTCTCCAATTTGGGAATTTAAAGAGTACATGTAAAAGTTGTAAAATTGGAATGCTAACATTTCACCAATGATAAGAGCACTATGGAGATGTACACACCTTTTCTGCTACCTAACGAAAAAACTACTTCATAATTGCTCAGCTCAAACATCGAATACTATGTTCGGGAAATGCATCACAATATGTATTACAGACACTACCATAAGCACAAACCAAGACTATGAAAAGTATCTTTATGATGGATGGACCCAAGAATAACTACAGTTTTTTATATAATGAAATTTATATAAAAAAACAACATCCTGAATATTGATAGATTAAAACAACTATCGCAAGTAATACCTATAAACAGCACCGAAAATATTTACATAATAAAACATTAAAAAAATATATAACCGACTTCCACCTATAACTAAAAAGCTAAAAATAATTATAACAAAATACAACTCTAGCAAATAAATAACACATTAAATGTTGTTAGGTATCTACCCAGGAAGTAAAAAATGTAAACATTAAAAGGTGCTCATTCTGTACAAATTAATTACCTACCAATCTAGTATACTTTTGAAGTCGATGCCCAAGGCCTAAAATTCCCGCACTATTACGTTGGATTTAAAATATTTATGAGGAAATGTCCGTTGTGTCATTTCGATGAAATTTTTGATCGGAATTTTGGAATTTTCGGCGATTATTTGCAAACTTTCAAGTTGCCCGTTGCAGAAAAGTATATGAAATGACCTATGGATCTTCCTTAATATATTAAACGTTATAAAACTATAGACATCCATAAGGAGTTTTCGAAAAATCGACCAATATGTTAGGGATATTGATCGATTTCCATGCACGCATGTGTTCATTCACAAATTTCATCAATTTACCAATAGAATTCTTTTGCAAAATTTGAAGTTTCACCAATCCGGATATATACTCTATCAAACAAGACCATATTCAGCATATATATAATCTCGAACGAAAATATAATTAGCGAGCCCAGCGTCCAAATTAAAAACATTTGGAAACCACTTCTTCGGCCACTGTCGCTACGCATCACCGACAACCAACTGCCAGATCCGACGACACTGATTGGACCGGATGAGACCCAATGACCATGACCGGCGACGCATGACCGATTAAAGGTATAAATACCAGGGATAAACTGAATTTCCCATCATGAACCTGATGACGATAGCAGATACAAAGCTATTGAAACGTTGTGAGATCAACCTTTTCGCGACGATAGAAGTCCAAGGAAATTTCGAGTGTACACTTCTGTTAATGGTGCATTCAGATATCTGTAATTTAAGTAACAATAATTATTCACAGTTGAAGTTTTTTTTTGGAAATGCTTCTAACATAATGCTAGGAATTTGGATTTAATTTATAATACAGTTCGAAAATAAATATTCCCATTCTCGAACAGTTTTATCACCATTACAATAGAAAATAGTCTTTATATAGCTGACCCCTAGATAGTCGAATATTTTCCTAACGAATGATTGGCAACTCCAGATCGTTCCTATATAGGCAGCGTTACTCTTGTTGTTAATAGCTTAGCTACTTATATTCTAATATTCATAAAATTGATTTGTTACTTTTGGAGAACTAGATTATGGAATGTGTTCAAAAATTAATTGTTGTTGAAAAGACGTGTGTAAGAAAGTCAATTATTCAAGAAGACAACTACATTTATGTATTAAATTATGGCTACAATAAAAGTCTGCCTGATAAACAAAATGTAAAACACTTTGATAATCGAGAAACTCACACTGTTACCCATTTCGAATTGGAAAATAATATCCCAAAAACATTTTCTCATAAAATCAGCTGAGAGATCACATTCTAAACCTCATTTAAATATATTTAACTAGCTGGGCTGCTCTGGGTCAAATTGTCAATCTAACCCACTCAAATACCCACAGAAAGTCTAATCAAAATCTGTTTAGGAGTTAAATTTTTCTTTCTAAACACTCTCGTAGCGCCACATCCGGGATAAATTATAAGTCTATCCCAGTCAAACAAACACAAAAAGTTTCATCAAAATCCACCGAACTGTTTAGTAGAAGTTCATTTTTTTTTCCTATAACCCGATCGGGGTATTAAAAAACGTACCTCCTCTGGGAATTGACCCCGAGATCTTCCCATTACTAGCAACACGCTCTAAGCCACTGAGCTAAAGTGCTTTCTTATATGACGGTCGCCGAGCGAGTATAGCAGCGACGCATTGATTGAACAATTATCGCATTTAAAATCCGTTACGCAGTTTAAAAAGGGGCAGACGGCCGGAAGCAACTTTGTTTTATACTAAGTAAAGAAAGATAATGTTTCAAAACCAACACAAGATATTGTTTCTATTTACATATTTTGAATATGTTGAATAAATGAACGCAAAATTTATGTAGCGCCATCTACCGGCCGGGTATATGTCATGCTGTTTGCAGGCAATCAATCACATGAAACTTGCGCTCAAATTTTTGAAAATATCTTTAAAAGTACTACCAATATTTGTAAAATACTGCTAAAAAAATAGTTTTTACTCACGTTTTCGTGTTTGAAAAAACACAACATCTTCAGTTCTCTAAAAACCCTCTTCGACGATACAACGGATTGGAAAACGTTGGGTAACTTCTTCAACGCCACCCGCCTGCCGTCCCTGGGGTCCGTCACCGCCCTGTAAAAAAAAACAAAAAAAAATCAGAAAAAAAAAGACAGACGCAAGGGAGCTATAAAGTATCATCACGATAAAAAGGAGGGTAGCTTTTCTGAGCTAGCTCGTAGCGAGCGGGTCTTTTTTAAGTAGCCCAGGGTAGCTGCCAAGGCCACGACATGAATAGTTAAAATTTCGTCGTTGCTGACTTCAGAGATCGAGAATAAATACGGATCATCAAGAATTTCGTATCCATAATTCGATTAAGAAGCACTCAAACAAATTGGACGTCGGGACATTGTTGTACAGGATAAAACTCGAAAATACACTTTTATACAATGTAAGGCAAATATTTTACAGGTTAGTGCTCTAGTAGTGAACGCCAATGAAGATATTTGCACTTTATTTGTACATACGTTATGAATAAGGCATTTCTCTGGCCATATCATCATATAACTTTTTTTTTCAAAATGCTACAAAAAAAACTAGGGAATATTTTTCAATTTGGTTCTTTTTATTCGAAAGTGCAATCCTTCCCGTTATTTATGGAAAACAATTTCATTCAAATGGCTTCCACAGTAGCTAATTCGGCCGGTCCAATTTTTCAATATATTTTCAATTGTATGCGGCTGTATTTCGGCGATGCAAGCACGAATATCGTTTTTGAGCGCGTCAATTGTTTGTGGATTATCGGCATAACATTTGTCTTTAACAGCGCCCCACAAATAATAGTCCAGCGGTGTCAAATCGCAGCTTCTTGATGGCCAATTCACATCTCCAAAACGGCTAACTAAACGATATTCAAATCGAGTGTGGCATAACTCAATTGATGGGCGCGATGTGTGGCACGTGGCACCATCCTGTTGAAACCAGATGCCGTCCATGTCCAATTCATCAATTTCCGTGAAAAAAAAAATCGTTCAACATGGGGCGGTAGAGTTCGCCATTCACAATAACAGCTGCTCCTTCCTCATTTTCAAAGAAAAATGGGCCGCTGATGCCGCCAGACCAAAATCCACACCAAACAGTCACTCTTTGGGAGTGCATTGGCTTCTCAACGACCACATATGGATTTTCCGTTCCCCAAATTCGGCAATTTTGCTTGTTAACATATCCACCGAGGTGGAAATGAGATTCGTCCGAAAAAATGATTTTTCGGTAAAATTCGGGGTCTTCGTTCAAGTGCTCATTGGCCCATTGTGCGAAGCGATAGCGCATTGGATGGTCTGTTGGCTTCAACTCCTGTACCAACTGAACTTATACGGTGTCATTCCGAGGTCTTTATGCAAAATTCTCCTCAAAGAAGTGCGCGAAATGTGCAATTCTTGCGACCGATGGCGATTGATGTACTCGGAGTATCGGCCACACTTTGTGCTACAGCATCAATATTCCCCCGTGTACGCACAGTAAGAGCACGTTGACGTGTTGGTTTGTCAATGAGCAAACCAATTTCACGCACTTTTTCCACAAATTGTCTCACATACGGAGCGGACGGCGCTTCTTTTCGGCCCATAGAAGTACGGCATTTTCGCACACATTCGGCAACAACACACTCACTTTGGAAATAATTTTTGAGTATTTCCCAACGTTGTTCAAGCGTATATCCAACCATTTTCGTTCACGGGAGACTTCAAACTAATTTTCTGTCAAAACAGATCTGACATAAATGTTACCGTGTTGAAAATGACCGCTAGTTCAAAAAATAATGTTAGATGGCCCACCCTTTAATTAAATGTCAGTAAATAAACTATTTGATTAGCTATATGAATAACTATCTTTAATTGCATGACTTTACAGGCACACTCTAACATCTTAGATTGCTTTTGTATCATCTCAGTTCAGTATCAAACAGATGACGCACAAAATTTGTTGGTAAATTTAAATCAACATCAGAACATTCCACTGGTGCAAAAAGAAGGCACACAAATTCCCGGTATGTCAAAAATAACGAGAAAATTTACACTCAAGAGACAACGAAATATGCATATCCTTGAAGTCGTCCACCTGACCAACCCGATCTAATTCCATGTGAAATGTGTTGTTGCATCGTCGAGACGAAAACCGGCACGTTTAATGACGCCTTTTGAATGAATAATACGGAGCCGAACGCGACCGGCAGTTAATTATTTACAATGCGCGACAAAAGTTAGATACGAACTTTAGATGACTCGCAATCAAAAACTTAAAAAAAATTGAACGAAATTAACTAACCTTCAGATAGGAGAGTGTTCAAGTACTCAATGGTTGACATGCCACGGAATGATAACCGTTTTGTCTAAGAATTTATGGAAGATTATTAAGTTCATTTTGTCTATTGTCAAGGATCAACAATTTCATTACAGAACTCAATTGGGCAGGATAAGCTGTGCTGGCGCATTTAAGTGTCAATTGGTATGGGTTAGTTTCCTATAGAGGGTATGTGAGAATCTATAATTATTAGTTTCAGTTATGAGGACACCTAGAGACGGGAGAGAACAATCGATATCCATTGTAAACTGAATGTTGGGATGTATACTAATCATGTATTGTAAAAATAAGCCTAATTAATATCTGCTATGAGGCCAAATGGCAAAAGAGTCATCAATATATCTAAGTCAACAGTGGCCGTATTCTGTAACTCCTTATGATCGAAACGAAACGTAATAGGTTTGTTCCTACAGACAATTTGCCAATAATTCTAACAGTTCGAAAAATTCTCCACCAATCGATTGTTGGCACAGCCAACTTTCGAGATCGCTGATTCGCTGAAATGTTTTCATATCGTTGTCAACTGTTCTATTCGAACAAAACATGTCATTATAACGCCAAAGATCGATTTGGAGTCACAAAACATTTAATAATTTAGCGTTATATCGTTATTTTATAACGTTAAAGACTTACAGAATACGGTTGTAGGAAGGTTTTAAACTAGATGAATTTAGGGCCTGGTTTTCGATGTGTTTCCTGAAAATGTTAGCAAGCACAGGAGATAGAGGTGACCCTATCGGGGCTCCACGGACTTGTTTGAAATGAAATATACGTGTTAAGAGAACAGTGTTCTATAAGTTTGATGATGACTGAAGTTTCTGAAATTGGAACTTTGGTGAAAAGAGATACAATATCGAAGCTAACTAGAATATCATTTTCTGAAAGTTTTATAAGCGCCATACATATCTAAGAGAGAAAAAAAAATCTTTACGTTCGAGAATGCTTGCTCGGCTCGGAGATTGCAAGGAACTGACAAATCAGGAAGAATATTGGATCTGCCGATGATTTCCTTGGTATTTTTCTCTAAGTAGTAGGATTATAATTAATTACTTCGTAGTCTGGAGTGTGGAGTAGAGAATTGATCTCGTGAACATAATCCTTAGTATTGAAAAGAACGGTCGCGTTACCTCTGTCAGCCGCACGAATAGTTATGTCTCATGTGGTTGTTTTAATATTTGTCTTTCGCTGGAAGTTAGGTTCGATTTTGGAGGCTTTGATGTGTGGGGTACCCTAGCAATTTCCTACCTACTATCTTTAGCCTCAATATTTGACAGTTCAGCCATAGCTACCTCAACTTGAGAAAGTCTGACAAAATGCGGATAGTCGTTTAAGGGAGTCTGTGATAGTGGGTATCTGTTCTGTAGTAAGTATTGCAAGTTTATGTGTTTGAGGACTATCTTCATTTGTGCCAACTTTATCGCTAGAAATGCGATCAAAAGTGTGGCATAGAATTGGTGGAAGGTTGAAAGTATATAATGACATAGTGACAAATACCATTGATACAAATTTCGGTTGGTTTGATTAAGTTGATGTCTGCTTGTATGAATGGAATTTCATATGAGGTTGAAACTTGTTAAAAGTAGTCCAAACAGAACGTAAAGAGGTATGATGTTTTAGTTTGAAAGTATTTGGTACGATGTTTTGGGTTATGCAAGATTTAAAGAAAGCAAGATCACAGAGAAAACTCTAAGGTACGTAGGGCGCTTTGTAGGCTAGACAGAAACTGATGACAGATTTTGATTTCTTACCACAAAAAAATCTCTAAAATTCGAGAAACTATAATGAAAGATCATAGAAGTACTTCTTTAATATCAACAACTGGATTTCTAGTTTTCTCATAAAAAACAAACTTCTGTGTTCCATTTCTAATGAATCACAACAGAATAAAAATTGTAAATCAACAAAAACTTATTCAAAAAAAGAATTTGTTTCGTCTGACATCAAACAAATCATTTATAAAAGGTAAGAAACACCATGCAGGTGAAAGAAAAGCATATACGAAAAAGAAAAAGCATTCATAAATGAAAGAAAGACAACACGAGTTCATCTATTCAAGAAAAAAAAAGTTAAGAAACAAATGTATCAATATACTTAAATGCTCTCTAACTTTTGTTGTCGAGTTTACAATAATGGACCCGTGCAGTACGACGTCCGAGTTTATTTTCGAATTGGATGAAACTCCCGCGCGCCTCCACCTCATCGTAAGTGCGGGATGTTGAACTTACGGCTCTTCGACTTTGCTGGGCTGTGGTGTGTTGCGGTGGCTATGACTATGGCTATGGCTGGACACGTCCGACCAACCGACTTGAAGCGAACTGCCGGTACAGGTTCAAGGTTTCCTTTGTTTGACTTGATTTAATCGCTTGTTTTCATATAAAAGCCAACAACTTTAACTCGAATGATGATCATATAATCCGGTGACCTGTGATGGACGCGATACCACACCGTGGAACGAAAACTATCAACAGCAGCAACAACAAAAACAAAAAAAGAGCCGCATAACGAGAAAACAATTATTGGGTTGATAACATATTTTAATTGGCGGGACTGTTCTCGATTCCCCAACTAGTTTTTGGAATTTGTAATCGAGACACATGTTACAATTCTAGAAGGTCTTCCACCTTCGCAGATTTACGGACATTCTTTAAAAATACTCTCACGAAGGAACTGTCATTTTTTTATTGTTGTTTGCAAAATAAATATTCTGTAATGAATTTGCAACCTTTAGTCAATACGAGGACTGCGCTGCCTTTTATATTTCGGGATTGGACAACCCTAGTGTTGCAATCTGACAACTGACAGCTCTATCGTAAAGTTTGACATTTTTGAGGTTATACGTACTCAGAACGTTTTGACATATGAGCGCTATGACATAAGCCCGCATTCTGTGTTTTTTTTTAAATCTTACTTAACTGGAAGAACACAATCTGTGCAATATAATGGTTTTAGCTCAACATTTTTGGTGTCTCATCGGGTGTGCCTCAAGGATCCAATTTGGGACTTCTCCTATTCCTAATCTTTATTAACGACATCTCTGAAGAAACTGACGTACAATTTCAAATTTTTGCAGATGATTTGAAACTATATTTACCAATAAATAGTGTAGAAGATTGCAGAAAACTTTAAAATGCCCTTGAAAAAGTGCAGAATTGGTGTGCAAAAAATAAGCTTTTACTTAACGCTAATAAGTGCTCAGTAATGACTTTCTCCAAAAAGGTTTCCCCTATTTTATATGATTATACCATTGACAATAAAGTGTTAATAAAAAAAGGTACTCATCGGGATTTAGGAGTACTTCTTGATTCAAAATTAACATTTAGCTACGAGGGCTGCCTTTTATATTTCGACAGCTCTATCGTAAAGATTGACATTTTTGAGGTTGTACGTACTCAGAACGTTTTGACATACGAGCGCTGTGTTGTTTACAGTAACTTAAAGGATTCATCTCGGCCAAAAAATGGAATTAAATCGTGAACATTTTCGTGCGATTATTTTTTAGAACTTTCGACGTGTATTAAGTCAGCAAGAGTGGATGGATGAACTTAATTTAATTTTTGGCGATGAAACTCCATCAAGGACCACTGTTTATCGATGGTATGATGAATTCAATCGAGGTTGTAGTTCAGTCAAAGACGAATTTCGTGAAGGTCGTACAAAAACAGTTGTTGTTCCGGAAACCATTGATGCTGTGCGCGAACTGATATTGCAAGATCGTCATGTGACCTATCGTGAGATTGAGTCAACCTTATACATTAGTGGGACCAGCATACATTCAATATTGCATAAACATTTGAATGTCAAAAAAATTTGTTCGCGTTGGATCCCACACAATTTGTCAATCGTTCAAAATAAGGCTCGTGACGATTGGTCGAAAGAAAAGCTCAAACAATACGATCGCGGTGCTTCAAAACATCTTTATGACATAGTGACAGGTGATGAATCGTGGATTTACGCGTATGAGCCCGAAAGTAAACAGCAGTGACTGTATAGGTGTTTCAAGATGAGCCGAATCCAACAAAAGTTGTTCGCGCACGAAGCACTTCCAAGCAAATGATCGCCTGTTTTTTCGGAAAAACTGGACATGTCGCAACCGTACCACTAGAACAACGCAGAACAGTCAATTCTGAGTGGTACACATCTATTTGTTTCCCAGTTGTCTTCCAAGAAATGAGGAAAATCAACCGCCGACGATGGATCACTCTTCACCACAACAATGCGAGCTCTCACACATCGGCTCAAACAACTGCATTTTTGACAACTCAAAACATCGAGTTGATGAGTCATCCCACGTATAGTCCTGACTTGTCACCAAATGATTTCTTTTTATTTCCGAACGTAAAAAACAAACTGAGACGTCATCGTTTTTCGACACCTGAAGAAGCGGTTGCTGCGTTCAGAATGCATGTTTTGGAGATACCTCAATCAGAGTGGAAAAAGTGCTTCGGCAATTGGTTCAAACGCATGCAAAAGTGTATAGATCTGCATGGGGATTATTTTGAAAAACAATAAAGCGATTTTCGATGATTAACATTTGTTTTTGTTCTCTAATCCCGAAATATAAAAGGCAGCCCTCGTAACTGCATCAATTTGATATTTACAATTATTTACAATATACATTTTAAATATTCCAACTAAACTATTTCCCGGTTGAACTCAATAGTAACCTGCCTATTACTCGACTCCATAGTTAGCTGATTAACTCATAGCGATCCTAACCCTACTTTTGCTTCCTCTAAATCCCTAAATGATCAGGCTTGCAGGTGCCTCGGCGTAAATAACGCAAGCTTATGACTCGCGCTTACTGAGAGAACAATAGGTAGCCCAATCCTTAGCAGAGAGGGGGGTTCAGTACATACCTGGTCTGCTTAGGACACGCCGATTCCTGCAGCGCAGAGCACATGAGGCTCAAAGCATCTATGAGAACCACAGAATTGTAAAGAACAAAACTAACTACAGGCCAGCTTTCAGGATGTTAAATTACACCCAGTTAACACGCTAGAATCTCAAGGCTCTAACACATTTTTGTTTTTTAAGTGAACAAAGAACTTTCAAAAGGGAAAAAGGATTTTGCTGTTGCTATTCAAGGCATTCTATTATCAGCAAGACAAAGTTAATTATTTGTAGAAGCGTTGCTAAAAATACTGACTTCTGAAGGAAAAACTAGTCGATAAAACTTGATCTAGACTTTTAATAACTTCATGACAACCAATTATTAGCTGTGGCAAAATTTTGGTCATTGATCAGGCAAGAAAAAGACGGAGGACTATCATATCACTGCATAATTCTTTACACAAACCTTTGGGGCAAACTCAGGATAATACTGGAAAATGCAGTCGACAATTTAGCAAATTTGATCGATTTTTAAGTAATCAAACGTATTTGGTTAATAACAGCACAAGTAATCACAGTTTTAGGAGCCTTTAGTATCAAGGCAGCAATTCGAAAGGAGACGGCGATATAATTTTATAAAGTAACACGTTTTCTTTGGCAAAACGGAAATTTTGGGGACTTTTGTCTTAAGTTGGTCATGTCCATGAACATTTCTTAGATGAAACTCTGTATTCTTCTAGTACATGATCAGGAATGCAGCAAGTTGAAACTTCGTATATATCAGAAGCAAGAAAATGTAAAGTGATGCTCTGCATTTGTTTTGTACGTCAATGTTGATAGAAAACATGACGAAACTTTTCCCAACAATAATTTTAGAGATTTCATATCGATTTTATGAATGTTTTGTTGGTCAAAGTCAGCAATATTATTTTCGACATTCTTGATATTCTTGACGTTTCTGAAAAATTTGACGTTTTATATGATATTGACTTTTTCGTCTTTCTGTAGTTTTGATAATTTTTATAAATTTCATATTTTGAGATGATTTAATATCTGTCATATCTACATTTCCTTCATATTGTACATCTTAAGAACAGATCATTTCTTGCCAACTGAACTTTTACAGCTGCATAAATTATTGTCATCGCGGAATTGATTTTGTCAAGAAATAATAGAAACCTTCATCCCACTCCCCCCACTAATAATAGAATTTTCGGAAGATGTCAATATACGTCTCTTATTTAAAGTTTAAATTAAAAGATGAATCTCATAATTATCGTGTATGCATTTTTTTGATAAAGAATTCTTCTAAAAAATTACATTTGTAGCATATTGAAACAGAATTTTCATAAAATTATTAAAGTCGTTTTCCACTTTCTGTTTCAGAAATATCGAAGATTTTGAAAAACAATTGTGTTCCCTATTTCCCCATTTCACAACGAATTCTATAAATTCTACAGATGACGAATTATATATTTATTCAATCAATGAAAGAATTTATCTATCAATTTGCATGGTTGTTTTGGTACCCGAGAAATAACGATTTTTTCAAAAAACAATTCCCTACTTGCCCTCCCATGATATAACTAAATTTTGTATATTAATAATTTTTTTTTTAGTTTTCTATGCAAAAGAACATATACGAATTTTCCCACCTGTATCAATTATTACTTGTGAGATATTGACTTTTGTTAAGGGTTGTTTTTAAAACCCACAAAATGGTCAGAGTCTGTATATAAAAGTGGGTTCTTGAGGAGTAAACTCCAACAATCGTAGCCACTGTCCGACAAAATTAGTACTATTCGCGAAAAGTTTCAATTTAATGACTCTAGGTTTGGTGACAAACATCAATCGGGCAATAATGATAGATGTAATGGAAACCTATTCTCTAACTGTAATGTTGATTGTCCAACAAAAACATTAGGGCTTTTTGATTGTCTGACAAAAATATTAGACAACTTTGATTGTTCAACAAAAATGTTAGGCAGTTTTGATAGCCCAACAATAAAATTAAAATGGGGTGTTTTGATTGTCTGACAAAAATATTAGACAATTTTGGTTGCCCGACAAAAATATTAGGCAATTTTGATGGTCCAACAAAAACATTAGACCGTTTTGATTGTCCGACAAATATATTAGGCAATTTTGATAGTTCAACAAAAAAATTGGGGCGTTTTGATTATCTGGCAAAAATATTAGACAATTTTGCTTGCCCGACAAAAATATTAGGCAACATTGATGGTCCAACAAAAACATTAGGGCGTTTTGGTTATCTGACAAAAATATTAGACAATTTTGATTGTCCGACAAAAATGTTAGGCAATTTTGATGGCCCAACAAAAACATTAGACCGTTTTGGTTATCGGACAAAAATATTCGACAATTTTGATTGTCCGACAAAAAATAGGCAATTTTGATAGTTCAACAAAGAAATTGGGGCGTTTTGATTATCTGGCAAAAATATTAGACAATTTTGCTTGTCCGACAAAAATATTTGGCAATTTTGATTGTCGAACAAAAACATCAGGCCATTTTGGTTGTCTGACAAAAATATTAGACAATTTTGATTGCCCTACAAAAATATTAGGCAATTTTGATGGCCCAACAAAAAAATTGGGGCATTTTGATTGTCTGGCAAAAATATTAGACAATTTTGCTTGTCCGACATTAGGCAATTTTGATTGTCGAACAAAAACATTAGACCGTTTTGGTTGTCTGACAAAAATATTAGACAATTTTGATTGTCCGACAAAAATATTAGGCAATTTTTATGGTTCAACAAAAAAATGGGGCGTTTATCTGGCAAAAATATTAGACAATTTTGCTTATCCGACAAAATAATTAGGCAATTTTGATTGTCGAACAAAAACATTAGGCCGTTTTGGTTGTCTGACAAAAATATTAGACAATTTTGATTGCCCGACAAAAATATTAGGAAATTTTGATTGTCCGACAATAAAATTTTAAATTAAACATTTGAATAGTTAATAAATTATGTAAGTGAAGTAAGTAGTGCAAATTTTTTAAGTTCATATCAATAAAAAAATAGTTTAGTATATATTGTGAAATTAAAAGAGAAAAATTCAATGTGTGAAATTTCTGTAATTGTATTTGAAGTGAAAATGGCTAAAAAGCAATACAAGTTCTTTCACACAAGTTATGGACGCTGTGTATAGAAATGTTGCAAGTTAGCTTTTAAAAACATATTCAAATTCGAGTAGTGTATTGGATTATTTGGTTAAATTAAAAACTACCAATCTTTAATTGTGTTCTCATGCATCAAATATTATTCATCACATTCAACTTCTTTTTTGGCGTAACCAAAAAACCTATAATGCTTTAACGTTCAAAGGAATTCAAACAAATAAATCGAAAGCTGCTTGAATATGCAAACATGACATTGCAAATGTCCGCTTTCTTTCAGTGTATTTTCCAATGAACCTTCAACGAGCACCATTCATGGTCTTTTATCCCGCCTTAATCCATATCGAAATCTCGATCGAAAAACGAGACCCATCGGTATTTGTGGAATCTTAACCTTTTGTACGAACATATTAAAAACTCATCTGGAATTGTTCGAAAATAAAAACCCGTATACAGGTAAGATATTAGTTTCTGTGACCGGTCGTTGAGTTTGAATCTCTTCGTTCCGTTGTTAGTCGCTTTTCAATTGTCTCTCTCTCGTCCTCCGCACAATGTAAACTCGAAGGCAGGTAAAGAGAAAACCAGCACAACGGCTGGAGAACTTGTCAGCTAGGCTAAATAGAACACCTGCTGACCGTCCGCCCTGTTCCTTAACCTCGGCAGGTTCACAAAAAAAAAACACACACACACAACATTGGGGAGTTGTAGTGAAATCTTTGTGCCAGGCAACTTCGAAAGTATATTGTAGTCCAAATAAAACAAAACATCGTAATTCGGAATATTTGTATTTAATCTGTAAAGATAGGGACATTCAAGATCATATATTTACCCCTCACAAAAGAATAAAAAAAGTTAAAGGAGGAATCGGAATCTACATATGAATCATAGATTTAGTAAAGGGCTGCCTTTTATATTTCGGGATTAGAGAACAAAAACAAATACTAATCATCGAAAATCACTTTATTGTTTTTCAAAATATTCCCCATGAAGATCTACACACTTTTGCATGCGTTTGAACCAATTGTCGAAGCACTTTTTCCACTCTGATTGAGGTATCTCCAAAACATGCATTCTGAACGCAGCAACCGCTTCTTCAGGTGTCGAAAAACGATGACCTCTCAGTTTGTTTCTTACGTACGGGAATAAAAAAAAGTCATTTGGTGACTATAGGGCCGATGTGTGAGAGCTCGCATTGTCGTGGTGAAGAGTGATCCGTCTTCGGCGGTTGGTTTTCCTCATTTTTTGGAAGACAACTGGCAAACAAATGGTTGTGTACCACTCAGAATTGACTGTTCTACGTTGTTCTAGTGGTACGGTTGCGACATGTCTAGTTTTTCCGAAAAAACAGGCGATCATTTGCTTAGAAGTGCTTCGTGCGCGAACAACTTTTGTTGGATTCGGCTTATCTTGAAACACCCATACAGTCGACTGCTGTTTACTTTCGGGCTCATACGCGTAAATCCACGATTCATCACCTGTCACTATGTCATAAACGTGTTTTGAAGCACCGCGACCAATCGACACGAGCCTTTTTTTGAACGATTGACAAATAGTGTGGGATTCAACGCGAACAAATTTTTTTGACATTCAAATGTTGATGCAATATTGAATGTATGCTGGTCCCACTAATGTGTAAGGTTGACTCAATCTCACGATAGGTCACATGACGATCTTGCAATATCAGTTCGCGCACAGCATCAATAGTTTCCGGAACAACAACTGTTTTTGGACGACCTTCACGAAATTCGTCTTGGAGTGAACTACGACCTAGATTGAATTCACTATAGCATCGATAAACAGTGGTCTTTGATGGAGTTTCATCGCCAAAAATTAAATTAAGTTCATCCATGCACTCTTGCTAACTTAATCAACGTCGAAAGTTGTAAAAAATAATCGCACGAAAATGTTCACGATTTAATTCCATTTTTTGGCCGAGATGAATCCTTTAAGTTACTGTAAACAACACATAGCGCTCGTATGTCAAAACGTTCTGAGTACGTATAACCTCAAAAATGTCAAACTTTACGATAGAGCTGTCAGTTGTCAGATTGCAACACTATGGTTGTCCAATCCCGAAATATAAAAGGCAGCCCTCGTATACGGGGTGAGGAAAAAGTATGGAAACCCCTGAATAACTTAAGTAGAACTCATTTTCAAGAAAAATGATAAATACAAAAGTTGTAGCATTTTTTCCTTTCAATTTAATGCTGGCTTTGAATTTGACCTTGACCATGACCATGAGGGTCATTAACGGGTCAAGTAGATTTTTTAAATGGGAGCAAAGATGCCCTTAACCATGACCTTGACCATGACCTTGAGAGTCATTAGTTAGGCCAGTCAACATTTTTAAATATCGGAGTGTTTTTTGAAGTGAGTTTATGACTATTTCATCAGAAAAAGGTGAAATTCGTTACTCGAGGGTTTCTGACCATGCTGAGCTCAAATGTGCCCACCCCAAAGCGCTCCAAGGTACCTGGTGCCCGGGGTTGCCCTCATCTACGTCGTCTCCTGGAGTTTTATGACTTGGATCAGAAACAATTGAAAATGCATACTCGGCGGTTTCTTGCCTATTGAAGAAGTGGTTCCTATTGATAAATTCAACTTGGCCCCGTAATGACCCTCAAGGTCATGGTCAGTCATGGTCAAGGGCATATTTGGACGTGAAATTTTCTGCTCTAGTCATTTTCGTGATGAAAAGTAGGAGCTCCCATTTAAAAAATCCACCTT
Organism: Octodonta nipae; assembly: GCA_034190945.1. Taxonomy (NCBI): domain Eukaryota; kingdom Metazoa; phylum Arthropoda; class Insecta; order Coleoptera; family Chrysomelidae; genus Octodonta; species Octodonta nipae. Next base: position 7,499,855 of record CM067222.1, read on the forward strand.
GACCCGTTAATGACCCTTAAGATCATGGTCAAGGTCAAATTCAAAGCCAGCATTAAATTGCCAGGGAAAAATGCTACAACTTTTGTATTTATCATTTTTCTTGAAAATGAGTTCTACTCAAGTTATTCAGAGGTTTCCATACTTTTTCCTCACTCATTATATTAATACGTAAACATGTAAACGCGCTACCCCGTTTTCGGAATTTTTTCTAAAAGCGGCATAATGAAACATTTGAACGGTGGTGTGCCATATAGGTGCCGAATATATAAATAATCTTCATTTATTTCTTTTAAAGTACGTAATATAAAGATGTATTATTGAAAAAAGACGAAGTGTAGTGGTGCCCTCTATGAGCAAGTAGCTTATGCTAATCGTTAAATTTTGCATTTAGATGGATGACGATAAAATAGTCTAAACAATACATTTGTTTACTTAATTCTCAATGAAATGTCTACATTAAAACATTCCTTTGTTATGATTTTTTTTTCAATCGGTAATTTTGACATGCTGTACATTTTTCGATTTTTTATAAAAACAACTTTAATATCATCATTCATTAGCGCAAAGTATATAATAACAATCTCTTCTAAAAATACATGATGTATTATTTGATACATATTGTCAAATATTTTAATTTTATAGCTTAGAATTGTCTCTTTTTTATTCACAGTTTCTTAACCATTGACAACGGGGTCTGACCTAGACCCCGAAACGTTTGGAACATACAACAATTTTTGTAACTGTGGTGTTATTTCCCAAGAAGTACTTAAAAACATTATTAACAAACTAAAAATGCAACCGCCTTTTTTTAAATCATTTATGTTTTACCAAAACAATATTAAATTTATAATATCCTGCTGGGTGTTGCGATTTGTTTTTCAGTGAGTATATTAGTATAAATATAGTTTTTTTTTTAAATTGAAGACCATATTATTGCGATTTGTTTTAGAAGATTTCCGTCGTCTCCAGACAAACTGCAAATCTGACAAAAACTTTCACAAATTGAAACAAAAACATCAACATTGTAACGTGAAAGTGGATTTCCACAGTGCATCTTATTCAAAAACTCTCGTTTGAAATTAAACTTTTTGTTCTGATTTTAGAACAGCGCATTATATTTTTAGTCCATCCGCCTCGTTTGCAAAACGTTTTATCCCCGCTCGGAGTGCCGTCCAACCGAATTTACAGTTGGCTTTAACACGTGCAAATTTTCAAGTCGCATGTGAGAAATATCTCACGGAAAACGGCGTACGGTGCGGATACGACATTCACCGAAACCGAGTTCAAAATACTGATGATTATTTTTAGAGAGAGACATGTTGTCCTCGGCCGAATAATAATGTATAAGCGAGCATGAAGAGTACGAAGAAAATGCCTTTTCAGTGTGACACCGTTGGACCCTTCCAAACACAAAAGGACCCGTTCACGGCTATACAGTGATGGGCAAATGTGTGGAACCAAGCAACTATCTCTGGAATTATTAGAGATATCAAAATGAAATTTGGAAGGTCGATACTGCAGTAGATTGCCTATTTGTTTCCAAATTTTTTTACAATTTTTAACTTCCTGTTTTACCGGAAGTAATGTCGATTTTAAAATTTACACCCTGTATAGTATTTTAGTTTCTACTGAAACATTTTATTATGAATACAAAAATATCGGGTTTGATATTGTTTACTTCAATACCTACGAGATATTAACACAAAAGTAATTAAGGAAAGGAAAAATCTAATATCCATTAAAGAAATACATAATCATAATTATTAACTAAATCTAAGTGATTTTCAAAACATTGAAACTTAACTAAACTTAATGTATTAGACGTTCAAACTGATCACCGTTTACTTCTTGACAATAAGCAAGTCGGTTTTTAAATTCTCTAGTAACATTAGCTATTACTTCTGGTGTAATTGTCTGTATGTCTTGAGTTATTCTTGCAGCTAATTCTTGCAAATTATTTGGTCTATCAACATAAACCTTAGACTTTAAGTAACCCCACAGAAAATAGTCTAGTGGATTAAGGTCGGGACTTCGTGCAGGCCATTCATAAGTACCCCTTCTTCCAATCCATCTGTGATGAAATGTCCTATCTAAATGATCTCGAACAATGCGAGCGTAATGGGGTGGTGCCCCATCCTGCTGAAACCAGATATTATTTGATAATTGTCCATTTACCTCCAATGCCGGAATAACTTGAGTCTCCAAGAGCTGTAAATAACTATCTCCGTTTAAAGTTTTTTGTAGGAAGAAGGGTCACACGATTCTCTTGTTATAAATGCCGGCCCAAACGTTCAATCTTTGGGGATGTTGTGTATGAGCCTCTTGTACCCAATTAGGATTACTTTGCGACCAGTAGCGGCAGTTATGTCGATTAACCGTACCATTTAAACAAAATGTAGCCTCGTCTGAAAACACAACATAAAATTATTATCAGGGTTACAAATATCCATCATCGTTTCACAATCATCATCATCTTCGGAGAGTTCTTGAACGAGGCGAATTTTGTATGGATGATATTTTTCTCGCCTTAATATCCTTCCTACTGAACGACGGCTAATTCCATGCATATTGGCGAGGTCGGTAGTGGATAAGTGAGGATTTTCTTCCAAAGATATATTTTGAGCTACACCTTCATTACTTGCACTTTTTAACCGTCCACTTTTGGTAAATTGCTAACTGTTCCACCTGTGTCGTACCTTCGCAAAGTTTTCGTCACTACTAAACGAGATATTTGTGTATTCCGATGAACAATATTAAAAAGGGCACAAACTTCTTGATGCGTCCTTTTCCTCTCCCCATACCCCAATCATCATTAATATTTCTATTTTTCCTCTTTCACTTAATTCGGCCATTTTACGATCAAATTAAACAATACAATCTTTTTACGTTCAAATAAAAAAAAACTAATAACTTATTTTGACAACTATTGTCAATTCTGCAATGAATTTCATGGACTACTAAACTTTATTTGCACCTGATTTAAACAAACGCAAACAAAATTGTAAAGTGTCAAAGGCTACTACCATTTCAGGTTTTTATATAGCTATGGGTATTGTAGGGCAAGAATTCTCCATAAAAAATAGATCATATTGAAAACGATCTCTATTATTCAAATCAAAAGAACATAATGAAAGTTTCAAAAGTTTCACAAAAGATGATTATTTTAGTACTAACGTATCACAGATACGAAATTATTTATATTATTCTAGAAATCGCTAGACAAGGCGTTATTTGATAGTCAATACAGGGTTAACATCTGTGCGAATCGGCCATCATGGCGTTCCTCCCTTCCAACGTCAGATCGTTGGTCCACATTGGGTTTAAGGGTAGGTATTGATTGACCAGGACGTTGGGAGGTTATTGCCATTAATTATGGTCAAATAATGAGACATGTGGCATATTACATTACCGAGGGCGTCAGTTTGATCGTTAGATGATGGGTATTATTTTTCAACAGTAAACAAGGGTAACATTGAATTAAAACTGTCCGATGAGGAAATAGAATTTAGAAATATCAGAAACGACTGGCAGCATTTTCGTATTTTATCAAACGTTTTATAAAAACCAGTTTCTTTAAAAAAGCTTTTCAAATAACTAGTGGTCAACCTCTTTTGAGTATACTGTAATATCAGTCACATTTAAACAGGGATGCCAAAGCAGACCAGGTGACAACGAAGAAAAGATTACAAGAAATTAGCAAGGCTACAGATCGTAATCTTGTGACTGCAAAGCTTGAGGACTGACAAACATCAGAAAAAATGTCGACAAGATCTAACTTCGAAAAACGAGGAGTGGTTTGAAGTAAACTATATTTGTAGCCACAAATCTCAAATAAACAAACACGGGCCCAGAATACATAAAAACAATATCAACACATTTTTGATAATAACAAAAGAGAATGGTAATTCTTACATCTGAAGTAGAGGACGAGCTGTTAAAAAAATCGGAGATTTTCGAATATGGCCAATCTATATTTACTATGAAACCAGTGTTCGATTGAACAGTTTAATGGGTGATGTACTGAAGATACTTTAGTTTAACTTCTGATTGCGTTTTTTTTGCACCATAAAAGTACCTTTTGGGCTTAATGTAGTCACTCCAAAATGCAAATATCAAACAGAAGTTATGTACTTAGATTTCATGGAACAAGAACAATCAACCTACTCTATGAACAAAAAAATTGGCTAAAGCTACATCAAAAACTTGATTTCAAAGATCGCTATCAGAAGCTCAGTTAGACAGGGTTAAATATTCTCTTCTTTTTCAACATGTAGTCAGAAAAGATATTCTAGAAGGAATCGCAAATATATGAACGAATAATAAACGGTATGCAGATACAATCTTAATAATTGTTCACCCCTGAGCCCTAGTGACCAGCTAGGTTGATAATTAAGCTAAGAAAATTCAAATAAATTAAATCATACTTTCTCACCATTTTTTCACCAATTTATGTACTGTAATTTATGTAAGTAATTATTTTTTTACCGCCAATCCGTCCTTAATGACAGCGAGCCAGCATGTTAAAAAATTAGGAATTGGGAAAAAATCAATTCTTTTAAAGTCTTAAGTTTCTACCCATTTTTTTTTGGTCGTCACTCTAATAATTTTTACTTCGAAACTATTTAGTAAGTAAGTAAAAAGTACTACAAAACTACAGAAGTGAAAATTATTGTTTGAGATATTCCTAATTATGGCAACAAATTTAATATCATCATTTTTATTTACTTGTCATTTAGGGGATACTTTTGGGAATGCAAGGGAATGTAAGTTCCACTTAAATCAGTCGTATTATCCATATTCATATTCATACTTGAGAATAAATTGTAGAGGAACAAGAGGTGAAACAACATCCACATTTTGAATTTCCAAATTAATTGTTTTCTGATATTATTGAAATTTTTAGTAAATACCGCCAAATAGCAATTTTTTTAATCTCTTTAATGATTTACAGGATTGCTAGGGGTTCTTAAAAGTTTGTTAAAGCTCATCATTAGTAATGGCAACGCATGAGGCGATTTTAATTTAATTCTTCCCTTAGGGGTTATTTAGGGGTGGAAAATTATTATTGTTGCAAGATATTAGTGAAAAAGGGGTGAAAAGGCATGGCATCGCAAAAATTGACTTTTCACGAATTCTTATGACTTAATTTTTCATCTGTTAGACAAGCATTAAGCTTAACGTACTAGAATCGCCGATATTAGGTGATAAATTGGAAAGTGGTAAAAAATAAGTGAAAAAGGGTAAAAAAAATATATGCAGAACTCAATTTCTTGGAGTTCGGCTAATTTAGTGTTCTCTGTAGGATTAATGCTCTTAAGGGTAGGGTGGGTTAGAGGTGAAAAGTCATTGAGATAATAAATGAAAATAGCGTAAAAAATGGCATAAGTTAAATTGGAATCTGCCCAATTGACTGGACCAGAGAAAAAATAACTGAAAGCTGTTATTTTTTTTTCTACAGATAGATAATAATACACTATGCTTGAAAAGGGAAGAAAAAAATAGATTTTTTAAAAGGAAACCAACATGATTTAATTCTGAGGAGCTGAACTTCACATAATTACGGTTGAATCTCTTCACACAGAAAAAAAAACAAATTGAAACCATTCCAACTGATGAAACGTATTTCCAATACGAGGAATAAACCTTACCTCCCATTACAAGTCTAATCACGGTCTTTTCGATTTCCGTTTGTACAAAGAGCACGCCTTCGAACCTGAACCTGGTCTTTCAAATTAACAAACCGACCGAGTACGCTGGCGTTGTTGTCTACAAAACTCTTTCTTTAAATTCTAAACAAACAAATGGAACTAATAACAATGAAGCATTAACGACACATACAAATAAAAATCGTATTGTTTAAAATAATATCGTAACGGGTAAACGAAGGCCGGCGTTTAAAAAAGTCTCAATTGATGCTAATGCCAATGTAAATATAATTAATAATAATTCGTACGGTGTACGTGAGTTTGTGCCAAAATTTCTTTAAAACAAAGTGAGACGATTCGCCATGGTTAAAGCAATTACAAGCAGATGTGATTAGCACCGAACGCGTTGAAGTTTACACTCAAAAACACTTGTTTTTTTACCTTGACACGCGTTTTGACTACAACAAGTGATATGTTTTGTCCTGGTACACATTTGATGGGCTTCGCAATAATATATCGTAGAACTTCTGAATCTAAGTCGACCTTCACCGAACTGATAATAGAATGAAACATATTTTATAATAAATTTAGTATATTAAAAATGGGTTGGCTAAAAAAAATCCTGGACAGACTATTTTTAATTATTTTTTAAATATAACTTTTAATTAAATGTTGCATCATCAAGATAATATGAAAATTTTATCCTGAGTAAAAGTACGAGGGCTGCCTTTTATATTTCGGGATTGGACAACCCTAGTGTTGCAATCTGACAACTGACAGCTCTATCGTCCAGTTTGACATTTTTGAGGTTATACGTACTCAGAACGTTTTGACATACGAGCGCTATGTGTTGTTGACAGTATGTTAAAGGATTCAACTCGGTCGAAAAATGGAATTAAATCGTGAACATTTTCGTGCGATTATTTTTTTACAACTTTTGACGTGGATTAAGTCAGCAAGAGTGCATGGATGAAGTTAATTTAATTTTTGGCGAAGAAACTCCATCAAGGACCACTGTTTATCGATGGTATGGTGAATTCAATCGAAGTCGTAGTTCACTCCAAGACGAATTTCGTGAAGGTCGTTCAAAAACAGTTGTTGTTCCGGAAACCATTGATGCTGTGCGCGAACTGATATTGCAAGATCGTCATGTGACCTATCGTGAGATTGAGACAACCTTACACATTAGTGGGACCAGCATACATTCAATATTGCATAAACATTTGAATGTCAAAAAAATTTGTTAGCGTTGGATCCCACACAATTTGTCAATCGTTCAAAAAAGGCTCGTGTCGATTGGTCGAAAGAAAAGCTCAAAAAATACTATCGCGGTGCTTCAAAACACGTTTATGACATAGTGATGAATCGTGAATTTACGCGTATGAGCCCGAAAGTAAACAGCAGTCGACTGTATGGGTGTTTCAAGATGAGCCGAATCCAACAAAAAACTGGACATGTCGCAATCGTACCACTAGAACAACGCAGAACAGTCAATTCTGAGTGGTACACTACCATTTGTTTGCCAGTTGTCTTCCAAGAAATGGGGAAAACCAACCGCCGAAGACGGCTCAAACATCGATTTGATGAGTCATCCGCCGTATAGTCCTGACTTGTCACCAAATGACTTCTTTTTATTCCCGTACGTAAAAAGCAAACTGAGAGGGTCAAAGTTTTTCAACACCTAAAGAAGCGGTTGCTGGGTTCAGAATGCATGTTTTGGAGATACCTCAATCAGAGTTGAAAAAGTTCTTCGACAATTGGTTCAAACGCATGCAAAAGTGTATAGATCTTCATGGGGAATATTTTGAAAAACAATAAAGCGATTTTCGATGATTGATATTTGTTTTTGTTCTCTAATCCCGAAATATAAAAGGCAGCCCTCGTATAAAACATATAGATTGTGCAGCCGTTGGGTTGCCTATTTATTTACCTAGACGAACTGCCTATGATTTATTTAGTAGTACTCTATCCAACAGCCATAGGCCAATTGGAAGAGGGGTATTTAAGGTAGTATACATGCTAATTTATAAAATTACATACATATAACATAAATTCAAATAATATGTACAACAACTAACAATATACACTTCTAACCATGCGAGAGAGTTTATTAAAAGCAAAAAATGAAATTTCTCCTTTATACATTGAAATGATCAAGAGTCCAATCCTGGGTGAGAATTTTTCTTTTAATCATTCCAATATTCCCATTAAATACATATGGAAGAACTGGACAAACTACTGGGTTGCCAGTTGCCAGGTATAAAAAGGTATGTTGATACCAGTTACTTTCTTCACTTGATTGGATAATAGAAAGATTTTATATCAACATAAGCCCTGTTTCTTGTGAACACGTTGATATAGGGTTGTCTGCAGAATTTTAAAGATTACAATTTTAACGCGAGAAGAAATGGTTGACAGAGAGATCCGAGGTAAGTAAGTATACTGTGTAATAGTAAAGGACCCAGGAATATAAGAAAGTGGGCATGCTCGGTATTTATACGACAGAGAATGACAGCGATATTCTAGTAAACAGTGAGTGTTATTTTGGAGCCAGTGTCATTTGAGTTGCAAAAAAATAATTGATTAAATATTTAATAATCTAATATATTTAATATAATACTGAAAAATTAAACAATATAATATCAATTATTTCTTTTAGTAACAGTGTTCACAAAAATTTTGAAGAATTCAATGAATACAGACAGAGTTGCCGCCAAAATGTTTCAAGTAGCAATCTTGTGATCATTGCATTTCGTATTAAATTAAATATAATTGATCTGTGGTTTAAGCCCATCGGCGTTATTTTCTTCCAGAATCTTGGGTTTAGGATTTAGTTTTGCCAGTTTTGACAGGTTTTGGGGATCTCTTAGGATCCGCCAATTTCAATCCAAGATACGACACCCCCGTCACACATGGAAGGAATTACATATCTCAAACTAAAAAAAAAACAATAAAAAAATAGCCCAATAACATGTTAACCAAAAATATACAAAGTATTCAAAGCAATATTAAAATAAAAAAAAAACTATATTTTAACTGACTTCAAAAATAAGGTTCTCGATTAGTCTGTATATATAGGGTGAGCCAAAAGTATGGAAACCTTTGAATAACTCTTCAGGAATATTTTTTCTTGAAAAATGAAAAAATGAAAAGTTTTAGCATTTACCCCTGGCTAACGGTGGCCATGCCCTTGACTGTCAAATCGAGGTTAAATGTATTTTTTGAAATGAAAACCCCAATTTTTACGTCCAGAATGACCTTAACAATGACCTCGTTGATGGCCTTGACCGCTAGCCAGGTCAAATGCATTTTTATTGAAAAATCAATAGATTTTCACTCGTTGTTTACGAATCTGAGGTCAGATTAAAAAATTCAAAATGGCGGCTCCAAGATGGCGGACGCAAATTTGAAAAAATAATAGATTTCAACCAATAACGGTATAGGGGGCTTTTGAGGTCGCTAATTACGAATCTGAGGTCAGATTTACAAAATTCAAAATGGCAGATCCAAGATGGCGGACGCAAATTTGAAAAATCAATAGATTTTCACCAAAATCGGATGACCTTGTCGGTGGTCGTCAAGGTAATTTTCGTACGTAAAAGTATCCCCTATTTTACAATCCGATTTGGAAGATAAAGGGTTTATATTTGGAAAAAAAACATGTTGACCTTGGTACCGGTCAAGGTCATGAACGACGCCACAATTCTAAACATTTCGTATTTATCACTTTTCAAAAAAATATATTCCTGAAGAGTTATTCAAAGGTTTCCATACTTTTGGATTACCCGAGTCCGGTCCAAGGAATATGGATCGTTTAAACTGGATTGTGTTAAGGGGTATTCCAAAGTAGTCCCGTATTTTTTTAAGGCACAGCTTATAACGGTTTTTAGATAAGTGGCAAAATTTTTTACACGAATTTCTTATATAGTAACCTTTGGTGGAGACGATGGTATTAAAAAAATAAAATGTCTCTATGCAGAATGGAATAAATTTAAAACAGATTGGAATTCAAGATGGCGGTTCTCAATTACTATTTACATACAGTGTATCTTCATAAGTAACCAAAAACCGACTTCAAAAAAGTAACATAACTAAAAAGTAAAAAATATTTTTTCCTGCCACAATACTTTTTCTGAAGTCGGTGGCAAGTTAAAGTGAAAATATATAATTTGGGAAGTGCAGAAAAAAGTATTTAGCTGTGCAAACACAATATTTTTTGCTTTTAGTGAAGTTACTTCTTTGTTGTTTCAAAAATGCATTTTTTTCAACAGATCCGTTATATAGAAAATATATATGTGCACAATAAGACTAGGGAAAAATATTTTAAACAAATCATTCTTCAAATTTAACTAAATATTGCTGTGCACCCGGTACATCGTCGCTGAAGCGTTCAACTCGGTAACCTGATTTTGCCAAAGGCGAGGATGTTGCCTGTTCTTTGTACAGACATTAGCAGGTAAAAATAACTCTACTGATCTTGGCATTTCCTCTCTGGCCATACATCTGCCGAAAAACGTACCAACCACAAAAGGTGGGGACTTACATGGAGGCAGACTGACCGAAAATTTAACGCCCTTATGAGCGAGTATTCACTATTGTGGGAAATATACAGTATGAAATATTAAATGATAATGCACTGACAAAAACCCACAAAACTATTTTAAGTAATTTCTTTAATTATGCTTGCAACCAATCAGATTTTGTGAGTCAAAACAAATAATTACTGCCTTAATATTTACGGAAGAATTTAGAAACACGTATGTTATTGAAAAAATGTACCAACCAAAAAAAACAAGTTTCTTCTTAAACATCACTCTGTATAACCTGAAAATATACTTAGATAGACAACAACAACAATAAATAAATATAACAAGAAACATACAGTAGAGGATAAATACATTAATTAATTTAAATCAATGTAATGGCAACCTGTTAACTGAAAGCTAACTAAAATTCCACTCCACCTTATTTATTTATTTAGCAATTTAGGACAGCAAACAGGCCGTAGGCCCAATACAGCATCCACATCTTACTCTAGTACAATTACAATGGTTGAATATTATAAAAAATACAAAGTTGATACAAGACTTATAATCACAAAGAAAAAAAATTCAAACTTGATAATTAGGATTTGTTAACTTTAATGTGTTTTTTAAAAGACGTGAAAGTGGTGTTAAATATATCAATATTTTCACAAAAGGTATTATGTTACATACAAATTCTGATAAGGGGCGAATTAAAACCTACATTGGTTCTAGAAAATTCGACAAAGAACAAATTGTGATTTCTTGTAGTTTTTTGAGGTATATAAAAAGACAATGATGATAACAGTACTTGTTGGAGTTCGCAGTAATACTCAGCATTAATTGTACGGCATTCGTGCAGAAAAATAACGCCTTATCAGCTATTGCGTAGAATTCGCCTCTACTTTGAGACGGCGTAGAGATTTTCCACTGTCTCTACTACTTTTTGGCCAGTCGTACACTGTGAAATTCTTCTGTGCAGATAGTCACGCAAAATTTCAGAAAGAAAATCCGGTAATATTATATCTATTTCTGGCAGCCTCGATATCCGCGATATTATAAATGCCATCAGTTTTAAGAATGAGAAATCGAAGAAATCTGTTCTGAATTTTTTCTAATCTGTTTTTATGGATGTCGTAATGTGGACTCCTGTATTACGCTTGCAAATTTAAGTCTACTGTAAAGAAAAGCATTATAGACATCTTTAATCTTGCTATCTATTATTTCAGTTACTCTTTGAATATTTCTTCCATTAATAACATTGATGTAATTGGATTTTTTATTGAATTGAAGTTATTGAACTACATTTTTTGATATTTAAAAAAAGTTTATTTTCTGTGCAATATTCCTATAGACTGTCTATGTCATAAGCGAATTTTGTTTAGCGATGAAGCTCAGAAGAAACAAAATACGGTTTGAACTGAAACCATTGAAGTTGAGGATACGTGAAGCAAAATCTAAAAAAAAACTACCGATGATAATCATCGAGTTCATGTTGATACACCGTTACATCCAGAAAAACTGACTGTAATTGGTGTGCTTTATGGGCTACAGACCGTCCAGGAATATAGTTGGTCCTTAGACTTCAAATATAATTCCCTAACCAAACGATAATGTAACTGAGGCCAGAACGTTATTATTTCAGTCAATGCAGCTGTGACCCTCGCTATAGAGCCATGATTACTAACTTTAATTCTATTCCACCTTATATTTTAGCCATCATTTGTACCACCCAACAATCATGATGCACACGAGCTGTGGTTTAAACAAGCATACTTGAATTTCGATGGGCAACATGTCACACAGCTCGTGCCATCTCAATTGATTTATTGAAATTGAAACGTTTGTTAACCGCATAGTTTTCACGTTTGGGACCCGTGAATTGGTCTCCATTCATTGATCACGTGCGATTTGGAAAACGCCGCTTGACTATTTTCTGTGGGGATACGTGAAGTCGCTAGTCTACGTCCATAAGCCCGAAACGATTGACCACTTAGAGGACAAGTCACCGAAAATTGGACTTCCAGATTAAACTACGTCCGAGCCAGCAGTGGTGGTCATATGCCAGAAGTCATATTCAAATTATAATGCCAGAAGATTATCTTTCGAATAAAGTAATTTTCATGTCATTTTAAAAAATATATATCCTTGTTTTTTTCCATTTCAAAGTTCTATACCTCTAAAAAAACACCCTTCACAACACCGTTTAAATCGACAAAACTGCCTAAGCCGTTTTTGAATAATCACTGAGCATACAAAAAAAATACCTCCTCCTTTTTGAAAATCGTTTAATAAATATCCATAATTTGCAATATTGAAGTAATTTTTTCTTCATTTGGAAAATTTCTGTATTTTCTGTAACAAACCAAGTTTCCTTAATTACAATTCTGACAAAAAAATTCTTTTAGATTTTTTACGTAATACTGTTTTGTTATATTACATATTTCTCATCACACATTGTACAAATTAATTTTCTTTTTTTTTGCAACATATTTTGTTTTACTTTCAACAACTACAAATACTCCATCTAATTACCCGTAATGAAGAAAAAAACGCAAGTCTGCCTAGATGTACGTACCGTACATACGTATCTGGGTGATTCTTTTTATTTTCCCTCATAAATTACCGGTAATTAAATAAAGAACACCGTCATTCGCTGTGAGATAATACAGCAATTATTTCGCTCTAATTAGAAACGAGGTCTCGATTAAAAAGAACTTTCTTCGGTGTATGCGTGAATTGGTGCGCTTGTATGTGTGCTCTTCTAATTGTTACTTTTCCTTTTTAACGGTGCTTCTGGCCATTGTGAACGTCCGTACGAGGACCATCCAATATAAAAAGGAACTTTCAAAATGGGTCAGGCAGGTCAAAAGAGAATTTCTTGTGCCATACGTAAGGTTAGTTTATGAGGTTTGGATATTTTACATTTTATGAATGACAGTTATATTTGGGTTTTATGTTTGACATAAGTTAAGGTCTAAGATGAGAGTATAAGCAAGTCACTTTATGTTCGATTTGTGAACAGAAATAGAATCTGTTAAGTTTTATAAACATACAATTAATTACAACACAAGGGTGAGCTGTGGAGTGATCTGGATTTGGATTTGCTTTGAATTAACATAAAGAGTTACCAAAGACATACAAAATTTGAAGAAATGAATGACAAATAACAGACAAAAGACCGTAAGGCGGGTAAGCTTGAGGACGCAGAAACGTCTGATTGTCATATGCAGTTTTAGTATACGATCCTTACGTATTTTACATTCTGTGAATGACAGCTATTTTTTGTTTTATGTTTGACGTAGTTGACATAAGTTGTAAGATGCAAGTAGAAGCAAGTCCTGTTATGGTTTGTTGTAAAGAATTTGTGAGAATAAATAAAATCTGTTGAGTTTTAAACATACAACTTAAAAGTAGGCTATGGATTGATCTGGATTTAAATTAATTTGATTTCGATTGAATTAACATAAAGAGCTACCGAATACAAACAAAGAAATACATGACAGATAACAGATATTGAGAGTGAATTACCTTTTGGCCTATGAGCGTTAGGTTTTTTACATTCCTGAATAACCGCTATTTTTATGTTTTATGTTGGATGTAGTTGACATAAGACATATGTTTTCGATCCATTAAGCGCGATTATTAAGTAACAGGACACGCGAAGTAATTAAGGCGTTTGTTGTATTAAATTAGCAAGTGTTAGTTAAAGCGCTATTTGTATTACTCACGTTTTTCTGGTGATACCGCATTACGGCAGTGGTGAATGACTAAGGTTTACCTACTAAATGATTAAAAATGTGTAACAAGTTAACCGAACAAAACAATGAAAGAGAACGTAATAAAATCAACGCAACCCAAATAGTAAAATACAATTGAATTGTGTGAAAACAATGTGTAGTGCCTAGATATGACTCCATGTGAATAAAAAGCCTAAATTTAGTCAAAGGTTGATTGATAAAGGTGCTGAAATTTTGATCTTTAACTAGTTAGTGATTTTCAATTAGATCTTGAATTACGTTTTTCAGTTTTGGAGCTGGATCACCAACCACTGAGTACTAAACCTACTACTTGGTGTTCACTTTTATTCAATTCTTGACAATTCTGTTCTTGTTGTAGATTCTGTCCCAAAATCAAGGTTAGGAGACAGGGTTGCTTTATTGACAAGCTTAATAACTTGGTATGATTTTGAACAAAAATATAGTGACGTGTTTAAGGCACAATGAAGAACCTCCTTATGTTGCTGGAGAAGCTGTAAAACCTTTGATGTGCCATATATGTACAAACTTAAAGTTGTGTAACCTAACACCAAACAATTATTTTCTACCACGCTTTAACAGCCAAGTTCTCAGTTTCATGGAGTATACCAAAACTGATGAAAGGTTGGCTGTTCAATGGTGTAGAGTGAACAAAATAAAGGTTTGGTCAACCAGTGTATTGAACCTAATAGATGTCGGTGACATCTACCGTCCATTGAGTAATTTAAGAATATGAAGGCATACTATACTATATACCATACTCTTTACAGATGGTTCGAGTGTTTTATATAAAAACACATAAGTAAATATATATACAGATATATATCCACATATTTACAACTATATCATTCAACATATGACAGCCGTTTCGAACCAGGAGTTCTCGTCAGATACGCTTCCTTAAATGACAAGTTCTAAAGTGAAATTACTTGAATGTAATACACAACAGTAAGACAACAATCAGTGTATTGCACCTAATAGATGTCGGTGACATCTACCGTCTAGTGAGTAATTTAAGTATATGAAGGCATAATATGCTTAACATATATCATACTCTTGACAGATGGTTCGAGTTTTTTATATAAAAACACATAAGTAAATATATATATATATATATATATATATATATATATATATATATATATATATATATACAGATATATATCCACATATTTAGAATTATATCATTCAACGTATGACAGCCGTTTCGATCCAGGAGTTCTCGTCAGATACGCTTCCTTGAATGACAAGTTCTAAAGTGAAATATTTGGATGTAATACACAACAGTAAGACAACAATCAGTGTATTGAACCTAATATGTGGATATATATCTGTATATATAAAGGTTTGGTGTTAGAGCACAAGACTTTTTGTTTGTATAGTTTTTAGGTGGCAAAAATATCTTTCCAACACTACCACAAATCCTCGGACCAAGCACAACATACTTACTTATTAAGAAGCTCGGTTAAATTTTGAAAAAAAAAACATAATATTTTGGGATTTCGAAAGTTTATGTATATATTTCGAGATTATCAACCGTCTGTTGCTGACACAAAATTTGTCCAAATTGTTCAAGAAACATACTCGCTTCAATAAGGGCCACAAATAAATAGGCAACCTGAGGTAAGGTCGGATGTAGGGTCGATAGGAAAACTGTCTTGCTATCAACTGAAAACTTTCTAATACTACAATTATATCACAGATGACTACTTCATTTTCTAAAAATACGCCACATAATCTTTTTTACGTAATATGATTAGTTACTATTTGTAACGAAATCAGGAAGATACCCAACTAGAAATGGCTTCTTTTATAGCATTTAAAAGTCTAAAATATTTCGAGGGGCTAGTGGTAAAACAATCGGTTAAGTTATCTCATCAGCATCGAGATTACTTTGTTTCCTGCCAATGCTTGTGAAGCATTTACTTACCGCCAGAAGTTGGTTGATAGCAGAACTTCGACCTCTCATATCTGAAGATAAGAATCAAAAGACACCAAAAACAACATCCTGCTACTTTTAGTTTGCCAGAATATCAAATTATATAATGATATGGATATTCCGTAGTTATTTCCTAACATTTTATAACTAATGCACCAAATATTTAAAATTATATTGGAAATATCTTTTGAAAGTGAGTTATTTAATCATTGCGTATTATAATCTAGCTGTACCAACAATTCACACCCAAACAAGTAACTAAGAACGCGTTAGACCATATTTTCTACAATACAGGGTGTTCCTAAATTGGAGGTACAAACGAAAAGGGGAGATTCCTTGAATAGTTTTAGGAAGAAAAAGTCCCATAAACAAGTTTCAATTTTTTTCAAGTTTTTTTCTGCACTTCACAAGATATTCAAATTAAATTTGGCATAGATATTACAATTAAGAGTTTACACCTTGTGACCTGCCAATTTCGATTGCAAATCTGCAGGGTGGTATTTTTTCGGGAACACTGTCCACTGTTGTCCTTCAGAACTTTTTTTTGGTGAGCCACTGGTACTTTCAAAAATTGTAAAGAAAAGCTTTGTTGTTATACCAAACTTTATGTTCTCTTGTAGTTTTGTAGTATCTACTACCGATTTCGAGAAAAAAATTTTGAATTATTAAACTAGCAATGATTCTTAAAGATTCGATAAACTGGTATAATCATCAAAAAAATGTATTTCTGCAAGAAACGTACAACTCAAAAATTATATCATAATAAAAAAAGTAAATAACAACAAAGGAACTAAACTACAGCAATTGTTGAAAATGTCCTCCCCCAACCCTTATACAAGCTTCTGTTCTTATTCTCATAGACGATCGAACTCTTTCTAACACTCCTGGAGTATTCCTAATTCTACCAAACGCGCCTATTATACGATTTCTCAGTTCGTCTACGGTATTCACTGGCGTTATGTACACTAGAGATTTCAGATGGCCCCATAGAAAGAAATCTAAACTATTTAAATATGGGGATCTGGCGGGCCATGGCTGATGTCCACCTTGTCCAATCCACCTGTTTGCATAATTTTCGTTCAAATACTCCCTAGCCAAAAGTGAAAAATGAGCAGGAGCACCGTCGTGGATGAACCACATTTCACGTCGCATCATAAGAGGTATATCATCCAATAACAAGGGCAAATCGTTCTCTAAAAAATGTCTGTATGATTGACCAGTAAGTCGCCCTGGCAAGAAGAAAGGACCAATCAAATAATCGCCAATATTACCACCCCACACATTTAATGAAAATTCCTCTTGAAAATAAGCTTCTGCAATTTCATGTGGATTCTCCTCAGCCCATATGTGTTCATTATGAACATTTATGATTGAAGTCCTTGAGAAACAGGCTTCATCAGTGAATAGGATTTGGCAATCAAAATGAGGAATTGTTCAATAGTCTGTTGAGGTACCACTGACAAAAAATAATTTTTGGATGACAATCTCGAGGCAAGAGCGTGCAGGCCTCTGAATGTGATAAGGACAGAGTAAAGAATCCCGCAAGATCCGCCAAACAACTTGTATCTTTTACTGGTTCCTGGATGTTCTTCTATTTCGTTCAGCACTGCCTCTTCGAGTCGTGGTGTTCTCACACTTCGTGGTCTACCTGCATTAATATTTTTCGCAGAAAAAGATCCAGTTTCTGAAAGACGCCTGTGAATATTAGAGAACATCCGATGACCAGGCATCACTCTATTGGGATAGCGTTCCATGTAAAGACGCTTAGCTGCTCTTGAATTACCATTTGCAAGACCTTACATGAAATGCATGTCAGCCATTTCGGAATTCGTAAAATTCGGCATGTTTTGATATTAAAATGCAACCATCTTTAATTTTCAAAACACAGGAGTTTAATTTGATGTCAAAACTAACAATAAATTTATTCATTCACCACAGCCTACTAGGTAGGTAACTAGATTTCTATGACAATTCGGAATTTTCTGAGGATTTCAAGAGATTCATTCCAAATTTTTTCGAGGTAGTAGATACGACAAAACTACAAGAGAACATAAAGTTTGGTATAACAACAAAGCTTTTCTTTACAATTTTTGAAAGTACCAGTGGCTCACCAAAAAAAAGTTCTGAAGGACAACAGCGGACAGCGTTCCCGAAAAAATATCACCCTGTAGATTTGCAATCGAAATTGACATGTCACAAGGTGTAAACTCTTAATTGTAATATCTATGCCAAATTTCATTTGAATATCTTGTGAAGTGCAGATACTATGAGAAAAAAAACTTGAAAAAAATTGAAACTTTAACACTCTGTATCTTGAAAACGAAACGTTTGCAGACCCATGTTTATGGGACTTTTTCTTCTTAAAACTACTCAAGGAATCTTCCCTTTTCGTTTGTACCTCCAATTTAGGAACACCCTGTATATGTTAATGGCATTTATTTACTTAAGTCAGATAGTAAATACCCAGTGCTCCATTTTCTCATTGTACATACAATCTATCAAAATTAATACTCTAAAAGCTTCATCCTAATAACGGGCGAGATATAGATGAGCACTCCTCGTACAAATAACATTGAATCAACATTTACTATTAACGGTGCCTCGAACCATTTGGTTAATAAGTGCTTCTTGAATTTGATGATGACATTTCTTCAACAATACAACTTCTTGATGAGGCACTTTACGAGTGACGATTTAACTGTGTTTCGTAATTGAGGGGTCTGTTTATTTTGATTTCATCGGAGGTGTTTTATATCATAAGGACAGTGCCATTTCGAACCAGGGAAATTTAATTTTTATGAATTTCATTTATACGTAACAGCTCTGGACTTTTTAATCGGATTTTTCATGTTCCATTTCTTTATTCGTACAGTTAGAACTTTGAAATGTGTCTCAGATCATTTAATATTTTAATTTATATCAATGTACAATATAGTGTTCTTCAGAGTATTTGGTTTCTTAAGGACGCTGCCCGTTAACCACTGACCGTCTTAAAAGATTTTTTTGTCGGTCTAGTCATCTTCCATTTTGTTAACTAGATTTGCCCGCCACGATCTTAGGATTTAACACCTATGGATTTTTTATATGGTTCTTTAAATTCTCATAAATATCGTATTTAGCTCACGATCATTTAAGCATTGAAAGCCGAAATTGTGAAATTTATTGATATATCCACAATAACGCCAAATTTTAGTATCATTTTTGTGAAACTGTATTGTATATTGCAATGAATTCTGGTCTTAGTTATAATTTCCAAAGTTTTCCATTAAAATTGAATATGTTACAAGGCTAACTGGTTTGTTTAAGAAATCATACTTTGGGGTTTCATACAGTATTTTTGGACTAATAGTTGTAATAATGAATAGGAAAAACGTACGTATAAACACAAAGTTTTATATCCTAACACCAAACCTTTCTTTTTTCAGTCAATGCACGTTTCAACAGCGAAACTGTCATCATCAGGAGTAAACCAAAACTGAAAATATTTACAACTATTCCTTAATACTAGTGGTCGCCCAGTGGTCGAAATTCGACCGTATTTCATGAAATTGTAAAAAGAATATTTTTATAAGAAACAGACTTGTGGAGAAATCGGAGAAGTAGATGTAATGACAAAATTTTTTCACTCATATTGACAAATCTATTGAAATAAAAAGAAAATAAAATTGTAATCAAATATCGGTATTCGAAATATTTTTAACAAATGTATGACCCCCCCAAAAATTCTCTGTCTGACAATTTTTTTCACAACACATTCGGGAAGGTTGTGATAATAATATATTAATCAAATAATTAAATTCAGATTAAAAACATAATATTTTATATGAAAATTACTGCAACGCGTCCGAAAAATCAATACTGATCACTACATTGACTATTTTACCACTAAACAATAACAACGCTTGCATGCCACTTCCAGAAGTACATGCTCTAAGTGTATATTAGCATCTAACGTTCGCTCCGTCCAAATATAATTACTCAATGTTTTGTGTTTTGACCGTCTGGCGGCGGCGGCACTGTCAGTTGTTTGGCGTCGACAGATGAACGTAAATAATTAATTTTTATTATATTTTATTTAATGAATGAACCAATATTATAAATTAATATTAGCATTCTACACTGAAGGTTATCAGTAGCTCCTAAACAAAACAAAAATGAAGAAAATCGGTTGAGAGACAGAGGAGAAAATGGTACCTAATCGTTTTGTCTTTGCCTATTTATATATAGATATACTTAAAAACGTCCTTAATATATACTCAAAAATTATCGGCACAAAATATGTTACTACAGCCAGGGGAAATTCTAGTATCATTTGATGTTACCGTGTTGTTCCACAGACTTTAAAGTACCTTGAGGATTTTTGTGTCCGGAAATAAATGATTTTTTCCCTTACAAAATTGTGCATGCTTTTTTGAACAGAAAGAGGTAAGGGCCATGGGGAATCCCTCTTCTCCGTTCCTTGCTAATTTGTTTAAAGGCAGGTTCAAAGTTGAGCCAAACAAAGAAGGACTTCCAATATTTTCCTAGGGTATAGCCTTATAAGGTATGTGGACGATATATTTGCTGTTTTTGATAGGAATAAGTTTAATATTAATGATTTCGTCTTATATCTTAATAATAAATCTCCCATTTTTAGAAGTTGTTCTAAAAAATGCTAATAACCGTTTAGAATTTGACGAATATAAGAAGGATACCAGCATATTTTGATATTTACCTAATAATTCTTTTCACTGTCAACAATGTATGATGGCATGAACATTTGTATATTATTTTTGATACCGGAACAGAACGTTATTTTATTTTGCTTATTGAATATGTCTCAGCGTCCTACATGTACATTATTATTCTTGGCGAAATAATTTTTTACTTAATTATAATGGTAGTAAACTATTTAGCATAGGTACCCAAAAAATGCAAATATGCAAATGCATATAGATATATTATCTTGAAATTTTTAAAATGATTTTGGCGGAATTTCAACAACTGGGCGACCGCTAGTGTTATATAAAAATAATAACCTTATGAATTCCGACAACGGTCCAATCCTAAATGGCCCAGTGTAAAATTTATTACCTAAGAATCCCTGGAAATCTGCATTTTAAGAACGTAATTATTTAATAACTCAATTACCGTGGGTCTTATGTTTGAAGATTAGGTAATTAGGCATTAGTGTATTAACGACAGGATTTTTCCCCAGTAATTTACCGATAGCTTTTAAGTATATATTACGGAATATTGGTAAATATTTTCAGTTTTGCTTTACTCCTGATGATGACAGCTTCGCTGTTGAAACGTTCGTTGGGTGAGAAAAGAGAGGTTTGGTGTTAGAGCACAAAATATTGTGTTTATACGTCTGCGGCACACCAAAGGTTCCACAGTTTTCCCATTTCATGAAAAACGTAAACTACGAAACCAGCAAAATGCATCATTTATTTCCTTGTCCACATTCAGATCAAGAAAACATGTGAGAAACTCACACCGCACGGTTGGAGATTTTTTCATGGCGTTGAAAACTCGATTATGGCCGTTTTGGTTCACCGCCGCCTCGCAACGCCCAGTAGAAAAGAAAGCGTTAGTCTTCGTTTACTGATAATGTTAAGTTTACCTTAAGCGCTTTGCTACGAACCGTCTTATTCTCAGTAATAATCGTTCTTCACGACTGATTAATTTCATTAAATACATTTTCTCGCGGGTTGTAACGCGAAGCATTTATCATTTCTTTTCGAAAAGAAACGAAAACATTTCTTCGATCTGATAAATTATTTCCCGGGAATCTGAATTTATAATAATTGCTGGAAAGCTTTACTTAATAGGCAAATTGCGGAGATATGTAAATTAATTACACATCTGGTGTTCACGTAGAGTGAACATTCGCGGCAGAGGAAATCCAACGGATCCGAGAAAAATAATGTTGCTCAACGTACACGCAATATGAAAAATGTCCAGGCAAAGGCAACACCCAGACGCGTCGATTCGATTCACCCTTAAAAACAGAAATACCGGTATTATTCTATATTCTATCTATGTATAATAAGAAAAAAGTTTTTTCTAAACATTTGCTTATTTAACATTTCACCTATATTTAGTAAGAGTTGTTTGTTATTTATAATTATAATTAAGGAAAAAAGTTCTGCTATATTTAAACTTATCGAGTCCACTTTTGCTGAAAGGTGTCTCAAACATTTTTTTACAATTTTTTTGGCACTGGGACATATAGGTCCTACTTTTGACCTGCTGAGGTACTGTAAAAGACAAGATTATAAAGAGATTATTGTGACT
This sequence comes from Octodonta nipae, assembly GCA_034190945.1. Classification (NCBI taxonomy): domain Eukaryota; kingdom Metazoa; phylum Arthropoda; class Insecta; order Coleoptera; family Chrysomelidae; genus Octodonta; species Octodonta nipae. Next base: position 7,521,999 of record CM067222.1, read on the forward strand.
ATGACCCGGCAAAAGTTGTTGAACCCTTGGCCCCGCAAGTAACTTGACCACAGCGCCATCTAATGGATCTTAGCATAGCTATAAACCATCGTCTGACAAAACAAATACATTGTGTAAATTTGACTTGAATAGGTCAAATCGCTTCGAAGTTGCAAGATTCGAGAATAGGCGATCATAGCGCCACCTATCGGGAATGTTCAATAGCCTGGAAGATTAATGGCCAACAAGATGCAAAAATAAATTTTTAATCCGACTGGTAGTTCCAGATATTAGCACGTTTAAACAAGCAAGCAAGAATCCCTGGTTAGTTTAGCTTCATAATTGAAGAGGCTCTGCGATAGAGTTCTAGTAGTAGTACAGATAATTGGAAAAGAAATAAACTAATACTATTACAAACTTTACAACATCGGCGCCATTAAACTGAACTAAAATAAAAGTACAATCGTAGGGACACAACTCCAATACAATAAAAAAACATGATATTGAACAAAAAAGTGGTCTGGCACTTTTTTGTGAAATGAGAAAACTGATTTTGATCCTTGCTTCTTTCCTCGGTTTTTTTACCCTACTAAATTGTACGTTTTTTGTTTCCACAGGTGTCTATTTTTCTAATCTCCTATTTCTAATCCCTTTTCAGTATTATAGTCGAATTTAATCCCATTCTCTGTCAGATATCGTCGGTTTAAAATTAGCCCAACCTTGTAACCGTTAAATATCTACGGTTCTTATCTCAAAATGCTGTTGCTATTGGCCACATCGCTGTACCATACAGTACTATATTTTCCATAAAGCTATGGAATAAACTTTTTTTTTCCACGGCATTTTCCCCATACCAATCCTCGCTGGTATCTCTTTCACACAGATGCCAGTAGAACTAGTTGTTGTTTCGAATTTTCCAATTTTTTAATCCTATATCCGAGCTTTGGCGTAACCAGGTTTCCAGACATTGTTCAATGTATATATATTAACGAGCAACTGTGATAAAGTACACCCTTGTTTTAAGCCTTTATCTGATACAATGGGTTTTGTATACTGGTTTTCCTATTTTCATTTCGTTTTTCTTATACATTTTCTTAATTATGTTATTCAATTTTTCTCTTATATTCACTCTTCACATTGCTTGCCATTTGTGTTTCTATTGATTTATCTGTTTTTCTCTATTAATTGTCTAATGCATGAATATTGTATAAACATGACCTTTCATTTATTTTTTTTTGCAATCTACATCAATAAATATAAAGCCATTGACAACGAAGTCAGAATAGACTTTGAAACGTTTGGTATTCCTGCAATATACGTCGTTTTATGACCTTTCATTTCGAAAAACACTTGTTCTTTCCCAAGGTTTACACCCTTCTCTTCTTTTTTGTGTTGGTCGTACAAGGAAATAATCTGGCTATGGATGGTATTTCCGTTAAACCCCTATAGTTTGAACATACCCGGTATGTGGAGCCTACATAAGATTCTTTCCATTCCCGAGGAATGTCGTCGCCTTCTGCTGTTTTTTAAACATTTTCGTCTAAAATGTTATTACTTCCTTGTCTCCATATTTGAATCTATATAAAATGTGAGTTATTTAACTATATATTATCTATATACAGAAAAAGTGAGGAGGAAAAACTCTAATGAACTGACAGAACAATTAATTAAAATGTCTGCTGTAAATATGGCCAGTCGTTGTTCCAAAGCCTTCTTTTTTTTTCGTCCTTGAATATTTATTTTAATTATAACGTTTTCTTATAAAGGGGGTTCTAATTTGAGGATAATTTTTAAATTTGCCGCCGTTTATATTTTTTGTAGTAGAATATCATATGTTATTTGACAGATGACAAGTAGGAATATTCCGGTATACTTTTTTGAAGATGACAATGGAAATGCTGTTACTGTGAATGGTGATCGATATCGAACGATGATTACTAACTCTTTGTGGGATGAATTGGAGCCTATTGATGTGCAGGATATGTGGTTCCAATAGGACAGTGCAACATGTCATCCAGCAGCAGAAATTTATGTATTTTATTAAAAATTTAAAAATAAACCTCAAATTGGAACACCCTCTAAGCACTAATAGTAACTAAACCTATTAATCAAAATCAATCTTCCAGAAACTTGTACACTATTAGACCGAATTTAATCCAACCAAACTTCCTTTGATCGTCTGAACATTCAACCTGTATCAGTACGTGCTCTCGACGATTTCCTCTTCCAATACAACCCCAGCAACAACGGGCATAGCGAGAAATTGTTATCAAAGCACGAAAAGATCGAAACCCCCCCAAACTCCAACGGTCTGTTCGTGTTATCGATCAGAATGCAGAGGAAGACAAACACCCTATCGCACGCCGCTGGTTATTGCCGGAGAGGGAAGAGGAAGGAGAGCCCTTTCTCTGTGTGTGCTAGTGTGCTTGAAGTTCGAAACTCAAGGCGATAGGATACAACGATATGCCATTCCTGTTGCCGCTCTCCAGCTCTGCCCGTCTAGACCGTCAGGCAACCGAATTCTCTTCTATGGAGTTGGAGCTGGCGCTGTCTCACTCCGCGGCATCGGCTTGTGTTTTATGCTGGATTCCCGGTAACTCGACGGCGTAAGGGATGGGGTTGGGTAACGGTCTGGAATGTTTATCATGTTACGAACGTATCTTGCGAAGAATGAATAGAAGGATTATGGATATTAGAGGATTTCGCGTGTTGGAATATTTAAATATGCCCAAACGATTTTAATAGAAGTTATATAAAACTGCAAAAACAGTTACCCAAACATCGAAAACAACAGGTGAAAGCCACTTTCAATAGTTACACTCCCCACGCGTGAACAAGCTACAATTATATAATGTATGATCCCGTTTTGGTGAAGGTGCCAGGAAAGATAAGCGTTCATTCTCAATAGGTTTATGTTTATATCACTAATTTCATATTAATTCGAATTTGGAGAATCTCAGATTATCTGAACAGCAGGGATCAATTTGCAAAAATCGGCGCATAAATTGGTAAATTAGTCCTATAGTTTTACTATCACAAACTTATGCAAGGCTGAATTATCTCTACTATTTTTTACACGAGGTTGACCCCCGAGGAAGGTAAGACCCTCAGAAAACCTGATTATGACGACCAGTCAGACACTAGAAAAAACTATCATGTGCTCTTCCGTGTCTTATAATTATATGAAGTTATGGTATAGGTATGTGTGGATGATATTTTAGCTTTTTTCACAGGTACTAAGAGACAATTACATTCTTTCCTATCATTACATAACAACTTAAATTCCAATATAACTTTTACCGTTGGAAGCTGAAACGGACGTTAAAATGAACTTCCTAGACTTAACCCCAACTCGCCAAAATAATGGCACAGAGGTCAGCATCTATGGAAAATCCACTTTCATAGATACCACAATCTTACAACCCCTACCCCATCAACTAGCAGCCAATGAACCCATTGGAATTACCTTACTCAGAGGATAATTTAAATTATTTATATTTAAAAAAGAACCGACTATTTGTCTATATTTTCCAAACATATTTTAACTTTTATATTTGGACCACTTTCTATAAATGTAACTCTAATTCACCCTATATTGCATCCCCACTGTATATGCTTCTGTGTATTGGTCACCCCTATATAACTTATTGGTCTATCATTTTCTGAATCACCCTGTATAACTGTAATTTAACTCAACACAATGTTACAAGGTCCTGATATCTTTAAAACCACCCTGTATAAGTATACATCCTCTCCACACTATTGACTCTACTGTTTAAATAATTCTTGTATACCACTGATTTTACTTCGCTCCCTATGTCTAGTTTTCCATTTATGCAACTGCTCATGGTCTACCCTATATAACAAAATTCACCTTTTTGAATCAAATTTTATGACTATAATTTTACTCTACTACTTAATTCAACCACCCGGTATATGTAACTGCTTCTAAAATTTTTTGAACCCATGTCTATAATTATACCCCGTCCTACGTCCTATAATTCAAATATCCTAACTGCTTATGCTTATATAAAAAAAAATTTGATACACCCTGTATATATGTATAAGCAACTACTTATGTTCCAAATTATGTAACTTTTTTAAACCACCCTGTATAACTGTAATTCTACTTCAACTTATATTTCAACCATCCTGTTATTCAACTGCAATTTTTAAATCCTTTTGTACAACTGTAATTATTCTCCGTCAAAACAAAAGTTTTGCTCCACTCTTATTTCAACCACCTTGTATACACAACTACTTATATTTCAACCATCCTATGTATACAACTGCTTATGTACCACCGAATATCACATACAAGTACGCACACACCTACAACTGTATACCATATCGAAAAGTTCGCCGACATACATTTTTGTTTCGATAAACTAACGGAATATTTTCTGCCATTTCACGGGACTATAAGCTTCCTAACTTATCTTCGACTCTAAAAGAAACTTACTTCAGACGAATGAAAATGAAAATCATTACAAACACCCTGTATGATATACTTTCATGGTATATCTACACATTTAAACTAGATATTAATGATGAAAATTTAACATTTACCATGATGTTTACAGTTTTTTTGCATATAATTTTCCGATTTTCAGAAAAATGCTAAATTTTACGTTATAGAAAAATATACGGAATCAAGCTGGAGCATAGGTATCTTTATAGAATACAATTTATAATATTCAAATTTATTGAGCGGTTTTAGAGAAAATAGTGAACATTCATTGAAATTCACTGAAATCTAGTCCGTTATTTACATTTTTGCTGATTTTCTGGAAAACCGCAAATCTCATGTTATAGACAATTTGAGCCCTTTCTGTAATGGTACTTAATATAACGCAGTTTAATTCATCAAAATTGCCCAAGCCGTTTTTGAATAATCGCTCGTCATAAATAAAAAAAAATTGCAGACGAATGGATAACCTCCTAATTTTTGGAAATCGGTTAAAAATGAACTGAAAAAGGTAAAATTAGTAGCTCATAACAATGGCTATGACCCAAAGGTGATTAATAAACTAATCTACCAATAAGAACAACAATTATTTCAACCATCAATTTATCGCAATGTGTCGATTTTTGACGCACCTTCAAAATACGTCTCCCTCACATATTTTGGAAATGTGAGCGACAGAATTGACAAAATATTTTCCAAACACATTGAAGTCAGTTTTAAATCGCAATACATACTTAGTATTTTTTATATAATGCCAAAACGGAACTCTTAACAAGTATCTAAATTTTGGATTTTATAAGCTTCGGCTTATAATGTTCGGACTGCAATAGTTTCTATGTCAGTATGACATGCAGAATTTTTGCCACTCGCTACGATGAATATTTTCGTTCATTTAGATTTAACAAAACAAATTCAATATTCGCAAATCACTGAAATCACTGTCATTGCTTTGCGAAATTAACAGATACAGAAATTATCATTCTTTTAGAATGTGTACGTACAAATTTGCGACCATTCTTCCTCAAATTTTATTTTAAATGAGGTCATAGCAAAAAATGTCCTCTTCGTTGTACTCAAATAGTACGTTAATTTATTTTTGTTGATTAAAACTATGAGAGAAAGTTACATCATTCATGGAAGCCGTCAATATCATAACTACAAATATCAAAATCATTATACGCAATATCAGCGCAATCATTAATCGAAAGACACAATACATTTCCGAACTACTGAACCTAAGATTGATGCTAATAAAAACGACATACGATCTGATTCATCACCGTTATCAAAATAAGATTTTCGAGAACCAACAGCGTGAATGCAAGATCACTTTCACGCTCCTTTAGCACGAGTCGCTGTGTCCCATAAAAATGCACCCCGTATCAGCGAGCCGTCCTCTCTGCTCTTGCGAAACCCACGACCTACGAACTAGATCCGTCTCCCGTTCGTCCTTAATCACCCTACGGACTGCAGGGAACTTGATTTATTACCGCCATATGGACGTATGTGCGTGATAAATTTCGTCCAATTACTTCGGTGTCTGGACCAAGAGCGACGAGGACATCGGGTCGGAATGCTCTGGTCTTCTCTCCTGCTCCAAACTACTCGGTGGTGATTGATTTTCCGATACATTAATTAATGATTGATACGACGTCAATATGTATCTCCGTGTGATTGCTGACCATTTAACGTTTGGTAGTGTGGAAGTTGATATAGTATATTCGAATGTATGTTTGATAATAAACATTAAATTCCAATTTGTGACAAAGTTCGCACCTGTTGTTGGTAAGCGTGAAAAATTCATTGTCCAACGTATTGAAACAAGCGCACACTATTATGTTAGAAATATATTATTTTAAAATAGTTAAGGTTACAAACAGTTGTGAAATTTTGCCTCTGGTAGTTTCCTGTAACTGCCAGTTCCCTCATTTCAAACAGTCTGGTGGTAACCTAACTTGCTACTGAAAGTTCCTTGGACTTCCATCATACAGAATCTGCTAGATCTCACAACGCTGCAATAGCTTTGGTTCTGTTATCGTCATCAGGTGAATAATGTGGAATTCCAAAGATCTGAAACCAGTCATGCGTAAGTGATCATGCTCACTGAGTCACGGAATCCCTTACGAGACTAATTAGCTGGACACTGGTAATATTTTCGTTGGAAATTATGAATGCAGCTTTTATAATCTTTATTCTCTAACAGTGCTCCTTCTTGTAGACAACCAGATGTGGAATTTTTGTAACAATTTTCTTCGCTTGGGATCCAAAGGTAATACAAAAATAAAAATGTATAGGCACATTATTTTTTTCACAAATGTCAAAAACAACAAAAATGTTAAAAATGTGAAAACTATTAAAAATGTCAAAGATATTGAAGGTACAAAAAATGTCAAAAAAGCATAATTCAATCGTGTCTCGAAGTTGACAAAGAGTTTCTTTTCATATTGAGATATTTAGGTAGTGGAACATCCCTGTATATATATCCTAGAGGTATAATAAAATAAAGAAAATGCTATAACATTAGAACGGAATATGGTGTCAAGAAAATAACAGTTCCACCAATAAAGGACCAATCATTTTATTTCAGAGAATTCCGGCCATACGTTGATTTTCTGAGGATGTTGGTTGTGCTCATCCCGAAAAACTTGTGGGTTGGTATTGTCCAAGCATCTTCAATTATGTTTATTGACAAATCTATTTACAAAAAAATTCTGATTCGTCGAAAAACAAATATTTTTAATACAATTAGGCTCTGCATTTTCCCTTTGAGTCATTAATTCGCATAATTCTCACCTTCTGTCATAATCATCCTCAGCAAGCTGTTGTAAAAGCTGTATTTTGTATGGAAAGAATGTATTTAAGCGTAACGTTTTATGTACAGATCCGACGAAAATATTTATTAACCTTTTATTGCACAAACTTTCAGTTTCTTGAAATTTCTGAACTAAAACAAACAAATACTGATGCCTAATATTTTTATCGAGATGTCTCTGATGAAAAATATGAGCAGTTCTGCGTACACAGCGTTGATCTAGTTTTTTACGGTTTCTAGGTAAAAAAAAAATCTGATTTAAAAAAATTATGTGTCAAAAGATATTTAACAAGAGGTATCACATGATACCCTTTTGTATTTAAACTTTTAGAAGTGATATTCACCATCGCTTAGGCGCTAGAACTGCAGGGTGACCGTTACTTGTAAAATGTGTCCCCCAGTAGATATAAATTAACGCGTTTTTTTTTTGTCTTTTTCTTTTAAATATATTTTAAAGGTTATTTTGGGTGGCTAGTTTTTAAATGAAAATCCTCTATGTATAGATGGTTATTACTATAATTATGTTGACAATAATGTCGCCTATGATATTTAAGTAGCTACAAGAATTGTAAACACATGAAACTTGTTAAAAAGTTATTGTGGACTAAACATAATAGACCCTGCAAACATATACACTCCTTTGAGAAATCGTGTAAAAACGAAACACGGCATATGAAACAATTCATGTTCGTTCGACATAGCGTAATCACTGGTTGTTGTTAACTATCCAACTGTTACTTTCAACGGGAGTTTTAATAGCGAAATAAAAGCAGAAAATGTATGCCAAAAAATCGTCCGTCACCGTAAAACACTACCTAGTTAGGCAATATCGTTGCAGCTCCAAATACCTACATAATATGTAGGTTAGAACGGTCGGCCGGAACCACCACGACAAACGCAACGGATTTTGCTCGGATCTCTTGGTGTCGCAGCTCATCTCTTCGGCTATCACCTTCGACTTCGAACACCTAACGTGTACAGAAAGCGAGAATTTTACTATCAGATGCGATTTCGTTTGACACGTTTCGCCGTTTCGGCGTGTACGTATCTGCTGTTAGATTTTATTATTTAACTGTATAGTTACGCATTAACTTTTAGACATCGACATAACGGTCGTTTCGGTGTATAAGACCTGACCTCGATTTGGTGTACCAAAAAACAATGGTCGTTCAATATTATGATGAAAGATTTTACTTGGTTTAAAGTTATTCCATACTCTATAACACTTCAATTTTCCTTCTTCACTTTACCATTGATTATGTTGACATTACATTCATTTTGAAGGAAATTTGATGAGACCGACGTGACGGCACATCTACAGGACGTCCCAACGAAAACAAGCCACCTGGAATATTTACCCAAAATACTGATTATTGTGAAAATCGCAAAAAAACAATTTACGAAGAGATGCAGATTTGGCCATACTAACCGTTAATTAAATTATTGCAACCCTCACCGACTTCCAAAAAGGAGGAGGTTATCAAATCGTATGCAACTTTTTTTTAGGAATAATAATGTGAACTATGAATGAAAGTTGAAAAAAAAAGTATGAAGAATTGATAAATAATGAAAACAGAATAGCTGACAAATATATAACTATAAAATCCAAGCCAAGAACCTGAATTATTTCTGAACAAAAACATATCCTGTACCATATAATTATAAGAAAAGAATTAAAGAAGAAATAGAACAAATGTAACAGGCTGCGATAATAGAACAACCAACTAATGCATACATAAATCCCGTAGTCATTGTGAAGAAAAGTAATGGAGATTTAAGCGCCATTAACAATAGATTGTTTATTTAGTAGAATAAATGTTCCAGCTTGATTCCGTATATTTTTCTATAAGGTAAAACTTACCATTTTTCTGAAAATCTGAATAGTATATGCAAAAAATCTGTAAACATCATGGTAAATGTCAACTTTTCATCATAAATATCTAATTTAAATGTTAATATATGCCATGTAAGTATATCGTACAGGATGTTTGTAATGGTTTTCATTTTGATTTGTTTGAAGTTTTTTTTAGAGACGAAGTTAAGTTAGGGGGCTTAAAGTCGCGTGAAATGGCAGGAAAAAATTCCGTTAGTTTATCCAAATGAAAATTTGTTATTTCGGCGAATTCTTCTATGTATACGGTTGTAGGTGCGTGCGTGCGTGCATGTGATATTAGGTGGTACATTAGCAGTTGTATACGTAGGATGGTTGAAATATTAGTTGGAATTAAATTAGTTATACAGGGTGGTTCTAAAAAAATGTTTTGGGTGGCACATAAATAGTTGCGTATACAAGGTGCTTGAAATAAGAGTAGATATTGCGTTATAGGACGGACAATAATTACAGTTATATAAAAGGCTTTAAAAATTGTCAGAAGCAGTTGAATATACAGGATGGTTGAAATGTAAGTTGGAGTAGAATTACAGTTATACAGGGCGGTTTAAAAAAGTTATTTAGTTTGGAACATAAGTAGTTGCTTATACAATGTGTTTCAAGTAAGGGTGGGGTAAAATTATTGTTATTCTGGATGCATCAAAAATGTGTTATATAAGCATAAGCAGTTAGGATATTGGAATTGTAAGACGTAGGACGGGATGTAATTATAGACATGGGCTCAAAAATTTAGAAGCAGTTGCATATACCGGGTGGTTGAAATAAATGGTAGAGTAAAATTATGGTCATAAAATGTGGTTCAAAAAGGTGAATTTTGTTATATAGGGTAGACCATGAGCAGTTGCATAAATGGAATACTAGACATATGGGGCGAAGTAAAATCACTGGTATACAGGAATAATTTAAACAATAAAAAAATAGAAATAGCCAATAGTGTGGAGAGGTTTTATACTTATACAGTGTGGTTTTAAAGATATCAGGACAGTTAGATAGACTTATAAGTAAAGTGTAAAGCTAAATGAGTGAGCAAGAATCCTAGCTGATCTTATCGTTAGACCACTTTTCATAGATGGCACTTTGAATGGAGATAAGTATTTAGACTTACTTGCAAAATGCATAAAACAACAGTCCTAACTTCTCAAGATATAAAGCTTCAAAAAATTAACTCTATTATTTATACTTACGATCAGTTTACGTAAAATGACACACTCTGGTTTTGCTTACCTGAAACAATAAAGAAAAAATATTAATAATTTTACACTTTACATTCAGTACAGATATTTTTCCTTGAAATAATTTATACATTTCAAAAATAAAAACCGATTTAAAAAAATTGCCTACATGTACAAATTTGTTTAACAAGTTTTATAGTTCGATAAGAGACTGCTCGCAATTCTATTTTTCAATAACTGGTATTCTTTATGAAAACATGTGAAGTTTCATGTAAATGTCAAACCATTCGTATATTAACAGCTTTGAAGGGTCACAGCATTTTTTTTAAATGGAAAATACTGAATTTTGTAGATTAAAAAAATCTTATTTTTGGAATGTGTCACACCAACATAAATGCATAAACGAGTGTTAAGAGTGTGTAAGGTCTTTTCACTTTTAATTAAAACATAGAAAGATGTCTTACTGGGTAGGGGGGGCTTTGAACGTGGTCGTCCAAGCGTGGAAGGTGATCCACGTGAAGAATGTCCAAATAGTACATCAACACCAGAGATCATAGCAAAACTACACGATTCTGGAATATCTTCCACTAACCAAGAGTTTAGCTTTAGCCCGAGACATCTCATTTGGTAGCGTAAGCAAGTTTTGGGTTTAAGAAATCTTTATGCACAATGGGTATCGCATTCGCTAAACAAAAACACAAACCATGATGGTAAATAAACAAAAAATAAACTAAGTGTGTTAATGAGTAAACCAGAGCGAGATAGGATCCAAAGGTGTTAGCATTAGTTTTTGAGGATACAATAAAATGGTGTTTGTAAATTATCACGAAACTGGTACCGACTGTATGTAAAAATCCTGGAGAAAAGCACTGGTTTACAGCAGGTAAAGAATAATTGTTCATGCAGTTCAAAAAAACAGCAGGATAATCAGTGAATTAAAGTACGAGTTATAACAACATTCATTCTATTCACCAGATTTGGATCACTCTGACTTCTAGGTATTCTCACGTCCAAAAGTAATTATAATTGGAAAACGGCTTTCATCGAATGAAATGGTAATGGTAGCTATGGAAATTTATTTCGGCAGATTCTCACTTCAGATATGAAGTTCATATTTTACAAAATCACTGGCACAAGTATATTCAAATTGAGATTATATAGAACACGAAACATATTTCAAAAAATAAAATTCTGTAGGTAAATCATAGGACAAAACTTATTGAACAACCTACTATACTTCAACAAATTTGGATCGGATCGTCATATACACATAATTTTCCTTGCAAAATGCTTGTAAAGCTTCATATATAAATTCTAAACTAATGCATCTTTCATTAAGAAACCATTTTTGTCAGTTGTCATATGATATTTTGTGAACAGTTAATTCTAAATTATAGGTAAAAAAATACACAAATTATAAATGTTTCTTTCAAACATTTAAATGGTTTATTCATCCAAACTAAGCAAATCGTCGACAAAACATTGAAATTATTCGATACAAAATTCGGCAGTTCAATTTTCGTGGTCGAGGTAATTTTTTTTACCACTAAGAGACAATAGTAAAAGTAGAGTATCGTTTGATAAGCGATGTTGCCGCATTGGCAATAATTTACTTAACATATATAATATAATGACTTGGTTATTAAAGCCCATAGACCACTGATTTATAAGAGTTTTTTTGTTTGATTTAATGTGGACTACCTCCTAAAATATATACACTCCAACTGTTTACACCGTGTAAGCGAGTCCCGCCAAGGGATAACGTTGATTTTTGGGACACCCTGTATATGGGTGTATATTAATATACAAGATCTTTTGGTACAAAGGTGACGACTCCAACTGTTTTATAGCGATAGACAACGTGTTAATGGCAGTTATAATAAAATAACTTTCCCAAACATGTAGAACTCACATATTCAAGAAAGTTTAAGCTTCAGACAAAACTGCCGTCTAGTTAAACCTGCCGTTAGTATAAAACTTCGGCGACTTGAAAGTCATCGCAAAAAAATAATCAAAATCCAAAACCGAAAACTACCAGACCGAGGACGTCTCAGTACCAGAACGTTGTTATCCTGTCGTAAAATTTTAAACTAGTTCCTTCACCTCGAGAGAAAAGTTAATTCTCCTAGACACCGGTATGTTTTCTGTTTTCTTCCTCTTCTCCAACGAGAAATAGCTTCGGATATGTTCAACGACCTTCTTGTGATATTTCGAGACTATAGTCACCTATACGCCTTGTGGTCTTTATAGGAGCAATGCCATGCAAACTCTTCGTAGTCGTTTTGTTGAGTGAACACCTCGACAAAGAGAGTGTGTGTGAAAGAGAGAGAGCGCACACACGAAACACTGAAAGTTTGTTTGTTTGTTTGCGTTTTTTCTTATAATATCCACGACGCCATTCATAAAGTGAAAAAGGAGTGCGGCATCATCAAGAACATTTTACGCGGTATGCCGAGATAGGAAGGCGTTAAACTCAAAAAGATCAGCCGAGCATCCTGTGTATTTTCAGAGAAGTGAATCGCATTTGATGGTGTAAAGATTCGGGTTTATTACGCACACCATACCGTAATGAGAGTTTCATTATAAATAACGCCGTTGCTGTATACACTGTCTTCAAGTAAGTATGTCTTTATATGTATTCCAAAATATCTATGAAATACTGTACTTGTTTTAAACATTGACAGGTTCTAATCAATTGTCAAATAAAAAATAATAATATTATTGTTGTGAGTAAAGAGACTTTTAAAGTTAAAATGAATATTTCAGTTGCACCAAAATGACTTTTACAAATTATTATTCACATGAATTGATCTTAAAAGCAGTAAAATTTCATCATTCAACATTTTTCTCAACAAAATATTCTGCATAAGATACTGGCCTACCGTTTATGCTGAAGAGGTTATTTTGAATGGAAATGATCCAATTACAAGTACAACAATTTATGGTACATTAGTTTGAATTAGCAGCGTCCTCTATGAGAAGGACTCTATCTACACTAGTAACATCTGAGTCTTTTATAAGATTTCAAGACACGTGAGTAGAAATCTAAATCCCCAATTCCTTGAATATAACAAAAATCCCTAGGTAACCATTTTGAAATTCAAGTTATTATAGTTTACAATGTAAAAGACGTATCCTCCTTATGAGAATATATGCCAAATGACAAAACTAAATTGTAAAGCCATGACTAATGTGTAGCATGCCAATCCGACCAAGACGAGTGTCGGTCAAGTCACGTGACAAGTGAAAGAGGGTGCGTAGCAACTGAAGATGGGGGCGTGGCAAGTGATGGTGGGGGCGTGGCAAGTGTAGGCGGGGCTTGGCAAGTGATGGCGAGGACGTGGCAAGTGATGGCGAGGACGTGGCAACTGAAGGTGGGGACGTGGCAACTGAAGGTGGGGACGTGGCAAGTAATTGTGGGGGGACAAGTAACGGTGGGGGCGTGGCAAGTGATGGTGGGAACGTGGCAAGTGATGGTGGGGACGTGGCAAGTGATGGTGGGGACGTGGCAAGTGATGGTGGGGACGTGGCAAATGAAGATGAGGACGTGGCCATTGAAGGTGGGGACTTGACAAAGGTTGTCTTTCCGTTTCTGAATCTAGTATTCTTATTGCCGAATAGCGACCTGGTCAAAAGAAGTCTCTCAAAATCACTGCGCGTTATTCGGAAGAATTTCGGGAAACCCCCTCCACATCTATTTGAGAGTAAACATGTCTACATCATCTGAAAGTAAATCCTACGTCATCTTATTTCCTCCTTATTTATTAATTATTGAACGTACCCCCAAAATATTCGATTCCGTAGTATACCTCGCTTGCTCAACTATTAGGGATTGCCAGCGTTCAGATGTTCAAAAAGGGTAGAATAATACATACATATATTTCGCAGAATAGTGATACAATAGTGAATTTCGTCTCAATATTTTCAGAATGGTGACATTTTTTTCCAATAATTTAGGAACAATTGTGAAAGCTAGGAGTTTTTTTCACTATTTTAGAGCTCGTTTGCAGTATTTCCATGAAAACTTGTAGGGTATGGGAAGTAAATGAAAGCCAAGACAAATGCTACAACAGAAGGAAAAGAAAATATATTAAGCTTAAAAAAGTTATCCTGTGAACGCTATGGGCTATGTATGATCTATATTTAAAATATAATATCACATTAAAAATTTTACCTAGATAAGTTTTGGCATGCATCACAATTTCAAGTCATCAGTCCTTAAAATTAAGGCAGAGGATTCGGGACAGAGTTTTCGAATTCCTTTCTTTTCTAGCTGGTGTGGTTTTCAAATAAATTTTCAAGTAATGTTGATTTTTACTTTTTTTGTGTAGTGGTGAACATTACTGGCAGTAACGCTCAGCGCGCTCTCTCTCTCTTTCTTTTTCTATAATGGCCTTCGCCCTTGCTACAATATATTTTCAAAAATATATGATTTCCAATAGTTGGATGAAGGCTTTTCTCTAGTCTCTTTCGACACCCTACTTCTCTTTTGAGATTCTTTACCAGATTTGAGATTGTTTCTCTGCCTGCTCATTGTTGCTGCACATTCGCCTTCGTTTTACGGAGTTCTTCATTTGTATTCGTTCCTATTATCATATATTTGGTATCTGTATTTACCTTCAATTTATTTACATTTAACCAGCTGTCTCGTAAGCCTAAAGCTCCGTTATCAACATGTTTGTTGTTTCTATGAAATATTCTCCATCAATAGATATTACAGTGTTATCCACAAACAGGTTGACGGCTCAACAACCACACAGTGATGTAAATCATTTATACAAATAGCAAACAAAATAGGCCCCAGAACACTGCCCTGAGGTACTCCATAGGAACTGACCATTTTGTTTGATATAGCACCGTCTATTTTTGTTATGTGTGTGTCATTTATATACTTAGTTAACAGGTCTAGTGCTCTGTCTTGCATACCTACTGTATGATTTTAATTTACGAATCAAACGACTA
This sequence comes from Octodonta nipae, assembly GCA_034190945.1. Classification (NCBI taxonomy): domain Eukaryota; kingdom Metazoa; phylum Arthropoda; class Insecta; order Coleoptera; family Chrysomelidae; genus Octodonta; species Octodonta nipae. Next base: position 7,537,283 of record CM067222.1, read on the forward strand.
CTATTTACAGTCTTAAAGGCTCATTTCAAATCAATAAACACGCTTACAATTGTTTTTCTCATGTTCATGTTCCTTCTCCAGTTTTGCATATACCAATTGCATTGCTTTCTCACAGCAGCAATTTTCTCTAAAACCAGATTGTCCAGCATACAGCAACTGATTGCCTTCAAAGTAAGCTTGTAACTAGTCAATTAGTAAATTTTGATTATTTTATCCACAACTCGTAATAAGTTTGTAGGCCGACAATCTGCAGGTGGGCAGTACAACAATAAATTTTTGTAGCATACGTGAAATCACACCAACTTATGCATACGAAACACCACAAATAAGCGAAATAGCATTTAGAATTTCAACAGTCGAAAAAGACAAACACACTTGTGTATTCGTTTGTTCTACCCAGAGATGTATTGTGTAACTGCCACTTGTCTGCTTTTGTTTTCGACATCCCATACCTTTTACGAATTCAAGGATACCTTGCCTTACACGAGGTACATAACGTAAGAGATTCGCATGGTATTTTTTTTTTCCTGCCAATAGCTAAAATGAATTTTTGGTCTATTCACCTTGCAGACGGTAACATCGTTGCGTTTGGAATCCGAAACCGCCGTCCAATGTCGTCGCGGAACTTAGGCAGAACCTTCGCATATGATATTTTTTCGTCAATTAGACGAAACAAAAAAAAAGGCGAAAACCTTGGACGGTTTGCAATAATAGCGGTAAAGCTTGTGAAACGATCTGAAATGGTTTATTTAACATTGATAGCGATGTTAAACAACACAGTCATTTCCCGACTGAAAGTGTACCAATGTATTTTTTTTATTATTACTGTTACGACTGTGTGTATTTATTTAGTTACTCGAGATTGTTTCGCTCGTACGAAGTGGGCAAGCCTCCATGTACTGTTAAGCACGCACTGATTCATTTGAAGTCGGGGTTTTTGAACAGGAGATTATTCCAAAAATATGCATGGCTTCAGTCTTTTCTTATTACACGTTATTAATAGTTAGAAATCGATTAACCACACTTCACTTTTACGAAACGTGACTGCTTAAACAAAGGGTATTCCCATATACAGAGTAATCTATTAATCAGTTACAAACAAATAAATTAAAAAAAACTTGACCTCCAAATATTGAACTAAAACAAGTTCCATGTTTCATGCACTACTTTTGTGTGCAATTTCACTCCACAATCATGAAAATAGGATAAAAAAACGTGTGATTTATACCTTAATACTGGTTTTTCCCGGAAGTTGTCAGCATGACTTTAGCAGGCATATACAGGGCAGATTTGCAGTTTTACTGACCCAATTTCATGACACTTTTGGATTTTTGTAAAAAGTCATGGCTTACTAGATATTTTGAAAAAATGAAATTCTGTCGATTTAGTCAAATCCCTCTAGCTCCTTTGTTTTTGATTTTATAAAAAAAGTGTAAATGTCAAAATTGAAGGGAATTGTATCTCGAATACGATTGTCATGTCCACGTTTGCGTGATAGCTCTCGTTTTCGAGATATGACACAAACTTATCTATTTTTGAATAGAAACCATAGTTGGCTATGACCTCAAAAAATCGGACATTTTTAGAGCTTTTCAATGATATAATACTCCATATAGTTATTCATAAAAATAACGGAGTTATGGATGCTTTTTTCTCTTATTGTCGCTTTTAACGTAGTTAGCCATGAAATAGATTGATTTATTAATAACTATTCCAGAAAACATTGAACGATTTGTTTATTAGGTATATCAGATATAAGGAAAAAACTAAATAAGTAGGTACTTATTCAAAAATCAAGAATTTAAAGTACATAATAATGGTTACAATTTATGTTCGAAAAGGCCACCATTGTTATTTTGACAAAAATTGCATCTTTTTAAGATTGACATTACCGCTTTCCTCACAGACCGCGTATCAATTTCATCAATTGCTTGTAATACCGCCTCCTTAGATCACCAAGTGTCTCATACTTTCTTTTGTATACTTTGTTTTTTAGCGCACCTCATAAATAGAAGTCTATAACTGCCAAATCGGGAGACCGGGGTGGCCATTCGCGTGGGCCACTTCTTCCTTTCCAAGAGTTTGGATAGATATTATCTAAGTGTTGTTTTACTAATAACGAGTTATGAGCAGGTGTTCCATCATGTTTTAACAACTCAATTTCTAAACGAGTTCTCAAATTCAAATTATGCAACATGTCTTGAAAAATGTATTGCAAGAAATGCAAGTAGCGTTTCCCAATGAGTGATGCGTCATAGATAAAAGGTCCCAGAATAGTAGACCCTATGATACCACACCAAACATTAAAACCAAATTTTATCTGGGGTCGTCTTTGTTCTACATGAAAAAGGTTTTCTTTAGCCCAGATATGCTCATTGTGTCTATTGAACATACCGCAGTTAGTAAATCTAGTTTCATTTGACCATAACACCTTTAATGGAGACTGTGGATTGTCAAGGCACATGTCTCTAAACCATGTACAAAACAAAATACGTTCGTCACCAGCATGCAAAGTTTGAGAAACTGAAAGTTTGTTCGGGTGGAACTTGTGCGCTTTCAGTACCTTAACTACAGTTCGTTGAGATGTGCCAGCTTCTGCCGCAATCTTATGAGTTGATGTAGATGGATTTTGATTTACCATTGCCAAAACATTTATTTGTGCTGCTTCGTTAATTTGATTACGTTCCTTTGGTGGTTTAGTAAAAGATCCATATCTGCGTTAACTATCGTAAAGCCTCTTAAATGTACATAGAGGAGGTTGATGACGATTAAAATATCTATGAAAGTATTCCTCAGCTGCACGAACTGAATTTTTATTGCATATGATATAACATTCCACCATATTCAGTTTTTCTTCGTTAGAATATTCAATTTTATCACAAAAACTTGTCAATATAGATTGTCAGTTCAGCACTACTAATGGAATTACTCTCAAATAAGGAAACATAAAAGTGAAAACAATCTTTTTCATGGCTACCTACGTTAAAGGTGAAGATAAAAGAGAAAAGTTATTTTTATGAATAACTATATCGAGTATTATATCGTTGAAAAGCTCTAAAAATGTCCGATTTTTTGAGGCCATAGCCAACTATGGTTTTCATTCAAAAAAAGATAAGTTTGTATCATATCTCGAAAACGAGAACTGTCACGCAAACGAGTACATGACAATCATATTCGGGATACAATTCCCTTCAATTTTGACATTTACACTTTTTTTATAAAATCAAAAACAAAGGAGTTTGAGGGATTTGACTAAATCGACAGAATTTCGGTTTTTGTGGTGTTATTCCCAAAGAATTCAGAAAAAATAAAAAACCAGAGATGCCACAATTATCATTCAGAAAACAACTGATATACATGATTGAAATCTTCCCCTAATTATATTGAAATAGTGGAAAATCATTTTCCGAATATAGTTTGTATTAACACACTCTGTACACTCAAAAAGGAAAAGAAGCATCAACATCCTCCAAGCATCCCTTAGTTAATAAAAGACCCCTTGTATTCTACACTACCATTAATATATCTCTGCAGAGATAATTTTACCGAATGTGGTCCACTGATTCCAAAAATTAACAACAATACAAACAAATTAATGTTCAGTGTCCGCTCAGCATCTAATGGCATCATCGATAACATCGTCTCCTATCATCACAAACAATGCTTCTCTAAGCGATTACATTAATTGTTCGAACAACTCCTAAAATTAACTTCAGGGCGGTCGTGTTAGATTAGGACAAATCAGAGTCATCAGCGTAGACAAAGTTTACATTTGGGTCAATCAAACTGTTTACCTGCCAGCAATCATGTCCGTCTACAAGTCGAATACATAAAACATCTCTCATTTACATATCGCTTTCATGGAATGTACACCATGTCGGATGTCGGGGAGGTTCAGTGGAAGTACGAGGAGCATGCAACAGTTAATGGAACAGAATTATCGATTTAGAATATCTGTGCGTTTTATTGGACTTACATCTTGTTGAAAGTAAGGAAAATACAAATTTGTCTAGTAGCTGAGAAAAGCTCTAGAAATAAATTGTGTTTGTAATTGCAAATATAGGAATATTACTTAGTAATATTTCAATTTTTAAAGGTTATCTTGCTTTCTGATTCAAAATTAATATTTTTTCAAACGATTACACATCTCTGCACGGAATTGGGTAACGGATTCTTAAAAATGAAAGTATCGACTAATAAGTCATTTAAAATATCATTTTCGTACAATTATTTTGGCGTCTGATTTGTAAAAGAGGCTCAGGAGTTTTCGAGAAGATCGAGAAAAGCTTCGTTTGTTCAATGGAACAAATCTTTTAACACTGTCAACTTCCGACTGTATTTTTATCTTTCATAACAAAAAAATTGTCATAAGCGCAATAATTAACTCCGACAATGTCCGTCATTTTTTCGAATTAATTTATTTATATATCTGAACTAACATATAAACAAAATTTTCCGACGTTTCGCCAACACTTATAAGGGGCTTTTTCAAGGATGAGAAAATAGAAATGTTACTTACCTTACGGCGAACAAATACGTTCCGTCTTTTTCTCACAAACACACTTTGAAATTTCACAAATTGTAAATGAGTAACACTTTGGATCTATCAATTGATGAAATAATAATTGGCCCCCTCAAATTCCAAGTAAAAGAAGGGTAGGAGGTACTTAAAGGGATTAATTTGGATTGTTTTATGGTTGTGATGATATTTTTTGAATGCATTCCTGGAATTTTATTAGTAGGTAATGTAAAGAATTTATTTTGTTGATGAGATTTGTGTTGAAATGTGAATGCAGGGTTGTCAGATTGCCGAAAGTTCAAAACTTTGGCCTCGGTTGAAATTCTTGAGATTTTTGGCGATTTCAACGGCCTCTCGGAAATTTCTGGTGAAATAATACGGAGATTTTTTGGCCACGACAGAGGAGCTGTCGAAGAGGATTTGGTGGCCCGTTTCGTGATGATGTTCAGCTACAGCAAAGTTTGAATGAAGACCCGTGTTCAAACAACATTTCTGCTCACATAGAACGGGTGTCTTTTTTCAAACTCTGCTGCGTTTTCAAACAATTGTTGAAAGCTGCCCTACTATTAGAAGATGAATTTGCTAAAATGAGCGCAACCCATTTTGTTTAGAAAATAACATTTTGAATACCTACCAAATTGATATTGCTAAGTCAAAAAAATGTCAATTGGAGGGTTTGTCTTATGCGTATGTCTAAAAGCATACAATTATTGGGACATCTGTGAAACCTTTGGTGTATCACAGACGTTTAAACACAAATTTTTGTACCCGATCACCAAACCTTTCTTTTTCACTCAACGCACGTTTCAACATTGAAGCTATCATCATCAAGGAGTAAACCAAAATTGAGCTTCGGTTTACTCTTTGAAGATGACAGCTTCGCTGTTGAAACGTGCGTTAAGTTAATAAAAGTTATAACGACGACCCTTGTTCAACTTCAAAATGAGTAATGAGTAATTTAAAATTAATGTGCAAACAAAAAAGGTTTTCTGTAGACCATTGTTATTGCTTACACGTGTTTACCAAATGGTTTAAAAAAATTACTGACTTTTTGATGTAGAATAAAATTAACTTCAATAACTGTACCTGTAAACCTAAAATAAAGTACGTATGTACTTCCAATGCTTCATTTGCATTCAACCTAGCTCCTCTATCTCTATAATTCTTAAGCAAAGCTCATAAACGAATCTCTGCAAGTAAAAATATAAACCAATAAAAATTCCTTAACTTAAACCCTTAGTAAGTAATAACCTCAATAATTAAATTATTTAACGTTTCGTTTGGTCTTTATCTTATCGAGATTCCACTTTAGTAAATTAAAGAAATTATAATTTTTACAATACCTTTCTTATTTTTTTACTGCTTGTAAAAGTGGCGCAGTCAGTAGGATATCTGTTGTTTTTGAGGAAAGTCAGTAGCAATATCACGGCATCATCAAAAGTGGTTTATGCAGAATGTTTTTAACAGAAATATAAGCGATCTCTAACGTCTTTTTGGTGAAATCAAGGCACTGATATATCCATTTGGAAGAAGAAAATAGGATTTTACGCATTACGATCAACACAATCTTATTCAAATTGGGTTTAATTGTCATATTTGAAATGTAGGTAACCATTACACTGCGAATATCAAAACTTCTCCTTTCATCAACCCCCGGAAATTGTCTTACAGTTCCACGGAAATGCCGAATATTACTGCGAACGACTTTAAGGTAATTTTAAATTTTCTCCGGGTTGAATCCAATTCCTTGATTTTCTCGGTCCTTTTCTCCGTACAACAGTTTAACCTTATTTCGTTGAAATAACAGAAACTCGTTGTTTTATTCCACTTTTTATTTGTAATCCACTGAACTGAAACTTGACGTTCTCCATTTGCTGTTTAACTTTGTTGTTGACTTTTTCTCCTTCTCCCGGCAACGAATAAGTCGGACGGAAAGCAAATTATGTCCGAAGGAAGATTGAGGTCATGAAAAATGACAGTTTCAAAAATGACTAATTAATAGAACAAGTTAGTGACAGAACCTTGACATTTTTTTTATTTTCTTAACTTTACATTTAAATTTACATTGGACATGCAAGTTGTTGCATGAATCTTTGAATGGTGAAACATTCAACGCGATACTAGTTGCGTTCCATTTAAACGGTGTTTGATGTAAAAGGCGAGTTTGTTAGTACCTAGTACTTTTTATGGATTCAAATATTATGTCATTCTGTAAACCGCTAGAAGAATTCAATACAAGTTAGTGCTTTGTCCCTTCATTAATTCTTTTTCTTTTGCTTGAAATAATTACTTCTTGTAATTGCTTCCAAAATTAATTGTACTTTTAATGATTGATTACAAGATTGTAAAATTAAATTAACATAGAGTGAGTGAAATATGCATAGACAGTAAAACCGGCACCCATCTTGCACTTGGTCATTGATGTAGCACCAAAGGAAAAATCCATTGGTATTAAATCAGACAATCGCGGTGGACAATTGACAAATGCAAGTCATGGGATAAGTCTATCGTCAAACTTTTCACTCTGAAAATCGAGGGTAACATCAGCTGCGTGGCAAATGGTACTGCAGATTTTCGCACACAAAAAATATTTTCAAAACGGGAAATAACATACAGGGGTGATACTTTATATACGAAGAAAACATCCATTATAATAAAACAGCAATTAACCCAAGGCGTTTCAAATTCCAATACTAGCTTTATCAACGTCTGGATATGATCTAGCGCCTAGCAGCTCATTTTGCGAAGAGGAAGCAACGCGAAAGCAATACGACTGCTTATCAAACGAATTTACTTTATCCGACAAATGGTTGAATAACATACTTCATGTGGGGAATATTAATGCGTCTGGTTGGCATTTGCAATCTTCGCGTTCCTTCTCGATCACATATATATTCTGTGATCAAGAGATTATCGATGCAGCGATCACGAATAGAAGTTAAACGATACAATCTCGGAAAAGATCGATATCAGAAAATAGCTGTGTTTAAGTGTGCTAGTAGATAAAAGTGAAATATAACGCTTCAGAATGAAAGTTAACATTATGAACTACTCGACTACCAGTTTTGGTACACCGTACAAGAAGTGAGCTAACAGTATACTAAAATTATATGAACGGGTTTTACTTAGATGAGGAGATGTTTTTTATTTAGAGAATTATTATAAATGCACTAATAATTGAATAGTGATAAAGCACTCATCTGGGAAGGAGTTTGATTTGTGTTTTAAAAAAAAATCATCTCTTCAGAAAATGGAGGAAATAATTGTATGTATAAACACAAAGTTATGTATCCCAACACCAAATCTTTCTTTTTTCACTCAACGCACGTTCCAACAGCGAAAACGCACTCCCCGTTTTCGGGCTTCTTTTTGAAGGAAGGGTAATGAAACATATACCATTCGAAAGGTATTATGCCGCAGATATGCAGAATATATAAAGAATCTTTATTTATTTTAAAATAAGTAAATAAAAGATAAATTATTTGAGAAGACACCATCTATTAGCAAGTAGCTTAAGCCTTAATCTATTCGGAATTTGACATTGAGGTAGTTGACAGCAGTCGACAGTAAAAACACAATCGTGTTAATAAGAAGAATAAAATGATTTAAATAATACTATTTACAAAGATATATGTTCTAAAACCTTCCTATCTATTCATCTGTGACGTTACTTTTGTTCAATGACAAAAGCTAATATTAAAGTGACCAAATTTTTTGCATTTACAGAAGAGCTATGAAATTTTTACGTAAGTTTAGAGATTCTATCTTAATTGATACATATCATTTCAGATTACTATCACGAATTGAGTATGTAACCTCTTGAGTCATGAATTTATCACAACTCCTACAACAATTTACTAATATTTTGGGAAACCATGTGTACCTATTATTGCCTCAAAAATTAATTACTGATATTTGACATGTGCAAATGGAACTTGAATAAATTATAATAATAACAAAACATCGTTAAAGACCCTTCCATTAACAACGATAGATGCAGGTACGGTTGCCAAACATCTGAATCTACCCAGCATATCACAGGAGGTTGTCAAGCGTTCGCTGCAACTGAATACAAAGAACGACACGATGCTGTGGCAAAAATACTTCACCAGGAACTAGCACTTAAACATGAATTATCACAGTCGGTAAGATTACCATACTATAAATATATACCAGAATCTGTTTTAGAAAATAACAACTACAAGCTGTACTGGGACCGCACGATACTGACCGATCGGTCTGTTGCTCACAATAGACCAGATATAGTTTTGGTAGATAAAGTCTCTCGGAAAACAACTTTAATTGACAGTAATTCCCAACAACAATAATATAAATATTAAGCAGGCTGAGAAAATAACCAAATATAGAGATTTGGAATTTCAAATAAAGACTCAGTGGAACATGAACAACACACGAACTGTACCAATTGTTATGTCAACGACAACAGGACTAGTCCCAAAACATCTATTAAACAATTTAAAATACCTCGGTCTGGACGAACATCTTTACAAACAAATGCAAAAAGCCGTCTTGTTAGGGACAGCCCGGACGGTCAGGAAATTCATGGGAAACTGCCGTCACGACTCCAACCACGGGCCTGAAAACCTGGCAAGGGCTCCCACAGAGCTAAACCCTTTTGATATCTAGGATATCTGGGGTTTAGTGAATTTTCCCCTAAAGGCACTCCATGAGTGTGAGAGGGAGTGTGATGCCATACATTGTATGGTCAAGTCGGTATACAAAAAACCAATTGTTTTGTACTATTATTTCATGTAAGGTATTCTTTTAAATTAATATTAACATGTCATCTCAAATCATACACTGTTTAATGTTTTAACGAAAGCTGCAAATATTTTTAACTAACAATATAGTTACAAATAGTATACAATTTTGTTTATTTGTGTACATCTTAATTTCACCATTTTGAGGTTTGGGTATCTAGAAATCGTTTGTTCGAAAAAAATCGTATTACCGAGAAAGAAGGATTGTTTCAATTATGACAGCTGGATTTTGAAATTACAAGATATATGTAATTTCAAAATATAAATTGATGTGTAGGATCTTATAAGAATTTTACCACTATTTGATATTTTTCTAGCATTACATTTTTACAACTGATCCATCGCGTCAAGAAATTAAAGTAAAACGTGCTGGTTAGGTAATTTTTGGGTTGGTAAAAAGTTATGTGTTCTGATGTTAATTTGAGACACACAATGAAGTTGTCTTGAAAGTCTATCGATATCGTTATAGGATATACAGGATGTTCATAAATGTTATATGTAGCCCATAGCTATTATATTTGCATATTTACTTAGATTATAACGGTGATTCCAGATATGTTAGAAACAAAATGTTTTTTGGGTGGCCCATAAGCAGCTATACATACACGGTGTTTAAAAAATAGAGAAGGGTGCAATTATAATTACACATCGTTAGAAAAAGTTATATTTATATAGTCTGGTTTAAAAAGTATTACAATAAAAAGGCAACATATCTTAGCACAGAAGCAGATGCATATTATAGGGCAGATGTAATATAGAGTGATAGGAACTATAGTCATACAGAGTTATTATAAAAAATGTTAAAAAAGGAAATGATTTATTGGGTAGCCCGCTATGAGTAGCATATATATGATGATTGAAATATAGGGCGGAGAAGAATTATAGTTACAGAAGATAGTTTAAAAAAATTATAAACAAAAAGATTAAATACGGTAGTTCTTAGGCAGTCGAATATATAGAATAGTTAGAGTGGAATTGTAGTTTTACCGGGGCTCAAGAAATGTTAAAATACATGATGCTTGGTCCATGAGCAGTTGCATAGACAGGGTAGTTAAAATATAGTCTAGAGTAAAGTTAGGGTAGTTAAAAAAATCGTAGCAAAACTTTTTTTATATTGGGTAGTCCATTAGCAGTTACATATAAAGGGTGGTGGAAATATATTTTGTAGTGGAATTATTATAATGAGTATTTCAATAAATATTAGAGAAATGAAATTAAACTGAGAAGATTATATGTACCAACATTTTTGATGAATTTTTGAATTTACGATTAAAGCTAGGTCACCTATGTACTGAATTTATTAAATGTACAAATGGACATTGAATAAGTATTAGAAATGAATTAAAACAGAATATTTTGCAATTTCTAGATACATGATTTCTACTCCATAACTATTCAATACTTTCATTTGGAATTCTCATTTACCTTATTCTATTTTTTCTATATTATTCTACTGGTCAATAGCTGAATTATTTAATTTTAAAAAATCCTGGTAGCTAAACTTTTTCCCATTTACTGTCTCTTTGCCATATTAAATTAGGAATTACGAATTTTAATACAAATAAATCTATTAATTCTCTATGAAAAACAAGTTGAATTTCATTACTTATTGACTCAATAGGTATAATTTCGACCACAGGCGATTTTAGTTCTTAAGGGGCTAAAACGTGATGTTATAAAAAAATGGTAATTTCCCCTTTAAATAGGTATTATTAATCCACCAAACATTTTTCATTTCACTAAAAAAACACAAAATAAACGATGTTTTCAAATTAACTTCCAACAATCCTTCATCCAGTATCAAATAACATTCAATTGTGATATAAAAAAACCTAATCTTACAAAAAAAAACAGACAAAACCGAACAAACTGTTAGTTGTTTCGCACTAATTGATTACGTTTTTCCCCATAATTAATCGAGTTTCTAATCTCTCCGTGTTTTCGATACCGTAACTTTTTTCCCATTTCGGCGCAAAACAAATGATTCAATCTCCTGAAAATTCGGTAACCGTACACAGCCATTAGCCATCATCCTGAAACACACCTTTTTCGAACATCCGCAAACATCCTCTGCGGCTCCGACCCCGTTCGCGTTTTTTTTGTTCGTCTTTGCCTTCCAAACGGGCTTTCTGAAATCGACAAAAAAAGTGCATTAACGTTGAACGCGTAGTGCGATATTTTCCGCATCGCTTTCGGTTACTTTCAGTGATTTAAGGGTAGTAAGCAGAGGAGAACGTCGTTCGTGAGAAGTAGAGAGAGAGACAGACACTCGGTGGTGGTATTCTCCTGTTTCCGTCACGTGTTTCCATCATACGATCCCCTTTCCTGGGAACTGAATCGGAAACGGGGTTGCTTACTTGCTTTTGGTTTAATTCTACTTCAATGATGCCTGTACCTTGAGCGTCTGCACTGGCATTTTGTTACTTTGCCTTTATTACAGTCTTGACAGTCAAAGAATTGTGTACGTACATGTTTAAATTGTAGTAATACATGTTAAAATTGTAGATAAAATCAATTTATAATCTAAATATAATCATTGACAAAGAAAGCGCAACACCCAAATGGAGATGTTTAAATTTACTATTGGTTTGATAAAACTTAGATGCCATAGTAAGGAGTAAATGATTAGGCAAGGCACAGACCTACCGATTCTGTTCTGTGCTACAAGAACAGAAAAGAATCCGGGTTCATCGTCACGCAACGGTCGCCGGACTTTCTTGATTTGTCCTCCATTTAAAGATAGATATACATATACTTCTACGACTAGTGTCATGTCTTAGATTTCTCTCACGCATGGCTTGTTTTATATCATCCCGATATGTACTTGTTGGTCTTCCTCTTCTCCTTCTTTTTGTTAGGACCTAAAATGGTTCCATTTGCTAGCCTCTCCTCTATTACAAGAGCATTTCTGACGTGTTCTAGTTGAGATGTTCTTTCTTTTTTTCTCTGAGTTTCTGACCCTTAGCTAACATGTATTCAGTCTGTTTCATATTAACTACCAGCCCGAACTCTTCAAATTCTTAAGTGCTCTGGACATCTAGCTGGGTTCGCCTCGCTTTTCTGTTATTAGAACTTGATCGTCGGCGAAAAAAATGTATAGAGCATAAAATCTTCGATTGGCTGTCCCATTCCACTGCATCTTCGCATCCATGTTTGAACGATTCCTCGATATTAATTCTGAAATGTAGTGGCGTTAAGGAACATCCTTGTCTCAGCCCTTTCGAAACACTAAATCCTTCATAAGTGTTACCGCCCACTTTGATGTAGCTTTTACATCCACAACAAACATCGAGCAAACGTTTGAGGGTAGAACTAAATATGTTCGTTCAACTCTTCTATCCTTAATTTAAATACTCATCCTTATATTCTAGCCAGAGTACTCAGAACACTAATACCTCTATAGGTATTGCAATTCCTTTTTTTAAATATTTATGACATTGCCATTTTCAGTTCACTGAGCTCTGCTTTCATAAGTTCAATATCAATACCTCCAGGTCCGGGGGCTATGCCATTTTTTATTTCTCCTACTGCATCTGACACCTGCAAAGTGAGGTCAGTCTTCAGTGAGCTAGTTTTTGCTCTTGTGTTTCCCATGCTCCTACCTATGTTTCCACATATTTCACAACAATATCCATTTTGGACTCTTTTAATATCTATTGCCACTATATGCCTCTTTGCTTGATATAAGGCTGGATCCTCTTGAGCTTTAGTTTATGAACGATTCGAACCTTATTCATAATATTCCTTGGCAACTGTAACTACAAAAACTACTTGATATGATTTGGATATAATTTGGGACCAAAATCTACTGAACTATATTCACTTGAACTCCTGAAAAAGGCCAGGCAAGATCTAATAGTTGAGATAAACCAAGGCAGATAAAGACGTAAATAAACTAAATAAAGCACTCTCTCGAAGTGTTACACTTAATAGGTCATAAAGTGAACGATCCAAATGACAAACGTTCTCCTTTACTTTGCTTTTCCTATTTACGCCACCCCTTTTATTGGCCCATGGTATAAATTAACGAAGAATAGTGTCTCGTTAATCTAATGAAACTTAATATATGCAACGCGGCTGACGTTGCTTCAGTATACGTCCTAATAAGTAATAAAACACTTGACGAAAACGGGCATCACGTATATTATGGTTAATAACAATGCGGACGCCAAAGTAATTTATCTCTACCGCGTCCCGAAACGTCGTTGCGGCGCGCTCGTTTAGCCCTTCCAGAGCGCCCTTTGTGCTGTGGAACAGATACACAGGGCGTGCAGAGGGCGTCCCATCCTCGACGTTCGATAGAACCGATGGAAAGTCCCGGGTAAATGGCCAACAACGATTTTACGCTGAGAAAAATGATGTCCTCTCAACGAAATGCTGGATAATGAATATGATGAAGGTTTCCAACACTTTGTCTGTTATTCGTTGAAGGTACTCATTAATCAACAATTTGACTTGGGTGTTCAACATTTCATCCATAATTGTATTTTCCTGTGTTTTTGATTATTCAAATTATTTCATCTTAATAAATATTTTTTATTATGTTGAATTTGTCAATCAATTATGGTGGTTGGTCGATAGAGGTTAAATAGTTACTAAAATAGAATCTGCATATTCAGCTGCTTTCCAGGGATAACAATCCTAACTCAGATCTAATAAGATCATATGAGTACTATGACGTCCCATTTTATATGAGATAATACGTAGAAACTTGTTTTGCACCAGCTCCAAAAGATCAACATGTAAGCGATATAATGGTGACCAGACACGCAGCCATATTCTAAAATTGATCTCACTAAAGAGCAGTACAACAAGTTAAATGTAGTTACTGAAAATTCAGAGGAGGACCTATGAATGAAACCCTCAGAATCTTTAGAGCACTGGATGTTATACCTTCCATATGTGATTTAAAAGTGCTTAGGTTATTGATTTCTAGTTGAGAGTGAGAAATAGGGCGGTTTGATCGTCTTCCAAATGTGATATTGAATGATATTTGATGTTTAGGTCATTTTATTAACCTTGCACCAAGAAGAAAAGTAATTTATATCGTCTTGGAGAAGTAAAGCATCGTCTAAGGTATCAACAGATCTGAACAACTTAAAGTCATCAGCTAACATCAGGAAATGGCTCTAATTTGGTAGAAAGGTTTTAAGATCGACCAGAAAAACGATGAAAAGGATAGGGACACAATGGGACCCCTGTGGGACTCCAGACAGGGCAAGTATTTCCCTGAGACTGAACTGCCAATCTTTACCATGTGAGCTCTGCCTGTAATAAAGGTTTTAAACTAAGATAGCAGCGGATCCGTAATTCCTTAGGGTTGTAGTTCCAGGATGAGGAGATAGTGGTTAACCATGACAAATGCTTTCGAAAGGTCAGTATAGAAAGCCTCAACCTGAATTCCCTTTTCAACTTGACTCAAGATAGAATTTTTATTTAACACAAGATTGGTTTCAGTGTATCGTACCTTGAGAAATCCGAATTGTTCTAATTTGATTGTTTGATTGACATCCCATGAGAATCGTTGGCATACAAGCCTGTCCAGAAGTTTAGGGATCTCGGATTGATTGCACACTGCCCGGTAGTTTTTCACCTCTGTTTTAAGGCCAGTTTTATAAATACATTTAAGATGGCTAATCTTCCAGAAATCGGGAAATTGACCTATGTTTAGGGATAAGTTAAAAAATATTGTAATGGATGGTTATACTGTACAAATACAGTTCTTTAGAAAATCCAGAAAGTCATCAATTTTAGAACACATTCAGGTGACAATCTTTCGGCATTTTTTTTTAATAATAGTTAAGTGTTCCTTTATGATCCCTCTGGGTTCTAAATGACTCACGTCACAAATCAAAACTTTCTTTCGTGTCTACTCCACAAGTCAATGATCCCTCTTGACCAGTTTAAGATTTTTAATACCTAATGATTTTTTGTACCAGTGAACTCGTAAACACTTAAAGCAATAATATCGAAGAAACGAAATAGTCTTCTTTTATTACGTGGCACGTTTGATGGATGCATAACTCAAAGAATGTCATCATCATCATCATCATCAACGTCGCATTCAACAATATATATATGACGACCTCCCGTTTTTCTTTATTTCTTCGGTAATAACGCTGACAAGATGGGGCATTTCGAATTTTTTACGACGCTGCAGAACACGAGCTTAAACGCATTCCTCGTGCATGAATCGAAGAATTTCGGAAGATGACGAATTTATTATCTTGTCAAGGCGAGATCGCCGAGCAAGATGGATGAGCATCGGGTGATTACAGAAGATCGATTTAGGAAGAGAATGTGAGCTTGCGATTGAGACGGTTTTTCTCTGAATTATTGGACTGGTCAGTACTCAGTTGACTTTAAGTCTTTATACGAGGGCTGCCTTTTATATTTCGGGATTGGACAACCCTACTGTTGCAATCTGACAACTGACAGCTCTATCGTAAAGTTTGACATTTTTGAGGTTATACATACTCAGAACGTTTTGACATGCGAGCGCTATGTGTTGTTTACAGTAACTTAAAGCATTCATCTCGGCCAAAAAAATGGAATTAAATCGTGAACATTTTCGTGCGATTATTTTTTACAACTTTCGACGTGGATTAAGTCAGCAAGAGTGCATGGATGAACTTAATTTAATTTTTGGCGATGAAACTCCATCAAGGACCACTGTTTATCGATGGTATGGTGAATTCAATCGAGCTCGTAGTTCACTCCAAGACGAATTTCGTGAAGGTCGTCCAAAAACAGTTGTTGTTCCGGAAACCATTGATGCTGTGCGCGAACTGATATTGCTAGATCGTCATGTGACCTATCGTGAGATAGAGTCAACCTTACACATTAGTGGGACTAGCATACATTCAATATTGCATAAACATTTGAATGTCAAAAAAATTTGTTCGCGTTGGATCCCACACAATTTGTCAATCGTTCAAAAAAAGGCTCGTGTTGATTGGTCGAAAGAAAAGCTCAAAAAATACGATCGCGGTGCTTCAAAACACATTTATGACATAGTGACAGGTAATGAATCGTGGATTTACGCGTATGAGCCCGAAAGTAAACAGCAGTCGACTGTATGGGTGTTTCAAGATGAGCCGAGTCCAACAAAAGTTGTTCACGCACGAAGCACTTCCAAGCAAATGATCGCCTGTTTTTTCGGAAAAACTGGACATGTCACAACCGTACCACTAGAACAACGCAGAACAGTCAATTCTGAGTGCTACACAACAATTTGTTTGCCAGTTGTCTTCCAAGAAATGAGGGAAAAAAACCCGAAGACGGACAACTGCACTTTTGACCACTCAAAACATCGATTTGATGAGTCATCCGCCGTATAGTCCTGACTTGTCACCCGTACGTAAAAAACAAACTGAGAGGTCAACATTTTTCCACACCTGAAGAAGCGGTTGCTGCGTCATGCCCGCTTTAACCTTGACCATGACCTTGAAGGTCATATCAAGGTCAAGTCGATTTTTTTCAAATAGTAACTCTATTTTTATTGTGTCGGAAATGAAAAGAGCGAAATATTTCACGTCCAAATATGGCCCTGAGCATTGTTTTTTGACTTGACCTTGATGATCAGTGAAGGTCAATCACTAAAACACCCCAATTTTTGGATATTCGACAAAACAGTGAAATTTAGTTAAAACTTGTATTCAAGGTCATGGTCTATGGCAAAGCGGACATGACCATTGGGTAACCAGTTAGAAATCCTAAGTTTCTGTAATAAAAGAAATGTTTCTAAGCCCCATAGACCTCGTGGCCTAATCATGCTTTACCTCAATTTGACCTTCACTGACCATCAAGGTCATGCCAAAGAAATGGCCAAGGCCATAATTTGTAGTGAAATTGTCCGCTCTTTTAATTTTCGACATAAAAAATGGGGTTCCCATTTGAAAAAATCGACTTGACCTTGGTGTGGCCTTCAAGGTCATAGTTCGAGGTCATGGTCAAGGTTAAAGCGGACATGGCCATTGGGTAGCCGGGGAAAAGTGCTTTCCCACTGAGTAAATCAGCCGTACTCGGACTTTTTGAACACCGTGCATAAGAAAACAATTATTGATCACACAAGATATTTGTAACTGTCTTCATTTTTATTTATTTTAAGACGATTCTTTCATTTTTAAAATAAATTATTTTGAAGTCGCTTTGTTGTCTGTTCTATTGTCTGGTGCAAACTTGGCAATTGATTTCCAATACTTCAGACATGGATGACAAGCCATTTAACCAAGTTTTGCTTTACTCTTTACTCCATGAAAATGACAGTTCAGATGTTGAAACGACGTTGATAAAATATAAAATTTTAAAAACATTACGCAATTGATTAGGTAGGAAAAACACGCCATACAAATAAATCAAAATAAAAATAGATCCTAAATCTGAGTTCACCGACATTTCATAGATAATTAATTATTCACTATTTTATCAAAAATTATTACCGATACGCTATCAACTAGCATAGAGCTATTATTATCGAAGCAAGATAATAATAAATGTTGCGAATTATGTTTAATAGTAATTCGCTACTTTTTCTGCGATGGCATAGAGATCTATAGCTTATAACTAAATAATGCTTATTATTAGAAAAAAAAAAACTATATTGATCAAATTAATCATAAATTCCTGATTTAATCATGATAAGAGTTAACATTTCGTTATTTTATTGTTTCCTCTACATGTTTATCTTTGTATAAGAGAAACAAATGTCGATTTGCATTCGTCAATTGTGTTATTTGGAGCTTTATAGTCACAGCTTATTATCTGATATACTGGCAAAACAAGTTTAAATGTAGTATATATACAGATTTCGGTGACTTAAATACAGAGACAGTACAAATCAAGCATACAATTAACGTTATTATATATAATAGGAAGATAAACCGAAAGACAGTACAGCTCGAAATCTCCTGATATTTCGGGGAATCCGAAATATTGTTCGGCTGGCGCATCGAGGTCGGCAGCTTGCTTCGATGTAGTTCTCGAAGAATCTAGTCTAGCCTCGGCGGCGTTTTGATGTTCTGAAGAATTCAGATAAGAAATATATAAGTACGGAGAGCTGAGGAAGCATTCATTCTGTATTCGACTGCCGTATAGTAAATATAATTGTAAATAGTTCTGTGAATATAACTTGTGTTAAAGTAGTGGAAATAAATTAGCATAAGTGAGTTGGATTGTGAAAATATAAACTTTCAGTATGTTAATACATATACATTATATCAACAATATTTCTCCAGAGATATGTTTGGGAGGTGCTTCATTCTTATTTTGTGAATTATATGAGACACATTGCATTTGAGCATATGGGAACATCATTTACACCTTTGGCACATTCGTGTTAATGTTTGCCCTCTTGTTTCCGCCATGTAAGAGTCCTGAGCTAAACCTCATTGTGCATTTATACGTACAGCTCCCAATCACAATCGATTGGTAGTGGCATTAATTAACTTTTGCATGCGTTTGAACCAATTGTCGAAGCATTTTTTCCACTCTGATTGAAGTATCTCCAAAAAATGTATTCTGAACGCAGCAACTGCTTCTTTAGGTGTCGAACAACATTGACCTCCAAATTTATTTTTTTACGTACGGGAATAAAAAGAAGTTATTTGGTGACAAGTCAGGACTATACGGCGGATGACTCATCAAATCGATGTTTTGAGTGGTCAAAAATGCAGTTGTTTGAGCCGATGTGTGAGAGCTCGCATTGTCGTGGTGAAGAGTCTTCGGCGGTTGGTTTTCCTCATTTCTTGGAAGACAACTGGCAAACAAATGGTTGTGTACCACTCAGAATTGACTGTTCTGCGTTGTTCTAGTGGTACGGTTGCGACATGTCCAGTGTTTCCGAAAAAACAGGCGATCATTTGCTTGGAAGTGCTTCGTGCGCGAACAACTTTTATTGGATTCGGCTCATCTTGAAACACCCATACAGTCGACTGCTGTTTACTTTCGGGCTCATACGCGTAAATCCACGATTCATCACCTGTCACTATGTCATAAACGTGTTTTGAAGAACCGCGATCGTATTTTTTGAGCTTTTCTTTCGACCAATCGACACGAGCCTTTTTTTGAACGATGACAAATTATGTGGGATCCAACTCGAACAATTTTTTTGACATTCAAATGTTTATGCAATATTGAATGTATCAATCTCACGATAGTGAACTACGCGACCTCGATTGAATTCACCATACCATCGATAAACAGTGGTCCTTGATGGAGTTTCATCGCCAAAAATTAAATTAAGTTCATCCATGCACTCTTGCTGACTTAATCCACGTCGAAAATTGTAAAAAATAATCGCACGAAAATGTTCACGATTTAATTCCATTTTTTGGCCGAGATGAATCCTTTTACTGTAAACAACACATAGCGCTCGTATGTCAAAACGTTCTGAGTACGTATAATCTCAAAAATTTCAAACTTTACGATAGAGCTGTCAGTTGTCAGATTGCAACACTAGGGTTGTCCAATCCCGAAATATAAAAGGCAGCTTTCGTACCTAAAACAAAAACTTATTCCGAGAGGAAATGGTATTGCAAAGACTCTTAGTCAGAACAGCCTTCTATCACAGAAGCTTCACTTACAATGCAATAAATCATTTTAACAAAATCAATCAAGACAACAAAGAAAAAACTCTGTTCCAAAAAATCATCAAAAGACAGCTGCTGGACCAGTTTATATATTAATGTACGAATATATATGTCTATGGGTGCACATGACTATACATGTGTTTGTATATAACTTATCAGTACTTAATAAATCAACAAATATTTTATTATATTCTATGTTGTAGGTATGTGTTTTTTTTTCTTGTTTGGTATTTTATTTCCGTATCCACTTTGTTCCTCCCTTTGTTTTTTGTTTTTTTTTTATTACATATATTTTTTAATATTTAATATGAATTGTTACCTAAACATTTGTATATAGTTGCATTAGGGTAAAGTGTAAGAGTAGCCTTCTGCCTAAACTTTACAATATAATGTACTTCAATAAAGACTTAATCAAAATGATATTGGTTTGTTACTTGACCAATAAACTAAAGTACAGCAACGTAACTCCGGGATGAAACCGATCGAAAGGAAACCATTGAAATAACGATCAACAGTCGTCACAAAGGATATACACCGTTTCACCACAACATTACCGGTTACCTCGAAGATGACATACCTTACCGCGAACAATGTCATGTAGTCATGTAGCAAGAAGAATCGAATACCGCATCGTACCCATCAAGCAATACAACACCTTGAGATAAATTTATGTGAGTCTCAGCAGCTTCCCACACTGCTGACGAGAAATACGCGTCCGATGAAATATGATGATGGTGTTGAATGTGGAAGGTTACGATTTTCACATTAAGATCTATTTTTTTTAAGTTAAAAAGTGTTTGATACTAAAGTGACAGCTCATCTTCTAGATCTTACGAGCTTAACATTTGATTTATACTGCATATAGAGTTGTCACTGATAACACCACTTTGGTGAACATTGCTTTATCAAAATGAGAATATTTTCTTTAATCATTTCCTCGATATAGAGGAAGTCAATTTCCAGTTTGACAGCTTTCAGTAAAATCGACGAGCCTTAATTACTACTTGCCGCTCAATGGTCGTAATTCGACAGCAAATCATTAAATCTTTAAGGTTTGTCAAAAAAAAAACAGATGATCATTAACTATATGTATATTTTGAAACGCCTTCCAAAAAGGAGTAGGTTATCAATTCGTGAGCTCATGATGACGAAAACAAATATATTTTTCCATACTTTTAAAATAAATTAATTAAAAGGTATTAACAAAAATATAAAAAATTTACCCTAAAAAATTATAAATCGACTTAATTCTCACTTTAGAAACTTCACTATTTAAATTTTGAAAAATATATTTTATTTCTATTTATAAATAATTTGAATAACAGGTTTAACAATTTATAATTTAAAACTTGACCTATTTTGCCCGATCTACAGAGTCTCAAAATTCAGACAGTAGATTATAAAAGGCTATTACAGATAGCAGTGTTGACGAATACCAACCAATCAAAATGCTTAAAAAATACCCGGCTCGCTATAAAAATCGACGAAATGGCAACGTCGTGATCATAATACGAGTTTTTGAAAAATATTTACGTATTTTAGTTATGTTTGTCTGAATATTTAACTTATTAATTAACTAATTAAATTAGTATATATCATAGTTTGTAATACATAAAACATGTTCATCGTCATCAGGATTTGTTTTCGTTAAGTTCGTTTGACTGTACATGGAGTTTATATATACACAATACACACTGACAAAGAACTCGCAACACCCAGAAGGAGATGTCAAAATTTAATATCGTTTTGGTGGTAAAACATAGATGCTATAGTAAGCGGTAAATAATATAAATTTGGTAAAGTTTTTTCAATGTTTTTTTATGCAAACTTTTGTTTATAAATTAATATTCTAGTTATTTTTTTTAATTTATCATAAAACAACTGTTTGATGGGATCCAAAATCGATGTTTAGTAATGTTAAAATGCCTAGAGTATGTGTACGCCGAACATATCGCCAGCTAAGTGAATTTGAAGGAGCTCGAAATCTATTGAGTTTTTTTTCATCAGATAGCGCCTTATCCAGCCGAACATCTTATTGATCTCAAATCAATGTCGATATCAGCTGCCAATCTACAGCTTGATTGGCTTCAGGACCCCTGCGCGACTCATCATATGAAAAAATATATATATGAAAACAAAACGATATTTGTTTGAACTAATGGTTTGTTTACAAAGGAGTTGGACTAAAAACGGATAGATAAAATTAATGAATTACGAAATGAGATATATAGATAACCGCGAGATTTTTCATTCCATTGAAACCATATTGTTTCTAGTCGAAAACCTTCATCAGTTGCGTGTTTTGAAGCACCGCGATGGTATTTTTTGAGCTTTTCTTTCGACCAATCGACACGAGCCTTTTTTGAACGATTGACAAATTGTGTGGGATCCAACGTCAACAAATTTTTTGACATTCAAATGTTTATGCAATATTGAATGTATGCTGGTCCCACTAATATGTAAGGTTGACACAATCTCATGATAGGTCACATGACGATCTTGCAATATCAGTTCGCGCACAGCATCAATGGTTTCCGGAACAACAACTGTTTTTGGACGACCTTCACGAAATTCGTCTTGGAGTGAACTACGACCTCGATTGAATTCACCATACCATCGATAAACGGTGGTCCTTGATGGAGTTTCATCGCCAAAAATTAAATTAAGTTCATCCATGCACTCTTGCTGACTTAATCCACGTCGAAAGTTGTAAAAAATAATCGCACGAAAATGTTCACGATTTAATTCCATTTTTTGGCCGAGATGAATCCTTTAAGTTACTGTAAACAACACATAGCGCTCGTATGTCAAAACGTTCTGAGTACGTATAACCTCAAAAATGTCAAACTATACGATAGAGCTGTCAGTTGTTAGATTGCAACACTAGAGTTGTCCAATCCCGGAATATAAAAGGCAGCCCTCGTAGAACATTTTTGGGATATGAAGGGTAGAAGGCTCGGTAATTTACTCCAGCCCCCACGGACGTTGGAGGTTGTAAGACATGAAATACAAGTAGCTCGGGATAGTATTCCTCAAAAAGAAACAGACCACCTTACTGAATCAATGCGTGTTGGGAAGTTTATAGATAACCGCGGTTGACAAACACATTATTAACAAACTTGTATTCAAAAAAAAATTCCTTGGTATTTTTTATTCAAATTTCAATCCTTACTATAGCATCTATATATTACCAAAATAATATTAAATTTAAAAGTATATTTAAGTTTAAAGATTATTCAGGTCACTTTTTGTCAAACAAACATGTGATACGAACTTTATATTTTTAAATATAAAATTACTCTTATGCGAGTATAAAAACTTCACAAATGTTATTACAAACAGAAGAGCTGGTTTAAGAAGATATTAGAGCAAAAGCGAACACTTATTACCAATAAGAATGCTACCTCAAAAATCAGTAGCGTACAATGTTGCCCAAAAGATGCCATTTGTCGAAGTTCAAAATGCTTTCGGCACAACAGAGCACTGGGCAATTATGGAATTTTGTATGTTGTTATATTTGTGCATTTTAAGTTAAAAGTAAGATTGCCAGTATCCAACTCGCTGCAAAAATCGGTAAAATGGCATACAATGATCAATATTCATAATTGAAGAAAATTTTAATTGAATATTAAATTATTATAAGTCATAGTTTTAGTTTATAAGGCACTAAAGCTATTCATTGCTTTACAAAATGTGCTTTAGGCAAGATTTAATGATTTTTTGTAAAATTTGTGCTTGATAACCATTTTTTTCTTTAAAGTTGGCTTCATCGTACTGGGAGGACATCTGGATTTGGTATTCGTAATCCATAGTCAACTAAGATTAATTAATTTTTCAACGCAATCGCAAATTTCCACCTTTCGAAGAATACCAAACACGATTAACGTTTTAAATTCAATCGAAACACGATCTCTAAGCACGCCGGTGTAGCTGATAACGTTTTCTCCATCATCGATGATTATATCCTTTGTTTTAGTCATAATCTCTTCACGATGCCGAGGCTTAATAAATCTCTGTTTTAATTTCGTGTCCGCTTCTGAGAAGCCGAAACGGATTTTCGTTTTATGGTCTTTTATACACTTTATGACTTTTGATTGTTATAACGAGTGTCAATGCGATGGTCAGTGAACCTCTATGGGGGCTTAGTGACCTCAGTCATTAACAATAAATCATCCTATTGTAAATAAATTGAGAAAGAAATACTTACTAAACAATGTTTGCGTATACTATAAACGAATGTGTCAAATCATTGTCAACTTTGATCGTTTGTATTGTAAATTAAATTTTTAATGTATAGCAATACAGGAATGAATCTGATGGGGTTATATGTTAATTTATTGAGCAGAAGATATAAAAATTTGTAAAAATACAAGTCTTATGCAAGGGCGGATCCAAGGGTAAAAGAGTGAGAGCATTTAAAGATGGCCGCACAAATGTGCATGATGAACAATGGAGTGGGCGTCCTGCGGTCATTAATTAAAGTTTGGTGCAGCAAGTGGACAATAAGGTGAGAGAAAACAGACGCTTTACGATTTCCTGCTTGTGTCATGACTTTCCTAATGTGTTTCGTAGTGTCTTCAAGACGACGACGAAGTCAAAGCAGTGATACAGTGGTTAACAAGTCTGGCGACAGACTTCTATGAGGAGGGTATTCAGAAACTGGTACAACGTTATGACAAGTGCCTCAACATTGGAGGAAATTATGTAGAAACGTAGATGAATGTACAGTTTTCATGTAAAAAGTAAAATTATTCATATATCTTTGCACGTCTGTTTTTACTTTCACAACGGTACTTACTTAAAAAGCACGCCTCGTAATTTCTATGGGATTAAACGTCAGATCGGCTATTTTCAATGAAATAGTCCAAGAAATGTATATGCTCAAAACCATAGGGAAGCATCTTCCTTCTATTTTGGTAAATTCAGTGCAATATCCCCCCGCTCAAGGTAGTGTCTGGTTCCAGTCCTGAGCGTGCCCACAAAGTAAATATATTGTTATAAAATTTTTCCACTCCGTCCCTGGCGAAAGCAACTTAAAATTTCTAGAGTCTTCAAAATGAGCAAGAACTATTATCTCGACGCTGGCCAACAAAATCTAGGACGAGCAGGAAACTCAACGTATGCTATATAAGCCGATTTTTTTATTTGAGTATTTTTAGTCAGGTTAGTTTAGTGCGTTCAGCTTATTTGTTGTTATGATTTCGATGTAAATTATATTAGAATCAGCTGTTGGAAATATTTGATGTTTACGTGTAAATGAAAGTTCTACTATCAGTTTTTAAAATTTAATTAATTTGAACCCACGAAATTTATAGCAATTTGGTGATCAAAAGTGCAGGATTAACTGAAGTTAAAATAGTAATTTGATTTATGGAAACCGGAAGCATGGAAAAAACGGACGAAACTACCAAAAAAATAGTCAAACAGGTTACGGAGGGACTAGATGAAAAAATAACTCAGATTCTGGAAAAACGTGACAGGAAAGAGAAACAACATCAAGAAGAAATCCAGCAGAGGTTAGTGAAGCCTTTTGATGAAAAACGTAAAATTGAATTAGAGAATCTGGTAACTAATATAGATGAAAAACAACAAAATCATGTTTCCACGGTGGAAGAAAATCAACAAAAT
This sequence comes from Octodonta nipae, assembly GCA_034190945.1. Taxonomy (NCBI): domain Eukaryota; kingdom Metazoa; phylum Arthropoda; class Insecta; order Coleoptera; family Chrysomelidae; genus Octodonta; species Octodonta nipae. The sequence continues at coordinate 7,562,800 of CM067222.1, forward strand.
TTATTGGAATGATTATTCTCGAAATTTGTAGAAAAACAAGAACAAATTGAATTAACCAGAAAAATTGAATCTCAAGTATTAGAAGAAAAGAGACAACGGCAATTTGAACAATTAATGCAATTTGACGCCGTGGCTACAGCTAATGGATGGGATAACCAAAAAACTCTACGTCTCTTGTAATTTCCTTAAGAGGTCCGGCCTTGGAACTCGTCCAAAGCATTCCAGTCGATGAACAAGGCAATTTCGACAAGATCATAGCCATCCTGGACAAAAGATACGACAATCAATCCCACTTCTGACACCAAATTGCCATAAATTTTGTGGGTTCAAATTAATTAAATTTTAAGTAAGTACCCCAATTGCAGTTACATTTCTTGACTTAGCGACAGCATTTGATACTGTCAATCACAAGATATTATTATGGAATAAGAGGCAAAGCTTATAAGCGCATGACTTCTTACTTGCATGACAGGAAACAGCGAGTTAAAGTAAATGAGGTTGTAAGTGAATATTGTGAAGTTAGAACAGGTGTTCCACAAGGAACAGTACTGGGACCATTGTTATTCATCCTGTACGTTAATGACTTACTAAGTACTATGGCTGATGACGTAATAATATCATTTGCGGATGACACAGCGGTTATATCTATAGGAGAAAGTTGGGCTGAAGTAGAGATCAAAATCAATAACTATCTTGAAGCTATAAGTAACTGGCTAGCTTTAAATAAGCTATCTTTAAATTTGGACAAAACTGTTTACATGACATTCGGAAATTGCAACATAAGTGTTCCCGTAAACCTAAACATTTCAGCCAACGGAAAAAACTTGAATAGGGTGGAATCATGTAAATATTTGGGAATCATCTTTCATTACAGAATGAAGTGGGATAAACATGTACAATACATTCTTAGAAAAACTAAGTATTTAGGATTTGTATTCTATAATCTCTCTAAGATTATGAATACGGACACATTGATGAACTTGTATTACGCATTTTTCACAGCATGATCAACTATGGAATCATTGCCTGGGGGGGGAGCTTACTCCAACGCTACAAAACGTCTGCAAAGCCACCAGAAAAAACTATTAAAAATCTTAAACATGAATAATACAAGCATACATAAAAATTCTTTAAATTTGGAGGAGCTTTTCTCACTTGAATCTTTAAAATATCACTACAACTCCGATTACCTCTGTGGAGATTATGTAATAATGTCCTGATATTATTGTGTATATCTATTGGTTAAATAAATAAATAAATAAAATAAAAACTGACAGTCACTTCATTTCCTAGAACTTTTATTTACACGTAAACATCAAATATTTACAACAGCTGATTCTAATATAATTTACATCGAAATGATAACAACAAATAAGCTGAACGCACTAAATTAACTGACTAAAAATACTCAAATAAAAATCGGCTTATATAGCATACGTCGAGTTTCCAGTTCGTTCTAGATTTTGTTGCCCAGCGTCGAGATTGATAGTTCTTGCTCATTTTGAAGACTCTAGAAATTTGATGTTTTTATGTTCTTTGGAATGAAAACTATTTTACGTTGTTTTCGCCAGAGACGGAGTAGAAAAATTTTATAATAATATTCTAATTCAGTTATGTGAATTTTGGTGTTCGAGAAAGTTGGAACACTGCATATAAGGTCCAATGTATTCTTCGACTATACTGTGACACCTTTATGACAGCGTTTCGACTCCAAAAATAACTAAAAGGTGCGCGTTGTGTGCTCTATGAGGAAGAATTAACTGTGAAACCCTGAAGAAATTAGTGATGGTGATGCAGAACTAGAGGACGTAGTGGCCCGAGCAGCAAAACTATACTGGGAATGGTCAGAACACAGTCGACAGATGGACCAATCGTATTCTCGAATAGAGACCAAGACTTTTAGATCTACTGCTAATGGCAAACGAAGGGATGACATTAAACGAAGAGCTGGAACCAACTGGATGAAAGAAACGCAGAACAGAAAATGGAGGAGAGGAAAGGGGAAGGCCTACATCCAGCAATGGATAGCAATAGGCATATCGTGACCTTGATACAGAAGTGAAGAAGAGCAATGTTAACGAAGGGAGTAATCTTGTTGCATGACAATGCAAATCTCCACGGAACAAACATCAGAAGGCAACTATTGGATTCATGTAGTTTGAAGATCACAGCCCCGACCTGACACTTTCAGATTTTCATATTCCCTGCTTCTGGGCGGAAAAAGATGACGAGTTTCACAGTGCCCTACAACAATGAGTCCAAGAAGTGGCGGAAGTTTTATCAGAAAGCTCACCTTTGAGCGCATTGAGGTCGAAAGTGGCTACATCGAAAAATACGGTTAACGTACCATTCCAAATATAAGTTGAGTACTCTAACTATCTGGATATGAATTGCAATTATTTATACTATTAATCAAATTAATAAAAAAATAATACAAACAATACTTGGAGTACTATCAGTTAGTATATACAGGGTTTACGAGGACCATGTTTTGAATGAACATTAAAAAGTTGAAATGTGGAATGGATTCGACTCTTAATTAGAAACTTTGTAATGTTGAAAAGTTATATTCGACTACTACTGAGATACTAGAAAGTTTCTATAGAGTCGCTTCCTTTCTATCAACATTCGATCATCGTCATAGGCAACTCTAGAACATTCGCATTATTTCTTGACAGGTCTCGATTGTTCCGTGAGGTTAGTGGTTTCTGGTACTAGATGGAAGCAGGGGAGTAGGCCAATCTCTGTATTTTACATTACTATTAATTTTGTCAAAAAAATGTACTGTAAATGAACCGAACAAAAAAATAGTTGTTGAAGGATTTGCGAGGAATTCCAACCTTTCCTACTTTTGTTGAAAAACTTCTACATCCAAAAGTCAACGAGCTTGTTGCAAAATGTACCACGCAAGATTTCCATATTAATTAAAAGTAATTTATCATATCCGGCCATACGCACCCCTGCCGCCCCCCAAACATAACGAACTTTTACGCTCGCTTTCCTACACCCTACAAATAAATGATATTCTAAATATAAATTGTATAAATACCATATACGTTTTCACCCAAACCGACAAGAAATGACAACGACCTTCCGGAAACTTCAAAGCAGTCAGTCAAAGCATCCACAGAAGGGCCCGTGAGGAGGGGAGAGGGAGACCCAAAGCACAACGGTACGATCTTTCTCGTGCTCAATGTGTATCTCGAGCGAGACAGGTGGTTGCTGGAATTACAAGCTAGAATGAGACGGAACTTTATCCGGTTCTTTTAGTGCTGTAGCAACTGTAAGCCTCGAGGGTCTGATGCGGTGGCGATGTCTGAACTTGGCGCTCCGCCCATTTTACATCGCAAAGGAAAGCGAAATGGGAAACGGGGCCTTTGGCGCCCCTTTTTTTATTAATCAGTTTTGTAGGTTATGATGTGTGCAAAAGGGACGACGTTAATGGGTGATTTGCGAGCAACTGGATGGTCAGTGTGTTTTTGTCTTCGTTAAAATGAAAAAAATATATATTAAGTCCTCTATATATATATATATATATATATATATATATATATATATATATATATATATAAATTTATTATATACTCGACATTTCGACTCCTGCTTTGGAGCCATTATCAAGAGACAAAAGTGAAAAAGAGTTTTAGAGTCTAGATCGAATGCGGGGCCTCAATCTGCCTACTCCCCAAGAGTCACTAGGTAACTGAACTCTCAGTTACTTATTTATTTATCAGTAATTGTTATTTGTGTAAAATCATTCTAGAAGCATTTTTTTATTTTTATTTTGAAAATTATATATTGATATGTTTGTGAAATTTCTAGAATTTCTCGTGTCTGTTTTTTTCATTTGTTTAAAAAAGGCAGCTTTTTGAAATTCCTATTGACCAGGTCGTTTCAGTCAATCAGAGCGTTCGTTCCTCGGCGGATCAACCGTCTATTCGTCATTCGTTCGTTGTCGTGTTTCTGTTTCTTTGTGCTGCTAAATACTTGTTTGAAATATAACGTCCTGTCAGTGAGGCTCTCCAGGTGGATATAAGCTGTTGGGCATCGTCCACTTTATTGAGGATAATTTTTCTGTATCCAGATTTCCTCACGGACGGGATGTGACCCAGGGGGGGGGGGGTAGGGTTCTGTAGAAACTGACCCTGGTAGAGAAGTTGTAGAATAGATAAATGAGGATGAAATGAACACAATTCACAAATGAACAAGAAATATAAAAATTTCCATGCTATTAAAGAAACCATAGGATAATTATTATTTTAGATATTTTTATGTATTAAAATTTATATTACCCCAATAATTATTATTTATTTAATTAAGTGTTAGTATGGTATTATTTACCGCAACCAATCGTTTAAAGGGGCATGATCTAGTTTCCCTTACATTTATTAGAGGGGGTTCCAGAAATAATGACTCCGAGTGAACAAGGGGGAAGGGGTGCAAAATGACGAAATTTGGTGATATAATTTATGAATGACCTATACCGCGTGAAATTAATTTAAGTTCTAAAACAAAGTACACTAAGACGTGGAATGTTATCATGGCAGTTGTTTAGAAACTTTCCATTAGTTCTATGGAACCTTATAGACATTATTGAAAGGTGGGGCGGAAATTTGTTCAAATCATTTAGCAATAAATAAAGCCGTGACAGTAAAAAGCATGAATCTAAGAACAAAGTACACCAGGACGTCAAATTTTATCATGACAGTTGTTTCGAATCTTTCCATTAGATCTAAGGAACCATATAGATATTATTGAAAGGTGGGACGGAAATTTGTTCAAATCATTTTAGCAACAAACAAAGCCGAGGGAGTTAAAAAATTCAAAGTACTAAAACAAAATACTGTAGGACGTCGAATTTTAACATAAGAGTTGTTTAGAATCCCTCCATTAGATCTAAGGAACCATATAGACATTATTGAAAGGTGAGGCGGAAATTTGTTGAAATCGTTTAGCAACAAATAAAGCCGAGAAAGTAAAAAAAATCAAATAAAGTACTAAAACAAAATAAATACGCATCAAAACATTAAATATATGTTGTATGTACAAAATATAGAAATATTTCAATAAGTTAAAAGAAGTGCAACTAATGAAGATTCTTGACTAAAAACAATATATTGTCTTGTGTCCAATGGATTGTAAAATCTCGAAAAAATCGTATTAGTGATATTAAACCATTAGCAGAAAAAAATCATTTTTCTGGAAATTATAGCAACATTGTGCGTTCTCTTCATATTATTAGCGCATCAAGGTGTCACAAATACAATTCTTTATATATGACACAAAATTATTTAAATATATTTAAATAAGTTTTCTTTTGTTAATTGTTAATTACATTTAAATTCTTATAAAATTCCCGAGGAGTTTATTCATTATATAAAACTCAATCTATGGATCGTTCTATTATAAGCTGCTAGATTTTTGTTAAATCTTGTGTGAAAATTGTTAATGGTAGATAATTTAGATTTGAAAAGGTTATTCAATACAAAAAATTCTTGTTTTTTTTTTATTCAAAATAAATCGAAGAAATACTTTCTTGTTATCCTGTTCAATTTTAATTGTACATAATCAAAAAAATTAACGATTATTAAGTTTTTTTGTGTATTATCCCATTTGGAAGTTCGAGCTGTCATTTTAAATGGATCATACTGTATAATAACATAAATTCAATACTTTTTAAAACAAAATATACTTTCGGTTTATTCAGACTCCGGAACATTCCTTACATACAATATACTTACAATACTCTCCAAACATGACTTAAATCTCTCAATCAATTGAGACACTTAACCGTGATCTGGTACTTAAATGTTATATCGACCTCTGGAGATCCTTACCTGAAACAAAGAATAAAACAATCGTTAGTCAAGATGATCGTACAAAGCAATCATATTGAAAAAATGATAGCGTCATATAAGATAAAGAATCTAAGCGTGTCTATTGATTTTTTTTCATCAGATAGCGCCTTATCCAGCCGAACATCTTATTGATCTCAAATCAATGTCGATTTCGGCTGCCAATCTACAGCTTGATTGGCTTCAGGACCCCTGCGCGACTCATCATATGAAAAAAAAAACCGATATCTGTTTGAACTAATGGTTTACAAAGGACTTGGACTAAACACGGACAGATAAAATTAATGAAGGTCCCAGGAAAAGTTGTTTAAGATTGTAGAAAATTTTGTTATTAATCTGTTAAAAGCATGATATGTTATTCAAGTAACAATAAAATAAAAACATTAGTTCCTGACAACTAAATTAGTTAAATTATGTACTGAGAACATCAACCAATCATTTCGATTGCAGTAATCGGTAAAGGTAAACAAGGGAAACAACTCCATGGCGCTAGAATTATGTTTTAACTACTATTAGTAGGAGAGATAGAGCGGAAATTTGCTCGTCATCCTAAAAATGGACAGAATATATCGTATTAAATTCAATTCCTGAAGGGGCGCCAGTGAAAGTGATAACCGAGGATAGTTACAGGGGGTGAAAATAATAATTCTTTTTGGTCATGCTCATCATCGAGTAAACATTCCAAAATTGACTGCATACAAGATTGTGATGCATTTAAGCAAATTCCCGAGAGGCGTCTGCCTAGAGCGTTACCATCAAGGTGGCGGACAGGGGTAAACTTGTCAAAAATAGGGGTGAACTTCGTAATTAAGTAAAAAGAACGCCATTTTCACCATTTTTTTGCTTACACAAAATAAATCATAATCCAAAAGGATGTACAGCTAAATGACATAAATATAGTTTTCAAGACGTCATTAATGTGGTCTAAATGACGTCATACACAATTTTTTTAAATGCGAAGCCAGATTTTTTATTAAGGATTCGGAAAGAGCGGAAAATTTCATGTCCGAATATGACTTTGACCATGACCTTGAAATCAACCAATTATGGCTAAATTAGGTGTAGAGAGTAGGGATGTAACGAATACGAATATCAGATTTTTAAATATGGCGCCAAAATTATGCAATCACAAACACATATAAATCGTATATTTAAGACTGATTATGTTGAACCCGATATAATGAAATTTAGTTATTTTGGCTCCATGAAAAAATATATCATAAATTTTGAATCGGAATTATATAATAAATCAGGTTTGATATTAGTACAAATACGTAAACTTTCTAGTTTCAGTGGTATTTTTGGGGTGTCTCAGATATGTAAACACAAAGATTTGGACCCTAACTGCAAACCTTTATTTTTTACACTCAACGCTGTTTTAACAGCTAAGTTCTCACATTCATAAAGTAAACTGAAAACAAGTCCAGTAAATAAATTGTATGTTTTATGTTTCAAAGAAGAAATGTTAAATATTTATGTTGAAATTTATGTATATTGTTTATGAGACAAAGTGTAAGAAATTTGTTGATGTTTTAATTAAATGTATTTTTTTACGTTTTGAATATAACATCATAACATCAAATCTCTATTTAAAACACTCAACGCCGTTTTAACAATTCTATGTTGTCATCTGTATGGAGTAAACCAAACCTTTGGTTTACTTCATGAAGTAACATTATAATAAAAATATAAATAAAATTATAATATAAGTGTGTTGTTTTTATTAAACACAATAAATATCTTGTTCACGAGACAAATTGAAACTACATATTATATTAATGAAACTGACATAACTTACTTTTAATTTATTTAGGTGTATATTCATCCCCAGCAAAGGGTAATCTTAATGTTAGTGGCAACTACTGACAGGATAATTTATTTGACAGATTGAAGTAAATATTTACTGGAAACATAATGTCAGCAATTACGTAGAATTATATAAGTTTTTAATAAACATTTTAATTATAAATTCTGAATAAAATATTATTGACTTATTAAAGAAGAGATTATGATTGTTGAAGATATATACCTAAGATGTGCGGCGTCAATATATTACACGCAATAGGTTTTAACAATGTGAACATTTTGAATCAATTTGTAATCTATAGCTATTTTCATTTATCCTCTGTAAAATTAAGAGCCCTTTCTGAAAAAGGTACAGAACACAAAAAAAAAACTTAAATGATGTCCTCTTTTTCTAACATATGCATTTCATATTACCAGACAAAGACAAACATTAGATTCTTTGAACTACTTACCTGACAGAATATTTTCCATGAATATACTCAATATAAATTAATCCTGCCAATAAATTTAACTGACAAGTAGTTACTTGACACTTTACTGGTAGGTGAAGTTTATGAGGTACTTGCTTGGGCAAGTAAGAATCAATGATCATTAAACAGTGGGCAATTTACCTAATGAGTAACATCAAGACTGTATCACAATTAGAAGATTTTTCTTTAAAATACAAATAACAAACCTGAAAATTTTAAATCTCAGTAAATGCATAGAAATATTATTCGAAAAAAATTCGCATATATAACCGCGAATGCGAATATTAAAAAACATGCGAACATTCGCTAATGCGAATGTGAATATTCGTTACATCCCTAGTAGAGAGGTTTTCGACATTGCTGATTTCGAATCTAAAATAAGTTTTTCAAAATTCACAATCCTAGATAGCGGACCAATTTTTTGAAAAAAGGCAAATTAATGCACAACCAATTAACGGCAATGGATGTTTTTAATCCTGATCCGAAAGATGACTGATTCAAAGAGGGTATTCCAAATTAAAAATAAATTTGACGTTGAACTTGGCCACTACTTGTTTTGGAAATTTCCAAAAACTGATTTCATATTCGTAATCAGTAGATTGGTTGATTTTTTTTTCAAATTGCCAATTTTCGAAATCTGATTACGAATCTGAAATCAGATTTTCGCAATCCAAGAAGGCGGATCCGTTTTTCAAACAAAAACTGACTTCAGATTCGAAATCAGCGACGTTGAAAACCCCCCGTAAGCCTAATTTGGCTATAATAGGTTGATTTTTCAAACAAACTTTGATCTTGAAGGTCATAGTCAAATTCATATTCGGACCTGCAATTTCCCGCTCTTTCCAAATCAGTAATGAAAAATATCGCTTGGCATTTAAAAAAATTGTGTATGACGTCATAAAGACCAAATTAATGACGTCATCAAAAATATATTTATGCCATTTAGCTGTACGTCCTTTTGGATTATGATTTCTTTTGTGTAGACAAAAAAATAGTGCAAATGGCGTTCTTTTTACTTAATGACGAAGTTCACTACTATTTTTGACAAGTTTACCCCTGTCCGCCACCTTGATGGTAACGGTCTAGGCAGACGCCTCTCGGGAATTTGCTTAAATGCATCAGAATCTTGTATGCAGCCAATTTTGGAACGTTTACTCGATGATGAGCATGACCAAAAAAATTACCACTCTCACCCCTGTAACTATCCTCGGTCATCACTTCCACTGGCGCCTGCTTAGAAACGTGATGTAGTTTAAGAATTGAACTTAATACGATACATTCTGTCCATTTTCTCGATCTCTTAGACTATATGTTTCAATTGGTACTAATATTATACGTATTATATGTATATATAAGGACTGTTTTATTATTTGAGAGCGATTTGTGTTATTTTGTATTCACAGACATTCTCCCATCTAAACGATATACTTAATACTAATATACTGATAGCAGAATCTAGGTCTAGAGGAAGGCGCAAACATCAGGGTGCAAACATATATATGTTTATAGCGTTTTACTGTACTTTTACTACTTAAGCGCATGTTCGAAAATGGCCCAATTGACCTCTGTTGTTGGTTATGTTTTCTCTTTGTTTGATTCTTGGCAACGCTTGCACAAAAGGATTTAGGTACACTAACACGGTATAATCTGCTGTCTCTCTTAGTCGGTGACCCTTCCGCTTACGGGCGATAGCAGTATATTAGTATATGATCTAAACCAACCTCCACAATGCCCGATCGAAACGCGACAGCAGCCGAAAGACCACCAATTCCAGATGAAAATCAAGTAGACATTATCGAATCTGTTGTTCAATAATCCTAAACAATCAACAGACACTATATTTCTTGGATTGTGAAGTGTGAACACCACTGTAGGATCTGTTATACTATATGTTTTAGTGACATATGTACGTTTTTTAAATGAAAGGTAGACCTTCTCAAACCCAATTCATGTTCTAAAAATAAATACTGTAGCCCTGATGGTTTTTGCAAAATTTCAGTCAATCCTATGGAAGACATTTTTTTTGAAAGGTCAAATTACCTTACCGGATGACCCTATCATTATGAAGAAACCACTGATGGATAGTAGAAGAGTTAATCACGAGACCTCTTATCTCACTTTTTTTAAATTTAAAGTATAAATACATATAAATACTGACAATATTTGGCCATTCTCGGTAATTTTTGTGGACGAGTTCATTCGAAAAATTGCTAACTGTCCTTATAATAAATAATCTTGATGTAGATTTTAATTTTAAGCAGACACATATTTATATTTCTAGCATAATATGGATTTATGTTATACCTACATTTCGCAAACTGGACTACCTAAACTCCATTTAGATAGACACTGATAATAATTTTTAATATGCAAAAGAAGTACTTTTAAATTTAAATAAAAAACGGAAATTTGCCTTCTTTATTCACTGATTTTTTAAAACAAGTAAATAATAGTAGGTTCCTTTGTTTACACTTATAGTACATTTTATATTTTATTATTATATAGAAATTAAACGCTGGTACAAATTGATAATCGTTATAATAGAAAAAAAATGGTAATTTTATTAATAAATACTAATGAATGACAAGCCAAATTTCCTTTCCCAAATGGAAAAAGCGCTTGCAACAGCCTTCGCATTTTGCATATTATGATTGCTCCGTCATCTAAATGGAGTTTAGGTATTCTATTTTGCTAAATTTATTACACATTATGCAAGAAATATAAATATGTGTCTGCTTAAAATTAAAATTTGCCTTAAGATTATTTATTATAAGGATAATAAATTTTTATGGAATGGCCAAATATTTTCAATATTTATATGTATTTAGGCTTTAAATTTTAGGAAAGTGATATGAGGGATCTCTAGATCAATTCTTTTACTTTCCAACGGTAGTTTATTCATAATGATAGGGTCATCCGGTGAGATAATATGGCCTTTCAAAATATGTCTTCCATAGGATTGATTGAAATTTTGCAAAAACTACCGGGGCTACAGTAATTACTTTTAGAACATGAATTGGGTATTAGAAGATCTATCGCCTCAGTTAATAAGAATATTTTCGCTATAAAATAAAAAAATATATATAAGGGATTTTTTTTGGGATTTTGGATAAAGATTCCATTATCTAAGAAACCAATTATAGAAGTTGAGCTTATAGTAGCTCATTTTGTAGGTTTTTCACTTCTCTTTAACATTGCCCATAGTAGCAAACACGGTTTCATAGGTGGATTTTGTGTAAAAGGTAAAAACTAAATTGTTACTGATTTATTGAGTTTTTTTGTAAAAAAAACAAAAACGCATCGATAAAAAATGTTAAATTCTTTTTCAATTAGTCATGTTTTATCATTAGAACAAGTTGATGTCGGTTTTGTTCTACTATTCATTTTGTCACGTATTTTCGTAAATGACCTGGGCTATTGTTTGATTGACAACATTTTACGTGTTTTTTGTTCGAGAACAATATTTTGTTCCATTCAAAAGTTATTTGGATAGGGCACGTCGTTACTGTATTTAAGAATGAAAAGCACAAGCACAGGTTCAGTCCATGTACAGCAATAAACGAAAAAATCGCTACCATCCTTTGCAACTGCGATATTAATTAAATTTCCTTGTTTCATATTAATCGCTTGACCTAGTTCTAACGCCCATAACTGATCCAGTCGACGGTAATGCTGAGTTACTGACAGAAAACCGCTAAAGAACAATTACGTACTTTTCATTTACTCGTATTTTTGTTTTTGTACACAAAAACGACATACAACTTGCTGTCGTCGTACAACCGCCTTCACCGTTACTCCTAATTGGTTGTCGATGATTTGTTTACTTTTTAACGTCTCTCTCGGAAATATCGCCGCAGCTCGGCTCTGCTCTGCTCCGTTCCCGCATAAAAATTAAAACGCGGAACTGACGGCGATGACGACGGCCGGTCGGGTTTTCTCCTTGTCTCCTCAGCGGCTATCGGCGGCGGAATATAACTGTACGAATTTTTACGTAAATTTGAAAATTAAGCCTTTCTGTCATTATTATGCGACACACTGTTACGTGTTTTATGTCATAAAATCGTATGGAGACGGCGCCGACTTCACACACACACGTCTTTGATGTTGAATTTATTATTGAAGAATATACATGATGCCGGAAGATCCAGACGCAGATCCGAGACAGACGACTTCTACGTTTTTATTATCAAACAAAATGTAGTTCAATTTGAAGACGCGAGATGTAAGACTAGATGTCGGTCTTACATCTCGCGTCTTCAAATTTAACGAAATGTTTCAAATAGATAAAGAAGTGTTCGAGAGGGCATTCAATTCTGGGAAGCGCAACTGATGAAGGTTCTGTGACCAGAAACAATGTATATTATATATGATATATAATGTATATTGTCTTGCGTACAAAGGAATGACACCTCAAAGAGAATATTCAATATCTCTGACAGGTGAAGTAACCTGAAAAATTTTATCGTGACATTCTGTCCTAGGAGTTAAGGGAGAGCAGCAATTACACGGAACGGCTCCATATTCGGAACCTCTGTGTGCTGATTCTCTCGAAAATTTTAGATATCGGTCTTACATCTCGCGTCTTCAAATTTAACGTAATGTTTCAAATACATAAAGAAGTGTTCGAGAGGACATTCAATTGTGGGAAGCGCAACTGATGAAGGTTCCCTGACCAGAAACAATGTATATTATATATGATATATAATGTATATTGTCTTGCGTACAAAGGAATGACACCTCGAAGAGAATATTCAAAATGTAGTTCAGTTCATTTTTCTCTAAAGCCTTCCATGAAATTAACAACAGTATAATGTATAATGATTGTGGCGGATTTTTAAAAATCTTACTTAATTGAAAGGAATAATTTGTACAATATATTGGTTTCACCTCAATATCTTTTGGAGTCTTCTCGGGGGTGCCTCAAGGATCCAATTCACGACCTCTCCTATTCCTAATCTTTATTAACATTTCCGAAGAAACTGAAGTACTTTGTTTGATGTTTTAAATTCTCTCGGTTTTATTTGTTGCTATATTATTTAAAAAAACTTCCGTCCCGCCTTTCAATAATGTTTATATAGTTCCTGAGATGTGATGGAAAGATTCTAAACTGTCATGATGAAATTCAGCGTCGTACTGTAGGTACCTTGTTTTAGTACTTTGATTGATGCTTTATACCCTCTCGGCCTTATTTATTGCTAAAATATTTAAACAAATTCCCGCCCCGCCTTTCAGCAGTGCTTATATGGTTCCTTAGATGAGATGGAAAGATTATAAACACCTGTCATAATCAAATTCAACGTCCTAGTGTATTTTGTTTTAGTAATTTGATTGATGCTCTTTCTCACTCGGGTTTATTTGTTGCTCAATTATTTAAACAAATTCCCGTCCCGCCTTTTAATAATATTGTAACGTGTAAAAAAAATTGAAGTCTTCTTGGGTAATCTTACTATTTGTTGATGGAGATATAATTTCTCTTTTGAGTATTATTTTGTCTGAAGCCGCTCCTGTGCTGTAGACATTTACGCATGTTTGGTTCATTTGAGTAGGGAGATTTTCAGATTCGTAGAACGTAAACAGGGAAGACAGTCTTATTTTCGCATGAAGCGAAGTGAATGCATAGGCCTTGCGTTTGCAGATTAAGTTGGCGTATGAAAGTTTTCTGTGGTCAGAAGACGAGGGCCGAATGGCATTTTTCGATGGCGAAGATTGTGTTTAAAAAGAGACGATGATGGCTAAAATATTTATAGATTAAACCCTTGTTGAGAAAGGGTGTTACGGTGCATTGTTACGGTGCATTATTACGGTGTATTCTTACAGTGCATTCTTATGGTACATTACGGTACATTATTATGGTACATTCTTATTGAGAATAGTTATGGAGAATTTTGAGTTACGGTGGATTTTTCCACATTCTGAATCCTGTTTTATGGTGGATTCGTTTTACAGTGGAACCTGTTTCCTGTGGTTTCTTTTGAGTTTTAATGTACGTTTGGAGCCATGTTCTAACTAAGAATTTTTAAAGTTAGAATTTTCTATGTTTTGGAGCTGTTAATTTTGAGATGGGATTTTAAAGTTACTATTTGGTATGGAACCGATTTAACCGTTTAAATGGAATGTAACTGACGTCCAGTCGGTAATGAATGAATGACCTGGAGATATTTGGCTTTGAGTTTCTAGATTCAAGAGTACAGTACAAATAGACATTACAGTAAATTTGTGATAATAGCAAATTCAGATCATTTTTGTAAAGGTAAGGTTTATTTTCAGTCGACAGATTATACCATTATCCTTTTTGATAAAATCATTTTAATTAGGTGATTATTGTTGAGTACATTTTTCGTAGATTTCAGCTATATTTTTTTTGCATAAACATCTAAATTTTCATCGTAGTTTTAAATCAGATTCTTGAATATTCCGTTATGTAAATTTCAGATTGTACTCATTATATACCGCTATTAGAATGTCCTAATTTATTTTGAAACAAACTTTTTATTGCAATTTTTTTGTACTATATGGTTTTTGTGATTTTTTTATTAAACTCTCTTTATTTACATTTCGCATATTTTTTTATACACCTAACCTATCGATTGTGAAAGAATTTTTGGAAGCACCATTGAAAGTATTGAATACATATTTTTTTAAACAGAATCGATTATTAGCAGTAGTTGTTTATAAGGAACATAAGACATCACTATAGCGGGTGTGATTACATCATAACCGCATACTATTTTATGGTTTTTAAGGTATGTTCACTTAAAGGTTTTTAACCCCTAAAACGCCCTAAAAAAAATTATAAATAAATTTAAATTTTGTGTTTTACTATCTTTTATCCACGACCTTATGTTGTCCGATGAAAAGCAGCCCCTAGCACATGTGAACAAATCAATGTAGGTTTTATGCTGATTTTTGAGTTTTCCAAATTTAGGATACCAGGTTTGTGTCACAATATTTACATGGTTCCTTAGATCTAATGATGAGATTCTAAACAACTGTCATGATAAAATTCGACGTTCTAGAGTACTGTGTTTAAGTAGTTTGTTAGATGCTTTTTTAATCTCGCGGTTTCTTTTTTTCTCTATGGACCTTATTTGTTGCTAAATAATTTGAACAAATTTCCGCCCCACCTTTCAATAATGTCTATATGGTTCCTTAGATTTAATGGAAAGATTCTAAACAACTGTCATGATTAAATTCGACGTACTAGAGTACTTTGTTTTGATGCGTTTTACTCTCTGGTTAGTGGAGATGGATTAGGCAGGGATTGTGCGTCAGGTGGGTTGCTTTGGTCTCGCGCGTCAGTGCAGGAAACCAAATTCTGTTGTTTTGTTGAAATTGTTTGGATTTTTATATATTTCATTAGCCTCTAGCTGGAGACAAGAATATTAGTAAACTAGGGTGGACAGTACATCGATGTTTTGGTACAATTTAACGTGGTCAGATGGGTTTAATGTATGCTCAGCGACGGCTGATTTTTCACTTTGTAATAACGGACAATTACGCTTATGTTCACATATCCGTGTTGATGCTACGCTATATAGTACCGATATTTACAGCTCCACATGAACAGAAAGGAAGAGGGTCTCTTAAACTGATACCAAAGCAACCTGCTAAACACACTCTACGCTCACTCCATCTTCACCGACCAATCAAAACCCGCTACACCCTCCCAGCCAACTATAGATACCAGTGCCCCATCGCTCGAGAGAAGTGTGACCATATTTAGTAGAACACTACTTTTTTGGTAGTTTTTTTATATATTTCTAGTGTTTTTGGTAGACAAGAAATGTTTAGTAGATTTTAGTAGTTATTACTAAATATACGCACGAACCTCATATAAGAGCAAATTAATAAAAATTAGGCACACATATAAGATTTAGTTACAGTAATTTGTCATTTTGTCTGTTTTTATAAATACAGCGCCACTCATTGGATAATAGTCGTAAATCGTACATCATTGTATGTCATCAAATTGGTGTAACTGTCGTTCTCAGAGTTGTACCTTCATGCTCTAAGTTGTCGTTAGGCTTTAAACGTTAGAGCAGGTACCGTCTGGAAACAGCCTGTAATGCACAAAATCGTGGCAAGGCTAGAGACACTAACAGGCGAAAGCAGTTAAGGAACAACATGCTGATCGTATTTCATTGGGCTCCAGCTCCCAACCGAGTGAAACAGTCTCTTGCCATTTCTATTGCCCTCTCTCTTTCTTTGGTGTTACCACGACATTCGTGCACTGCAGGCTATCTCCAGAAGATACGACTCTAAGCTTTAAACGTGGGTAAATTTTTTAGTAGGTTTCTGCACATGCATTGGTAGATTTTAGTAGTTTTTTCTCATGTTGGCAGTAGTTTTTCTTTGTGAAATATGGTCACACTGCTCGAGAGTCCTATTCGTCTCGGGCAGTACACGAGGTAAATATCACCTTCGTCCGTGCCAGTGAAGATGTCTGTTGCATTTAAAATAAAACGTTCGCAAGTAATTTCAATAGACCACGGCAAAATATTTTGAAAAACACAGCTAATTCAATCACTAATTTGCAAAGTTTGTTACGAAACACAGTTATATTCGTCTCTTATAACAACCAGTCATGCCCAGAAACCAAAATAACAATCAACAATATTCGGCTGCCATATTTATACCACATTTATGTAATTTTCCTTCGAATTATTCATTTTTGTTGGTCAAAAACACCACAGTCAACGTTGTGACATCAATCGATATTGGATTTCCACCTTTTCGTGTAGTTGTGGTCTCTTCGACGTTCATTAACTCGCATCCTCAGTTTTTCGTTTCGTCGTTTTGTCCTATCGTGAGCAGTTCAAAAACCTCAGCGCAGTCATAAAAATCAACGAAGTGCTACATAATTCTTGGAATCGGAAATAAGGCTTTCGTTTCCACGAAAACTACTGTATCCAATTTATATTAGTATAGAGTCGGATTTTTTTTATCAAGAATGTTCGTTTGTTTTACGTTTTTTGTTTGTGTTGTTAGAATCGTCTATCAATTAGTTTTTTGCAATTATTATTAACTTTGGCAAATTATAACGTACACATAATCCGTGTGATTGCTTCGTGAAATGGAACCAAGTAATGTTATCTTTTTTTTAAACCGAAAAATATTAGTGTCGGTAACCATGAATGTACGGGATAATCAATTAATGAGACTGGTTTTGTGAATGAAGTAATAAAGCAAACTGATTCTGGATTGTTAGTGACTGGACATTGCCTTCTTTATTACAGTTCTTCAAATAATGAATCTAAACTTTACAATACTAATTTTTCGAGATTTTTCAATCCATTGAACGCAAGACAATATATTGTTTCTAGTCTAGAACCTTCATCAGTTGCGCTCCCCTCAACTGATTGAATTTTCGAATAATTATTTATGTATATAGTACATATAACAGAATTTAATATTTTATCGCGAAATCAGTTTCGACATCCAGGAGTTTCAGGATTTGGAGTCTCTGTGAGCTGGATTATCTTGAAACTCCTGGATGTCGAAATTCATTTCGCGATAAAATATTAAGTTCACTTATATGTACTATATACATAAATAATTATTCGAGAATTCAATCAGTTGAGGGGAACGCAACTGATGAAGGTTCTCGACTGGAAACAATATATTGTCTGGACGAACATCTTTTCCAACTAATGCAAAAAGCCGTCCTGTTAGGAACAGCCTGGACGGTCATAAAATTAATGGAAAACTGCAGCCACGACGCGAACCACGGGCCTGGTAAGAGCTACCACAGAGCTAAATCCTTTTAATATCTAATATTCACTCTATTAAGTTAACAGCGTTTAACGTTCATGAAATGTTGTTTTACAACGACATTCACTAATTGCTAACTGCTATTTGTCTTATTATTCGTCGAAGTAGCTCCACTGCTTTATGTCAAAAGCAGTTGAGGTTAGGTTGCATTATGTGCTGTTTAGGTTATTGTTCAACAAACGCTAGGTGGTAGCAAACGTATATCAGTTATCTGTTATTTTTATCGGGCAATAATAGTTGTTACTGTTGTCGAGTAAACAGTTGTTAAAAAACAGTTACGGTAATAACGTCTAAGAATTTGGAAAACTGAACATTTATGTTTAAATAAGTTATCCTTTCTATTTTTGGGGAATATTTTTCGCAACATCACCACAAAGTTTTCTTTTAATTGTTTCATATATTTCTTCATCGTCATTATCAACTTTTTTATGTTTTCTTAATAACCACCTTAAAATATTGTCTGTATCTAATCCTCGATTCTAAATTCACTTGAAAGCTAAATTCGGTTACGTGGTAAACAACTCGAGATCTGATAAAGAGACGTCGCAAAAGCACCCCTCCGTCCTTTCCAAGCATTACAACTATTTAATTTCTTTTCAGCTTGATACGCTGGAAATCCCATCGTGTCGTTGGAACTAAGGATTCTCGACACCCAGACGTCGACTCGCGTTCTAAGTTACAAGGCCGGTCGACGATCGCGTTTCTCCACCGAAGGGGGGTTCGAAAAATCTCTGCTACCCGCCCCCTACATCGTCGATACCGGGGGAACGGTTTCGACGTTGTTCGTTCACCCCCCGAAAACTACGGACCGACAACAACAAAAAAAAATCCCGACCCTTTTCTGCCGTCTCGGTCGCTGCCTAATAGATATCGTCCTTTTAGCCACTCCCAGTTTCACCGAAACACGAAACGAAAAGTGCGATGTCCTGCCTGATGGCCACCCGACGTTTCGTGATCAAAAGGAACGCCATGTATGAAGAAAACAAAAACGAGCGCGACGGGACAGATGGCGAGCGACGGAGTTTGAATGAGAACCAGAGCCTGATACACCTTCAATTGTCTGTCTCGTCGTCTGATATAGACCGAGGGTTTTATTGACATGAATTCGGGTATACATTAGCAATTCATACATGCAGCTTGTGTTGTCACATTCATATTCAGTTAAGTTTCATTTAAGTATGAGGAGGAAGACTACTAATATGTTACATGATCAATTGACAGACTTGGAACTTTGCGAGAATTTTAGATAAGAAGTAGGAAATTATAAATGTAATATATTGCGCTGGATTAGGGTGGATAAGATTCTTGGTTTGAATAAGTAATAATAATAATAATAATATATGAAGAGAACTACCCAAAGTACATCGTTAAAGACCCCTCTATTAACAATGATAGATGCAGGTACGGTTGCCAAACATCTGAATCTATCCAGCATATCACAGGAGGTTGTTAAGCGTTCGCTGCAACTGAATACAAAGAACGACACGATGCTGTGGCAAAAATACTTCACCAGGAACTAGCACTAGGAAATTCATGGAAAACTGCCGTTACGACTCCAACCACGGGCCTGAAAACCTGGCAAGGGCTCCCACAGAGCTAAACCCTTTTGATATCTAGGATATCTGGGGTTTAGTGAATTTTCCCCTAAAGGCACTCATAGCGTGCCTTAGAGGGAGTGTGATGCCATACATTGTATGGTCAAGTCGGGAATATGTCTTTATTGTAACATAGAAGGGTTACAAAAGGCGAAATTAAAGCATAAGCTTTCTATGTTAACCCATATAAAAGTTTGAGTAATCACTAGAGTAAATAATAACAACACATAACATAGAGTAAATAGTAACAAATTGTTGTACATATACTACGATCACGTTTAAGGATCATTTCAATTATCTTATATAGTTTAGATTCCTTGGAAGTAACATATTAATGGTTATATACATTAAAGAAAAAATCTAAAAATTATCAAATTGCAAAAATACAATCGGTACATACATTACATGCTCAAAAAATAGATGATATTAGTGGACGAATAGAGCACCTGAACTATTTTGGATGGAGATGCTTTAAGCGTTCAGGAACTTTGTCGTAGAGTAGAGAAACTTGGTAAGTAAAAGACCGCTCTTATAGATAAAGGGTAGTTTGGTGGTCAGGTGGCGTTATTGTATACTTATGCCGTAAGTCTAATGCATGAGTATCATGTCTGAATCGAATTTTTTGATAGAGATAGGTTTTTACTACATATTATTTTATTAAATAATACGAGAGAATAAAATATTCTCCTTTCTTTTATACTCTGCCACCCAATTTCTTTTTGCTTCTCACTCACACCTCTTTCATACTTTCGTATTCGTCCAATTAGACGCACACAACAATTTTGGATTAATTTAATACGCCATATATCAGTATTTAGAAGACACAGATGATATAAAGTATGACAAAAATTAAAATGTGAAAGCACTAAAGAGTCACACAAAGACTTTTTAATACTTTCACTTAGATTAGCAAAAGCTCTGCTTATGCACATATTTATATGAGCCGAAAACCGCAGATTAACATCTAGAAGTAGTCCCAAATTTCTCGCACTATTGAGGCATTGAAGTCTCTCATTGTTTAAAATTAGATTCAGAGAGCCCTCCAGCTAACCTCTACATTGGCTACGTCCAAATAATAGAGCCTGACATTTTCTTGGATTCAGCTCGAGGCAGTGATTCATAGAAGCTTTAAAAAGAGTGTTTATATCATTATTTAACTTTTCGTTTGCTATACCTTCTGGTAAAAACGACATAAATTTGCGTGTCATCTGCATACATATGAACAGAGGAGTATTTTGGCACAGTTGCCAACTGGGAAGTATAAATGGTAAAAAAAGGGGGGCCAAGAATGGACCCCTGAGGTACACCACACAGAACATTTAAAGCCTGTCTCGTAACTTATTCGACAAATTCCAGAGAATTAAATTTAATAGCTATTTAAGTGATTAAGTCAATTTAAAGCTTAATATTCCATCAAAAAATATCCCAACACTAGAATGTATACCTTTAAATTCTTATCAACATCTACGTTAACTCGACCATATAAAGAGATATAGAAAGTACCTTGGAGACGTTCTTTAGCCAAAATTATTTGAGATTTATTAATAAATTTTACACTCAAACTACTGGTTTAGAAATGAACTCCCCTCCGAGTCAAAGATATTTATGGCACACTTAGAAGAAACTATCATGTTCTTGTGACACACCATTTTTTAAACATTGGTTTGGGATGGTATTTAGGATCTTTGATCACGAATCCGAGGTCGGATTTGCAAAATTCAAAATGGCGGACGAAATTTTCGTTTCGTGAGTTATTATCATCGTCCACATTGGATCCTCCATCTTGAATTTTGTATATCAGATTCGTGATCAGCAAACCCAAAAACCCCCTTATAAGTTGTGGGGCAAACCGGCTGATTTTTTAAAATTCTCATTCGCCATCTTGGATCCGCCAGTTTGAGTTTTGCAAATCTAAGCTCGGACCTGATTCGCGATCAGATCAGAGATAATTGGCAATTATTATCAAAAATTTAATTTTTTCGGTTCTAGGTCACTACCCTGTAAAAAATAATCTCATTTAAAAAAATGATGTGTCAAAAAATTGGCAAAAAAGAGCCCTTTTCTGTCACATGATACCCCTTTGTATTTAAATTTGTAGAAGTGATATTTCCTACCCAAAAAAGAACAACAAATAGTTCAACGATTAATTTATCCCACTGTGTCGGTTTTTGACGAACTTTCAAAATATGTCCCCCTCACATTATTTGGAAATACGAGCGACAGAACTGCTAAAACATTGTCCAGTCACAACATCAAAGTCAGTTTTAAGTTACAATACTAACGTAGTAATCTTTTATTTAATAACAAAGACAGAACAGTTAACAAATATCTAAAGTATGGACTTTATTAGCTTTCATGTTCCGAATGTAATACTTTCTATGTCGGTATGGTATACAGAAATTTCACCTCGAATTTGATTTTAGATGACCAGCTAGATTTGCAAAAAAGTGACTTCTTCCATGTATTCAAATAGTACCCGTGTGAAGTTTTCCCAAAATTTCATGTTATTATAATATTAGCCACCATTAAACTTATTAATACCTATAGTATGTTTGTGTATATATTGTATAATTTCAATTTTTTTCAGTTTGTTCCTGTTTGGTAATGACATAGCCTTTCTGACAAAACTAATCACATCAAAGTGAAAATAAAAGTATGTAAAACCAAGTTAATTTGTTTCCATTGATTATAAGATCACGTAAGAGCTAAAACTAGTGTTCCACAAGGAATCATTCTACAGCCACTTCTTTTTATTAATGAATTATGTTAATGATTTAAATACAGGTGATAGCTGAGACAAAGTTGAATACAAAACGGAAATTATACTTAGAAGAAATGTTTACCTGACTGCTTTCAATAAAAGTTAGTAAAGGCAACTTTCCTGGTCTTCACCAATTATAGTGTACCGGTTGCATAAGTCCTTAGGTATTATTTTCGATACGAACTTGAGATGGAACTTTCAATTATTATAAACAAAATGGAACCATCTTTAATTGAAAAATATGGAAATTTTAGACAGTATCTGGATATAGCCCAATAAGAGCCGACCGACCGACCCTGGTGTTTTTGCATGAATTCGGCAGTTAAAGAGAAGATAGAATGCTTGCATACTAGCCCGAGCTTCAAAAATTCTTGCAAAGCTTTACATGTGATCCTTAGGTATTATTTTCGATACGAACTTGAGATGGAACTTTCAATTATTAAAAATAAAATGGAACCATCTTTAATGAGTTCACACCATTCAATTGGGAAATATGTAAATTTTAGACAATATCTGGAAATAGCACAATAAGTACCGACCCTGCTGTTTTTGAAAGAATTCGGCAGTTAAAGAGAAGATAGGATGCTTGCATACTAGCCCGAGCTTCAAAAATTCTTGCAAAGCTTTCCATGTGATTTTTGGTAAACAGGAATTTTCCGATACATTTCCTTGTAACATTGAAACAAAAAGGGTTTTAAGAGAAGATAGAATGCTTGCATACTAGCCCGAGCTTCAAAAATTCTTGCAAAGCTTTGCATAAGTCCTTAGGTACTACTATGTTCGATACGAACTTGAGATTGAACTTTCAATTATTATAAATAAAATGGAACCATCTTTAATGAGTTCACCCCACTCAATTGGGAAATTTGTAAATTATAGACAATATCTGGATATAGCTCAATAAGATCCGACCCTGGTGTTTTGAAAAGAATTCGGCAGTTAAAGAGAAGGTAGGAGGCTTGCATGCTAGCCCGAGCTTCAAAAGTTCTTGCAAAGCTTTACATGTGATTTTTGGTAAACAGGAAGTTTCCGATAAATTTCCTTGTAACATTGAAACAAATAGGTTTTTCAAAAATCGTCAAAGGACAAAGTTTTATTATTTCGGAGCGATTCTTGAGGTCTTTGATTATTTTGCCTGCACATTAGGGTTTGCTTTCCTCAGATTTTTCCTGCTACAAATAAGTATTTGAAATTTGTAATTGGAGAACATTTCTGGATTAGGTATTATCTTCAAGCTTTCTGTAGTCAGTATCATTGCACCTTATTCAAAAAAAAAAGTAAAAAAATCTCACTAATTTGTATTTGTATTAGTCCAACTCATACTAACTATATTTATTCTAAATACGTCGTACAGAAGAATATCTAACACTTCCTAGTATCGATATCGCAGGAGTAAATAGAAACCTTGAACTGATCATGTGTAAATCATCGGTATCACACAAAATGTATTATATTTTATAAATATAACAAAGTCGTATGGAAACAAATTTATTAAGCAATTCTACGTTTAATTTTAATTGCCTTTGTCTTAAATATGTAAATGTAACTTAATACCTTGACATAAATTATGAATTTCTTTTTCTTTCTATGCAAGATATCATCACAAAATGAAATGCTGTTTGAACATGAAAATCAAAATAGATCGGTTTCCAAAAATAACTCAACCATAGTTCCCACACAAATGTTAAGGACGTTATTAATGTGACTTACTTCATCGTATACAAGTAAAATATCAGTCCATCTGGTTAATAAGTTTTGCATATATGTTATATTATGTTCGCTAACCACCTGAGTGGTATAAAACGTTTTCCATAGTTGAAACTAACTAGCAAAATGACAAATTATTATCTTTTAAGCAATATTTTGTAACTTTTTTGGGAATAACAGCCACAATACGAAATGTCTGTATATTTCAGAAATTCCATACATTTCAGGATTCAAATCAGATCCCGGTCTGAATGACAATTAAGAGAAACAACAATTTTTCCTATTTCATTTTTTTTGTTTTCCTTAATCTTTATTTAGATCTTGAAACATTAAAATATACAGCCATCTAGTCAAGTGTGTACGAAGTACGAAAAATTCAGACACACAGTGGAGAATCCACAATTGATGATTCAGAAAACAAATATTGGACAAACTATTAAGTACTTGGAACAAAGCATTACCGAATATAACGAGGAACATCGGAAAATTTACAAGATAACAATTTTATGACAATTTCAAGCTTTTGATGTTGAAAATGCACTCTGTGTAAATACATTTTAAACCAGAATTACCGAACGATTAAATTATTTAGATTTCCAGAATTCTATAACAGCCAGCAAAAAATTAAAAATTTATTATAAGCATACAAAAGAGACCTTATGAGTTATCAGTTAAGAAAATATTTACTTGCAAGCAAAAAAGAGGAAGATGTGAAAAACACATCAACAAATCTTTGGAGTAGGTAAATTATTTTCAACATATAGTTGTAAAATTTATCTGGTCAGCTTAACCCAAAATATAAGAATATTACGAAAGGTTGAGATGCGATAGGTAAGACATAGAAGTTATTGCTAAACTTACTGAGACAGGATCTGTTGCAAATATAAAATAAAAACAGCAAAGAGTTTTAAAGGAAGTTATTCAAACTGAAGTTTTGGATCATTTCAGGATACATAATGAATTAATCCATTATGCAATATTGCAGCTGCAACTGGAATCTGACAGCCAAAAATGATTGATTGATGGGTCATGGAGGAATAAAAACGTTCACCTGTTTATTGAGTATATTCATATAATGAATGGGCAAGAATTTTATTTTCCAAATAAATGGAATTTCCAATTAAAAACTACAAAATGCTTGTTCAACAAGATCGAGCTCCTCCTCTCTATATTCTTCTGAACCAGTAGTAGTAATGATAGAGCAACGAATTTCAAGTCTAATTGATATGGCTATCTACCTACGTGTGTGGCTAGATGGCCTGAATTGAATCCATTAGACTTCACTCTAAAGTCTGTTTCTACTCGGCAACCTCAAAAGAGCATCGCCAAAAAGATATTGACAACTACCTTGCTATTCAAACAGATATTATTTTGGAAAATAGTAAGTCTCAAATAACAAAAAATTGGTATTAATTCATGATGTTCCTTAATACAATTTAAGACAACTAGCCCCAATTTATTAAAATGAAAAGCCAAAATATAGGAATTAAAAGGTCCTTTCAAATGAATTATCACTCAATACTTGTGTGATCAGGAAGTAATAAGGACTAAAGCATTTTTGGCTCAAAAAGTTGGCCCTCGATAAATGTTTTTACGTAGTCCAGCTATAAGAGGGTTGTCAATAGAGCGCAATATTTGAATTGTCCGCTATATTTGACAGTCATAATGATACGTGATTATACCGTGACAGATCGAAAGTTGACAGATGGGAGTTAGGAAACATGGAGTACTATACGCTAGAATAATACGTTCTGACTGTTAAATATTATTACCAGAATGATGAAAGTTTGATTACCAATATTCGTAAAACTGTTCTTAATTCATCTACTGTGAAAAGAAGATCCGAAAAATTCGTGATGTGAAACACACGACACGAATTCGTAGAGGTTATTCATAACAAAACATTACAGCAGTTCGCGACAGTGTGAACAAAAATCTGTACACGCCGGCAAAGTCCAAAGACTTAACAACGTTTGCCAAGAGACCATGCAATGCGCAGAGTTCACCAATTGACTCCTTGAGCAAATAGAAGTGAATGCCAATCTTGTGAACAAAACTATTTTCTTTGTTAAGGCTTTCTCACTTCTATGGCTTAGTTAATCGGCAAAATTGCCGCATTTAGCGGTTAGAAAATCCAAGATTCATCAAAAAGCAATGCATCCAAAAAGTGTGCATTGTATTCAGGAGGGATTATTAGACGATATTTCTTTGAAGATGAGGAAGGTGGTTGTATTATCGTTATTCTGCCACGATAACGCAGTTTATTGTCTCAACTGGAACATATAGCTCTTGCCGGTAAGTGGTTTCAACAGGATGGTCACATGTCAAACCGGTCGTAAAATGTCAACTGTCCTTCACCAGTTTGCTTCTGGTCTTGTAATTTCTCGGTTTGGTGACAATAATTGGCCACCATGATCTTGTGATTTAACATCTTTACGAGGGCTGCATTTTATATTTCGGAATTGGACAACCCTAGTGTTGCAATCTGACAACTGACAGCTCTATCGTAAAGTTTGACATTTTTGAGGTTATACGTACTCAGAACGTTTTGACATACGAGCGCTATGTGTTGTTTACAGTAACTTAAAGGATTCATCTCGGCCAAAAAATGGAATTAAATCGTGAACATTTTCGGGCGATTATTTTTTACAACTTTCGACGTGGATTAAGTCAGCAAGAGTGTATGCATGAACTTCATTTAATTTTTGGCGATGAAACTCCATCAAGGACCACTGTTTATCGATGGTATGGTGAATTCAATCGAGGTCGTAGTTCACTCCAAGACGAATTTCGTGAAGGTCGTCCAAAAACAGTTGTTGTTCCGGAAACCATTGATGCCGTGCGCGAACTGATATTGCAATATCGTCATGTGACCTATCGTGAGATTGAGTCAACCTTACACATTAGTGGGACCAGCATACATTCAATATTGCATAAACATTTGAATGGCAAAACAAATTGTTCGCGTTGGATCCCACACAAATTGACAATCGTTCAAAAAAGGCTCGAGTCGATTGGTCGAGAGAAAATCTCAAAAAATAAACAGTAGTCGACTGTATGGGTGTTTCAAGATGAGCCGAATCCAACAAAAGTTGTTCGCGCACGCAGCACTTCCAAGCAAATGATCGCCTGTTTTTCGGAAAAACTGGACATGTCGCAATCGTACCACGAGAACAACGCAAAACAGTCAATTCTGCTCAAACAACTGCATTTTTGACCACTCAAAACATCGATTTGATGAGTCATCCATCGTATAGTCCTGACGTATCACCAAATGACTTCTTTTTATTCCCTTACGTAAAAAACAAACTGAAAGGTCAACGTTTTTCGACACCTGAAGAAGCGGTTGCTGCGTTTAGAATGCATGTTTTGGAGATACCTCAATCAGAGTGGAAAAAGTGCTTCGACAATTGGTTCAAACGCATGCAAAAGTGTATAGATCTTCATGGGGAATATTTTGAAAAACAATAAAGCGATTTTCGATGATTAATATTTGTTTTTGTTCTCTAATCCCGAAATATAAAAGGTAGCCCTCGTAGACTTCTGGCTGTAGGGTTATACCAACAAGCCGGCTAGAATCGAAGTACTGAAGGACGACATTAGGCGTTGTATCAATGAAATAATTGGCACATGTATACATGTGCCAGTAAAACCGTAGTGGTTATTGACAAGATTTTATGTTTAATACATAATTCCTAAATGTATACATTATAAATTAATAAATATTTCAATCCTTTGCTACATAAAACCATGATTCATTGAATCTTTAAATCTTGAGACCTTATTAAATAAACACTTTATTTTCACAGAAAGAAGTGGAAATTTTTAAAATGAACCAGTGAATGATAATATTATATTATCGCACATACTTGGTCATAAGTTGGAAGATTCTTATTAACCCTCGTAATTATATTCCCATCAATAGTCTTAGACAAACATGTTAATTATTCAGCCCGCTTCCAAACGATCACCCAGTGAACACTTTCAATTTTATATCATACATACCAGGTGTTCAATTTTCAAAACTCCATTGATCTCTCTCAGACTTATTAAACTCCTGCTACACGGGCAGGTGAACAGGTGACATGAATCCAGCATCACCTGCTAGCTGGCAGAACTGCAAAGCGGTTACTTTCGTTAAAGACACGCCGAGAGGGTACGCGGTGCGCAGATGGCGATGCAGCGAAGAATACACAAAACTCGTGTCAATTTTTTTATCTGTCATGATTTCTCGTGTCTCGTTAACGACGACCAGCATAACTGCTCCGATTAAGGACAGGATAAGTTTTTAATCGTCGAAGAAATGTGTGCCCCCATTTTTCTTGATTAGTACTCGCAGAAGGATCAGCTGGTGTTTGCAGACAATTTTGCGTATGTGCGGTGTGGTCAGTATGTTGGAATTGCGTAACGACTAATTTATTCAACTTGTTCGGCAAGTTTTACAGCCCACTATTTCGTAAACAATTTTAATTTAAGGTTTTTCATAGTTTTAGAATTGTCGTCATTTAAAATCCCATTTCACCTGGCAGGGGGTTAAAATAATTTACGATAATTGGTGCTCGAATGTAAACTAATGTATTGTTACAAAGTTTAAATTCACGCCGCCACTTCAAGAAAAGGTTACAGCTGTATTAAATAAGCATGCCAACTGCACGGCACTTCAACTGACTCACGAAACAACTAGATTCTCTTAAAATGTCGCACAAAACAAAACCAGGTGAAAAGAAAGGTATTTTATATCACATTTTGTCTGTTATAATAATTAACACTAATTGCAGTTCGAGTGTAAGGTAATGTATTGTTACAAAGTTTAAATTAACGCCACCACTTCAAGAAAAGATCCAAACTGTGTTATATAAACATGCCAGCAGGCGTGAGATGGATTTTTGTTACATAAAAAATGGAGAGGATCGATTATTGTAGAAACAGTGTGGACTGACATAAATTGACCAGAAAGTAAGATCTAGAGTCACTTTTGGAAGGTGTTTTAATTGAAGTATTATGCTTTAATGATTTTTAGTATGATTAAAGTTTCATCAGTTGGACTATTATCGTAAGATCGAAACCTCGAAATTATATATATTGAGGAAATTTCCGACCACATGGGACAGTGTGGCAACAATGTTGCAGTGTTGAGTGTTGATCCAGATAGTCTAAAGAAAGTCTATTGGAAATATGGTTGGGAGTTTAACAACAAAGAGTCTCTATGACTATCATTGACCCCTCGACATTGTGAAGCGCAGTTAGACCAGTGTAACAGAAGCTAAAATTTGGATGGTAATTGAATAAGATTTCATTCTCTGCCTAGTCTCGATTTTGTCTTTGAATTCACGATGGTCGAAAGAAGAGTAACACGATTATGTTAAGTCGCCACTAATTTCAATTTGCTATTGTGAGTTAGTATGAAATAACGTAAAATATGGTTGCATCAGACCTCTAGTTTTTATTGACATAAATTTGAACAATAAGAATTAAATACAAAAGTACTGCAGCCTGTGACATTGCTGTAACTAACGCATGTCCGCAAGATTACAAGAAAATAATGTTACCCTGCTTCCATGGCCTTCTCACTGTCCAGACCTGCCACTAATCGAACATGTGTGGGGTATGATTGGCAATTATTGCAGTTAGCATTAGTTACTCCCAAGTACCCAATAATCAAAAAGCCTGGGACAATAAAAAAAATGTTATTCATGAATATTTCTCAAAATATAACTTTAAAAGAATTAGTCAACTCTTGATATTAATAGTCATTAGTTAGTTAGAAATCACAAAACACAAATTAGTAACATTAAAAGCAATAATGGCACATGCTTGTAAAGAGTTTGCGAATCTTTTAAAGTAAGAAATTTTTTTGTTTCTGAGCATTTGTGTAGTGTGATTTCTTAAATTGAAACTGCTTGGTTACACGCTCAAAAAACGTAAAGAAAAAATTAACTTACAGGTCTTACAGAAACATAGATTCTTAATGGACTGCTTACCTGTAACAAATAAAAATAATTAATATTAATTTATAATGAACAAAGAATATAAAAATATCAATATAAAAATTAAATACTTAAAATAAATACATTTTAGTAAAACGATTATGTCACTAGAGTGACACAATGCTAGAGCATTGTGTGTTAAAGATACACCAACTTTCAGAAATTTTCAAAAGTTTAATAAATTCAAAATATCATTTATAGTCACTAATTTTACAAAATTCCACAAATTATTTCTATTACTTATTAGGAATAGACACAAACGAATTAAAATTAAATCAAACTGATATTTAATTTAAATTAATACCTATTTATTATTAATAAAAGCTATACTAGAATTTATAACATTTCTAGAACATCAATACATAAAAGAAGAGTTGAGATGTGATCAGGTAAAGATTTAATAAAGTCATATGTATTCCATCTAGCTAAACAAACTTTTTTATCAAATTAGTCTAGTAAGTAGACCTGCCACATAATTTTAAGATCTTCTTTTAATTCATGCAGCATCTAAACATTTTTAAATGGTTCCCAACCTTGGGCATAGAGATTAGCTGATAGTTTTTATATTTAAAATATGTTTTAATGTTTATCATTTAATTTATGATTAATCTGTCAGAAGTCTTTTACGCGCAAATTTTATGTACTACAATTAGCGTTCAAAACCTTTAAAGTTCATAAAACCCTTTCTTGGCCTCTTTCCCTCTTCAACAATAAAAAATGTTCAAAATTCTTTATTTATGGATCTCTATAAGATCTAGTGGTCTTGTTATACATTGGCATGATTCGGGAAAAATAGATGTAAATATTAGCAAATATTTAATTTTACAAAAAATGGTAATGTTTTGAAATAAAAACATGTTAAAGCAATGATTTTTGAGGTTTGCAAAAAGCAGTGTTTGGAAAATTGTTTAACGCAAAATATGATCTACACTGTGGTTTATTACTGCTATAAATCTATGGTCCATAGATATAATAAGACCTTGAGATAAAGGTCCCCTCTACATTACTACTGTACATTATCAAAGTTGTCCATATATAGAGCAATTGTACGTTGTAGCATATCTGACACTACTAGCCATGATAAAACTTTATTACCCCCGTCGTCTAAATAATGCACTATTTACTATATACGTATGTGAGCGCACATTATCATAGTTAGAAGAGTCCCTGCAAATGGCTGCAGGATGCAGCTCAGTTTTGTAGCCTAAAATGCATTTTGAACTATACAAAAATCTATTTAATCTCGTTAATTACTATTTAGAGAACACGGCTGCAAAAATTCAAACGAGGAATAACAATCTGGAAAAACTTTGTGGAACCTCATGGGGAGCAACTGCCGATACCTTACGATGTTCGGCAATGGGTCACGTCTTCAGCGCGGCTGAGTATGGTGCTCCAGTATGGATGAACGAACAGCCACCATGTCTCAAAAGTTGATGTTCAGCTCCGCAGGAGCATGCGTATCATAACGGGATGCATAAAATCTACACCAACTTACTGGTTCCCAACTCTCAGCCATATTATGCCGCCAAATATCCGACGGAAGGAAGCTCTCCTACGAGAATACAAGAGAAATAATGGATATCCAGGAGTTGCCTATCCATGAGTATATACCAACTGCTTGCCTCGCCAGACTGAAATCCAGACATCTATCAATCAGGACTGCGAAAGCGTTGCATGAAAGTGATTTCAGGAGTCTCCGGGAATGGGATGCAGGTTGGAGAGAGGATGCCCTTCCAGAGGTACTCAACTATGTGAGCATCCATGAAGAACCTACGGGTTTCGATTTACCTCGCAATATATGGAAGACGGCAAATAGAAATAGAACGGGACACGGCGTCTGTATAAATGGAATAAACAACCCACGGACAATAGTAAATGCGGAGCAGCCTATCAAACAGTCAAACACATATACCAAGACTGTAAACTTTCGGCCTACCAGGGAACAATAACGAATATATATACTCTCCCTCCTGCAGCGACTGAATGGATAAAGAACCTATCTGTTAGTTTGTGATTACTATGTGTGGATATGTTATTTACAAATGCTCTGTTTCTGTTCTTTTTCATATTTTTTCTTACTCTGTACGCTTTTATTCTTGTTTTTGTGTATTGTTAGTGTTTAAATGTAATTTCGTATTTTTATATTATAAGATCAACTCATGTATACTAATACGCTAAATAAAATACTATCTAAAACAGCCGTAGATTCGATCCGTCCATTTTGAATAAAAAATTTGGATTAAGTATCATTCGTGTAAGTTCAGTACATAAATATACACAGTACGCCTACTTTTAGATCTTTGGAATCACCATTTCCCACTAATTAAATTCTATTTACAAAAAATAATACTGTGGCTTATGTATTGTTTACATAATAAAACTAGATTATATTTTATATGCTATTTTTATTTATCACTGATATGTTGTAATACAAATCGATTCAATTTGTTTCGTAATGTACGTGCATACGCTTTTTTGCAATTATTTACATAAAAATTACCTGCTATTCGTATGAATCGTCGTTTCACTCATTCCACGTCGATTCGTGATATCGATATATTGCGATAATTAACACGTGTTTCTTCTCGACAACACGTGTACGATTCTCTTTTGTCTAATCGCCTTCGAATGTTCTTCTGGGATACCATACAACGCGAATCGATCAATAGGTTTTTAATTGATATCGACAGTTCAAATACGTGTAGTAATAGCTATAGTACTCATAAGGGGACAGGGGGAATTAATGATTAAGGTTATGTTAAATGACTTGTAAGGATAAAAAACTAATTATGGTGTAACCAACTCTTTCAAATACATAACTGCTAATATTGAACTATAGCAACAAATCACCCACATAGCATACACGGACAATAACTTTAAACATTTGATTTGATATTGTTATTTAATAGACCTTAATTAAGGCCATAAGAGGAAACTTCCAAATAATTTAGTAATAAATACATTTAAAAAAAAAAAACAAAAACTAACTTCAAAATGGAACTAAACTAAAAAAATCCTGCAAGAATTTTAATACTTTTTCGAAAGTCGGGGTCATGTTGAACAGCTCATTAATATACTTTCCTAATTATTTCACTTTAACTTGACACCGACTTGAGAGAAGTATTTAATTATTGCGGGAAAAATAAATAAACAAACTGTCAAGTTCTAATATAAATTCCCATTTTTATGAACATCTAAGAAACATTTTTACAAACAAATAACTCAAACAAAAACTAATCGACACCAAATCTTATATAAAATCTCATGACTGTTAAATACAGAGTTTTTATTGAAATTAAAACAGTTGTTCCTCAAGGACTCGTTCTTGAACCAATTCCAATTAAATTATATACCTATTAATCATTTATTTATCACTCTGCCACATTACATATTCGCTGAAGACATAGACGTTATTTCTTCTGAGAGAAATCAGTGTCTTTAGTTGAACAATAACTGAGAAAAGATTAATTATATACAAATTGTATGTGTATTTAACTTTTAGTATAATACTAGATTACATAATGAGCTGATAAACAATGTGAAATAGAGCACTAATGAAATTAAACAATTTATTTTCGTTTTCCTGAAAATCTGCAGATACCCTTAGTACGACATGCTACGCATATTTCAAACTTTATGGAAACATGTATGTCTTTTCCTTTACTATACACATGAAACAAAGATTTCGAAATAAAATTCCTTTAATTTCAATCAACTGTTTGTTAATGAATCACTCAACTGCCATTACAATGAACTAGAAGTATTACAAGGAACAAAATTTAGGTAAGACTATGGGTAAGACAGAAAAATGTAAATGTTGGATCCTACGAGGGCTGCCTTTCTATTTCAGGATTAGAATATTAATCATCGAAAATCGCTTTTTTGTTTTTCAAAATATTCCCCATGAAGATCTATACACTTTTGCATGCGTTTGAACCAATTGTCGAAGCACTTTTTCCACTCTGATTGAGGTATCTCCAAAACATGCATTCTGAACGCACCAACCGCTTCTTTAGGTGGCGAAAAATGTTAACCTCTCAGTTTGTTTTTTACGTACGGGAATAAAAAGTAGTCATTTGGTGACAAGTCGGGAGTATACGGCGGATGACTCATCACATAGATGTTTTGAGTGGTCAAAAATGCAGTTGTTTGAGCCGATGTGTGAGAGCTCACATTGTCGTGGTGAAGAGTGAACCGTCTTCGGGGGTTGGTATTCCTCATTTCTTGGAAGACAACTGGCAAACAAATGATTGTGTACCACTCAGAATTGACTGTTCTGCGTTGTTCTAGTGGTACGGTGGCGACATGTCCAGTTTTTCCGAAAAAACAGGCGATCATTTGCTTGGAAGTGCTTCGTGCGCGAACAACTTTTGTTGGATTCGGCTCATCTTGAAACACCCATACAGTCGACTGCTGTTTACTTTCGGGCTCATACGCGTAAATCCACGATTCATTACCTGTCACTATGTCATAAATGTGTTTTGAAGCACCGCGATCGTATTTTTTGAGCTTTTCTTTCGACCAATCAACACGAGCCTTTTTTTGAACGATTGACAAATTGTGTGGGATCTAACGCGAACAAATTTTTTTGACATTCAAATGTTTATGCAATATTGAATGTATGCTGGTCCCACTAATGTGTAAGGTTGACTCTATCTCACGATAGGTCACATGACGATCTAGCAATATCAGTTCGCGCACAGCATCAATGGTTTCCGGAACAACAACTGTTTTTGGACGACCTTCACGAAATTCGTCTTGGAGTGAACTACGACCTCGATTGAATTCACTATACCATCGATAAACAGTGGTCCTTGATGGAGTTTTATCGACAAAAATTAAATTAAGTTCATCCATGCACTCTTGCTGACTTAATCCACGTCGAAAGTTGTAAAAAATAATCGCCCGAAAATGTTCACGATTTAATTCCATGTTTTGGCCGAGATGAATCCTTTAAGTTACTGTAAACAACACATAGCGCTCGTATCTCAAAACGTTCTGAGTACGTATAACCTCAAAAATGTCAAACTTATCAAACGATAGAGCTGTCAGTTGTCAGATTGCAATACTAGGGTTGTCCAATCCCGAAATATAAAAGGCAGCCCTCGTATCATATAATTAAACTTTATAAAATACTTGACTGTTTAATAATTCTGATTCATTTAAATAAACTTTATGATGTTTATCATTTAAATGCATTTATATTACTGAGTTTATAACTAGGAAAATTATTAGAAGTATATACATTTGGTAAGCCATTCTTTATAAGATTACAAATTCTATTTACAGGGAACATTGTTATATCGATAAAATGAAGATCGTTTACAAATAGTCGAAACGGACTTTATTGAGTGTGGCCTTAAATTTGTATATTGGTCCGAATGATCAAAATAATCACTGTCTGCTTTACCTTCAAAACTTATAGCA
This sequence comes from Octodonta nipae, assembly GCA_034190945.1. Classification (NCBI taxonomy): domain Eukaryota; kingdom Metazoa; phylum Arthropoda; class Insecta; order Coleoptera; family Chrysomelidae; genus Octodonta; species Octodonta nipae. Next base: position 7,598,182 of record CM067222.1, read on the forward strand.
ATTAAATACTTTTTCCTAGGTACACTTGTTCAACTTTGATATTTTTTCAATATTTATAAATTCGTCTAAGGTATTTAGTCAAACAGAGTGTGTCTCAGCATTCCATTGAGAAAAAAATTCAAATTTTCAGCAATGGCAATTTTCAAATTGTATAGTTTCTTTGGCATAATTGCCAGTGAAAGCAGGCCCTGAAACGTTTAGAAATTTTGAAAAATACTTACAAGCTTTTCCTCAGGTGTAGTGTTATTCCCAATAAAAACAAACTAGAGATGCTTCAATTGTAATTCAACAACTCTTATTCTTAATACTTCTGGGAATATTTAGTGTGAAGTAGAACTGTTCCAACCCGAGGAATAACCGATACACAACCGGTTTTCTACGTGCGCAGTGACGTCATTGTAAACCGTAACTCATCACAGGGCACACTGGTTATGTTTTTAAATAATTTTCATCAACTTCCTCTTCACCTGTACGGTCATCCAACTTTCCAAGTACCTGTACATTCAAAAGACTTGCAACATTTTATTCTTTGTAGTTTTCTCTTGCTGCTTCAGCTAATTCGTTATTCACCCATTCTGCTTCTCACTTAAAACCAAAAAACTTAGCGGAGACAGTGATATATATGTAGATCTATCTGTCTTTTATAGAAACCAACATATATCAACACCGAAGAAAACTAAGAAAGCCAGGAGTATTGACATTAGTTAAGTGCACGATTCATTTAATTTTAAATCAGACCCTATGTGTGCTTGTTTCCCTGAAAAAGCTAAAACGTAGAATATAACAACTCCCGTCATAATAAAATGTACAAAAAGCTATCCTTATATTACATTAAATAATTGGTTTGTCTTAAATTAGCAAAATTAACATATCCAAAATGTAAATTTACACTTACTCTATTTCATACAAACAAAGGTTCACAGGAGATGTTACGTTGAAAGGAATCTTTCACTTAAATATTTGTATAGAAATATCTTTACAATAACCTCATTCATTATATACACCACCATGCTGGTAGAAACCTTATTCCTGGGGGATATCAAATTCGTCGGCAAGAAACGCGTAGAATCACCGCTTACGGGCGTTATGAGGGTAAAGGAATAATGTTTTCCCTCCAACGAGGCACGAAAAAGCAAAAAATATATTTGGCAGGGTGTGGCGTTGAAGTACTCTTCTCAATACCGATAGCATTATTTTTGTTTTGTTTTCACACCGGTTTTATTTATTTGCATTTATCTATTTCGAAAACGTAAACATCCAGAACCACGATGAGTTCCAATTCTTCGTTGCACAATTTCTCGGATAATGTTTATAAAAATTCACCAGCTTTGTTGATCGAAATTGTTTTCCTAAGTTGTGCTCTTATAATAAATGTTTCGTCAGGTGTGTATGTGTGTGTATTTTGTTTAAATAACCTACTTGTGATTTTGAATAAATACATCGATGACTGTGGGATAACACGAAACACTTTCCCAATAATCATGTTTTCTGTTCGTTGAGAAATTGCATTTGGTATTTTGGTTAGAATGGATTCAGTTTGCAAATAAAAAACTGCAACTTTTAACGTTTGTTTGAAAATATATGTTGGTAGTTTTTTATAGAATAGCAGGCAAACCCTGAAGTAACGTCATAAATCAGTTTCGTAGAACTTCTACAATAATATGTTTGCCTTTCCTGGCAATTTTAATAATAACTTTTTTTTCTTTCTTCAATTTTATTACCTCCTGAGATTACGGTGTTTTGTTTCCACAAGTCTCTATTGTTCAAATCTCCCATTTCTGTCCCTTCTCAGCTATCACGTTTGTTATATGTTTTTTCCTCTTTGCCTTTATCCTTTTGGTGACTATTCCATTATTTTTTTGGTCCTCTATTTTCTGGCATTCTTTTAAGAGGTTAACCATTGTAGTGCTCGATTTTTCAGTGCCTTTGTTATAGACTGATTTATTCTCATTCTCTGACAGATATCTTGGGGTTTAATTTGTCCTGCTTTGTAACCCTTAAACATCTCCGCATATACTCCAGTTCTATGGTTCTTAACGCGAACTGCTGTTATTATTGGCCATATTTCTGCACCGTAGAGTACTATTTTTTACACAATGTTATGAAACAAACGTTTCTTTGATCCTGGCGTAAGTTCTGTCAATTGCCAACCATGTAAGTCTTTGTGGCCATTTCCCCATATCTATCCTCGTTGAGATCTCTTTCTCGCAGGTGCCAACAGAACTTTTTATTCCCAAATATTTAAAAACATAGCACTATTTTATCTCTTGGTCTTCTATTTCTAAGTTTTCTGCAGACTCTTCGATATGTTCTGTTTTTTGGGAGTTCATTTTTCATATTCCTCATAAATCCCATATCTTCCTAATCTTGGGCGAATACTATTTAGTCATCGGCATTAATAGGGAAACATTCTATGTTTAAATCCGATATCCGAGAATTGACGATAGCGGGTTTCCACATTTTTAACCGACTTCCAAAAAGGGGCGTATTTTTGTTTTGCTTTTTTTTGTATGTATGTTATCTGATTTCTTCTCCTGTGGTGAACCGTTTTGAATGAATATGGTCTTGTTTAATAGAGTATATATCCGTATTGGTGAAACTTCAAATTTTGGAGAAGAATTCTATTGGTAAAGTGATGAAATTTGTGAATGAACACATGCGTGCATGGAAATCGACCAATATCCCTAATATTTTAGTCGATTTTTCGATAACTCCTTATGGATGTGTATAGTTTTTTAACGTTGAATCTATTAAGGAAGATCCTTAGGTGATCTCATATACTTTTCTGCGACGGGCAAATTGCAGTTTTGCAGAAAATCGCCGAAAATTCCATAATTCTTATCAAAAATTTCATCGAAATGACATAACGGACATTTCCTCATAAATATTTTAATTCCAACGTAATAGTGCGGTAATTTTAGGCACTGGAAGTTTTAATTGCGAATTTGAAAATTTTCTATGTACATCTCAAGCATATAGGTAGTAAAGCGTAGTATTTTCGGCTCCTTAAATCAATGAGTACCAAGCTCGTTTTGTTTTTATACCAGGCAAATAACTATTTAAATGTAAATTTTTCCATTTTGCGAAGACGGTGCTTTTGGTTGTCACATTCTCCCGGCCTAATAGAAAATTCAGTGACAACACATATAGGACGAACTAGAATGATAGTGGTCCGTAGACAACCGTATATACAGGATGGTTGGAATATAGGGTGGACTGGACGTTTGGTGGTATAAAAATGTTGGAAAAAATATGAAATTAAAATTATATAGGGTGATTAAAAAACTGTTATATTATGTGGACATAAGCAATTCTAAAAATCCTTCATTGCGTACTTATCTACTAATTCATCAAACTTGATTGTTGCTTGGCACCGACTTCAAAAATATACTAGATTGGTAGGTAAATAATTTCTACAGAATGAGCACCTTTTAATGTTTACATTTTATACTTCCTGGGTAGGTACCTAACAACATTGAAGTGTTATTTATTTGCTAGAGTTGTATTTTGTTATAATTATTTTTAGCTTTTTAGTTATAGGTAGAAGTCGGTTATATATTTTTTTTAAATGGTTTATTTTCAACTTTTTAGTTTTTTTTGAACTCAGGTAGTTTTCATTCTAAGCCCAAAATGTATTTATGCCTTATGGACTACGCCATGTAACCTTTTTTCAACTTTTTTGACAACCCTGTATAACTATAGATAATTCCACTCCAACCTATGTACCAACCATCCTGTACATACGACTGCCCACGGACAAGCACAAATTTGTTAGCTGCCTTCTGTAAAGTATAGGACGGAGTAGAATACCTCCCATATTTACGGAGTCAAATCCGTCCTATATTTCAACCATAGTATATAACTCCTTGTGGGCTACTCCATAAATTATTTCATTTTTAACATTTTATATTATCGCCCTGTGTAACATTAATTCCTCTCCACACTTTATGCAACTTCTTATGGGCTATAAAAGAAATAATTTTTTAATCACACTGTATAAATATAATTCAACTCCCGCATATATTTCAACCATCCTGTATATGATTTGCTTATGTCCACATCATATAACAGTTTTTTAATCACCCTATATAACTTTAATTTCACATTTTTTCCAACATTTTTATTCCACCAAACGTCCAGTCCACCCTATATTCCAACCATCCTGTATATACGGCTGCCTACGGACCACTATCATTCTAGTCCGTCCTATATTTTAATCTTCATATAAATGCAACTCCTTCTACCACTTTACTTTGTGATTTTGTTTCTTATAACTAAACACCCTGTCTATAAACCCACCAAATAAATAGCAGTTTAAAGTTTGACATGTGTTGTCACTGAATTTTCTATTAGGCCGGGAGAATGTGACAACCACAAATGCACCGTCTTTGCAAAATGGAAAAAAGTTCAGTTAAATAGGTATTTGCCTGGTATACAAACAAAACGAGCTTGGTACTCGTTGCACGTCGCAGAAAAGTATATGAGATCACCTAAGGATCTTCCTTAATAGATTAAACGTTAAAAAACTATACACATCCATAAGAAGTTTTCGAAAAATCGATCAATATTTTCGGGATATTGGTCGATTTCTATGCACGCATGGGTTCATTCACAAATTTTATCACATTATCAATAGAATTCTTTTCCAAAATTTGAAGTTTCACCAATCCGTATGTATACTCTATTAAACAAGACCATATTTATTCAAACCGGTGCACCATAGGAGAAGAAATCAGGTAACATACATACAAAAAAAGCGAAAAAATACGCGACGAATTGATAATCTCCTCCTTTTTGGAAGTCGGTTAAAGTCAAATGTCAATAAATCTTAGACCAGCGTTTCTTCTAGAATCTCTCACATACCAATATGATGAATATGTAAATTCAAGCAGAAATACTAGGTATAAACCTACCTTATCCCCCTCTAGGCAATTACTGTTAAATAAACTAAAACTAAATTCAAATGGTGACCAACAGGCAGAAATTGGTATTCTTTGAGTAATAAGGTAAAGCAAATCGTGGAACCAGAACAAATGCTAAAATATTATGTCAAACGTGTTAATTTCTTGCTTTCTAGGGAGTTACTAACTTTAATTGTTGCTGATGGAAATCAGATTTATCGATCGCACTAGTTCAAACAAACAAAAAGTAATTTCATCAATATATTTTCGTTGTATTCAGTTCATTTTCGATTAACCGTTGTGTTGTTAACCCTAAACGAAAGAATAAATTGCGCATTCAATTTTCCAATCGTTCGTTGGCCCGCGTTCCGTTATAGCCAACAATTAATTTTCACCTAATTCACCGAGGATGTTGTTCCCTTTAGCCATAGCCATAGCAAGTGCTACAAGTATATCGGTACAATATCTGATTTATAGACAACTTATAAAGCATTCGGATAACGCTAATATCAAAAAGCAAGTTCAACGAATGTATGTGCGGAGATATTTATAGAACCATAATAAATTACAAAAATGGTAGTCTATATATAACCCTAATACAGCGCTTTCTATTTATGCGTGTGCGTTATATGTGCAGAAATTCGAAACAAAGGAAGAAACGACACAGCGACGACTGCTACTTCGTCGGAACACCATTTACATAGAAATTCCGTTTGGCGACTTTTTTATCATTTTGACTGAATCCGAGGTCGAATGTGTAAGCGAATCCGTTTTCAAAGGTCTTTGCGCTATATATTTGGTGTAATTCCTATTGTTTCCTCGATGGCAGTTCCTCGTTTTAGCGGACCCGCGTCCTTTGTTCGAAGTTTTCCATCAAGGATTTTGCGGCTCGACGTTTTCTCTGCGTCAATGCAGTTGATATTTTAAATGTGTAGTAAGTGGAAGGACGGTTTCTTGACATTTCAAGAAAAATCGTGTCAGTTTTGAATGAATGAGATTAGGTTTCTTCGTGTTTAATTACGTCGATTTTAGGTCGGTAAAATGAGTTTTTTTTTAATTTGTTATTGATTCAGAACATTTTATATTTACACACCGCGCTCTTCAATTCATTTTAAGGGTCTCTCATCTAAATATTTTTTTATTAATAATTCCGAGAATCAATACAGACAATTACGAACCGGAATTAGAGTGGAACATTATAACTATTTACAAAAATTTTTAACACAAAAAAATATCTTTGCCTACAATAGAAACTCTTTTTGACATTTTTTCATATCATAAATATTAAAATTAAATATTTTTGGAATATAAATTAATTTCATTAATGAATTATAAGTATTATAGGACTTCACTTAGTATACTGTTTTGTTCTAATATACAGGTTGATTTTTTTTTTTGATGATCATTATGGGGATCTCGAAAACTAGTGGAGATAGAGCAATGATTAAATTGGGGAAGAATTGCAGTTTTAGTGGCCCAATTTAATGACACTTTCGGATTTTTGTAAAAAGTCATGGCTTACTAGATATTTTGAAAAAACGAAATTCTGTCGATTTAGTCAAATCCCTCTAGTTCCTATGTTTTTGATTTAAAAAAAAGTGTTAATATCAAAATTGAAGGAAATTGTATTCCGAATATGTTTGTCATGTCCTCGTTTGCGTGACAGCTCTCGTTTTCGAGATATGACACAAACTTATCTTTTTTTGAATGGAAACCATAGTTGGCTTTGAACTAAAAAAATCGGACATTTTTAGAGCTTTTCAACGATATAATACTCGATATAGTTATTCATAAAAATAACGGAGTTATGGATGCTTTTCTTTCTTATTTTCACTTTTAACGTAGATTGCCACGAAAAAGTCGAATGTAGTCGCCGCAAGGTAAACAACATTTGTATTTCTCATTCCTGAAAAAACACCGTACAAGTGTAGGCGAAACGTCGGAAAACTTTATTTATTATGTTCGTTCAGATATATAAATAAAATAACTTGAAAAAATGATGCGATCTAAATCCAGAAAAGGCAGAATCTGTTATGATCTGGAAGCGAAAACCTACGTTCTTAGTACTAAATAACCTCCACACAAATTTTTATAGAAATACATACAGAAGTTTTGGGTGACGCTTGTTCAGAGAGGCAGACAAAAATTTAAAAAATGACATTTGCTTAATTTCAAATTAAGAGTTAAAAATTGTCACCTAATCTCAAAACTATATACCTAAATGTAATGTAGTAAATTATTGTACAAACGCAGATATTTGAACTCTACTCAGGTTGGATTTTGATGAGAAGTTTAGGTCTCTTCAAAAGCTTCAAATTTTAGACAACTTGGAAAGAATTTCAAAATTTTTAAATGATTCACATAATAAATGCCAACGTTCCCGAAATTTTTTGCTTGTAAGTTCCACATTAACGTCAACGTTAATATTTTATTGGAAATTTATTATGACATAATAGAATCTCCTATTAAAATTTATGGCAGATGTGGAAACAGTTTTTTAAATCGTGATTTTAAAAGAAAACCTTCTAAACGATCGTTAACCTGAACGTGTCATAAAGATTTTTTTTTTAAATTATCGAGAGGCATTCTTCTGATAATTTATTCAGTTTCCCTACATTGCAATAGCATCTGTAATCATTTTTACTTAATCCGTAACAATCGTAACCGGCGATGATTACCATAAACCGTGTACCGGTCGTGAGTCGGAGCACCACAAGGTACTCGTACGGCATTGCTGAGAACCCGAACCATATAATTGAAATCGCCGACCGACTTTAAAAGGATCATTTTACTTTTCTATGGCGACACGCTTTACTTTTAACATCCGACGTAACTTCAAGTGTTTAAGCAGTTGTGTTAGATGACTGGAATCGAAAGAAAAAGAAACAATGATTATTTTGCTCTACTTCACAGTACCGATGTCGTGTAACAATTCATCTGAAAGAATGAGATTACAATTTTTTAACTTATCAAATTCTACATGAGTTGTTGAATTGAAACAATGGTGAGGTTGAAACCGCTATCTTATATTGAAACCGTTTTTTATTATATTTTCGCTAAAGTTATAATCATTCGTTGTCATTGAAATTACCACTTTAGTTTTTAAAATTCCAAAACTCACATTTTACTCGCAGACTCGAATACTTATAGAATACATTTCCACATATTACTCTACGTCGTAAAACGTTGCCTGCCCCCATTTTGTCTGTATTTATATCATCATGACAATTGTCGCCCTGACGTTTAAGAAAACAAGTGATACACTTGTTAATTTTGTACCTAGCCTAGAGAAAAAAATTGGTCAACACCGAGCAACGCAATTTCATAAAGGGAGAGTTCAAACAGCTTTTCCCTAGCTTAGCGAAATATTATTGTTACGGCAACAGTGTGTGACGACGTAAGTGATCCTCAATCTAATAACAATAAGGATTTTTCAAACCTGCTTTGGAAGTTCACCATTTTATGTCGAGTGGTTCTATCCACCCTTTCATATTAATGACAGATGACGTCAATAGAAGGGCAACACTGCTTTTGCGCCATAGTACAAACATATCTCGCTAGATGGGGCCACAAGGCTCGAAATCTCCGCAGTGACAGGCTGTCACTGTGACGTCACACCATAGACATCTGACGTACGCCTTAGCGATCAGCGTAGACTACCAGCAACATGGCGGCAAATGGTAAATGGGTACTAACAAAAAGATGGCGGCCGCGGCAAAAATGATATCAAGCAGCAGATGTGAGGAGTAACTGGAAAAAAAAGTTGCTCTTTGGGGGAATCGAACGTTGCTTAATTTTTTCTACGTTTGATATCCAGTGGTGAGAACCATTCAATTCAGTCAACATTTGAACCGACCAATAACAACAAATGATTACTTTTATGTTTTTTTTTGGGCAATAACACCACAATCGAAATAAAGCGACGTATGTTGAAGGAAAACCAAACGTTTCAAAGTCTATTCTGACTTCGTTGTCAATGGCTTTATATTTATTGATGTAAATTGCACAAAGAACAACATAACACAAAACGAAAAATAAAAGAGTCTGTCTTAATTCTTTTGAATGAAGACGATTGTATCGCTTCTACTTCTGAGGAATTTAATCGTATCTGGTTACCGACAATTAAGGAAGAAATTATTAATGGTAACCTCCTTTTGAACAACCCAATATCGGGATAGTTCATAAGGTTTTTCCTAGGTTTTCCCTTATGACGTTAATGGGATCACTGAAACAATGCGCTATCTTATAACAAAGTCGTACCTAGGAACGCCGTTTATAAATTCTAAAGACAACTCTTTCAAATTCTTCTAACTTGAAAGCTGTTTAACTATAATACATAATCTTTAGAATTTTTTGTTGTGCTACCTGTATATCTAAAAACAACAAATTTTCTAATATCAATTTAAATGTCATAAATCAAATTTTCATTTTGCAATTTACATCAGTAAATATAAATCTATTGACAACGAAGTCAGGAAAGACTTTGAAACGTTTGGTTTTCCTTCAACATACGTCGCTTTATTTCGATTGTGATGTTATTGCCCAAAAAAACCATAAAAGTAATCAAGAATATGCCACAAACAATGTTTAGAAGACAACAAGAACTAATGAATCAGTGAGGTAATCACTAATCCACTAATCGGAGCCCAGAAAATGATAAGATTTACGGACGTTACAGATATTGAGTGCTGTTGCCATAACTATAATTATTTTCTGGGTCAGAGAGAAAATGTTTGTTGCTGCTTTCTTTCAATAAAAAATTTAACTACCTTATATTGAGGAATTTGTCAATTTCCGTAGGCTAGGGACAAAATTTTGCCTTCGTATCGACTAGTTTAAATTATAATCCGAATCTATGCCAATCTTCAATAACCTTGGAAGTTTAAAACAATCGACAGTTCCCAGTCATACCACGCAATTTCCTTTTTCAGTTCAAAATGCTTGTCATATACTTGACAAGCCCTGAAGAATTCTACTTGAATACATATATTTAATAAAACAATAGACAATGAATACTTTAAAATGTTGACATTAAACTATAAACTTCAATAATTCGTTACAACCTATATAAAAATAATATCAGATTCACGTATATTATTATATTGTAATGTTTTTATTTTCACACTCTTCGGGTTCAGTTCAGTTCTTGAATTTATTTAAAAACACAGTCCAAATCACTCTAATGTATTTCCACTATTTTAACACAATTTATATTCACATAACTATTTAAAATTTATCTAACTAACTATACGGTCGGCAAATACTGAACGAATCCCATCGCCAGCTGTCCGTATTTATATATTTCTCTCTGAATTCTCTAGTAGGTCAACGAATCATCGAGAAATGTGTTCTCGAAGCTTCGATAAAAGTCGACGAATTCCCATTAACCCTAGCCTATTGGCGAGGTCGGTAATGGATAAGTGAGGATTTTCTTCCAAAGATATAGCAACATTTTGAGCTACACCTTCATTACTAGCACTTTTTAACCGTTCACTTTTTGGTAAATTGCTAACTGTTCCACTTGTGTTGTACCTTCGTCACTACTGAACAGGATGAACAATGTTAAAAAGGTCACAAACTTCTTGATGCGTCCTTTTCCTCTCCCCATACCCAATCATCATTAATATTTCTATTCTTTCTCTTTCACTTAATTCGGCCATTTTAAGATCAAATTAAAACAATACAATCTTTTTACGTTCAAATAAAAAAAACTAATAACTTATTTTGACAACTTCTGCAATGAATTTCATGGACTACTAACTTGATTCAGATTTAATTTGCGCCTGATTTAAATAAACGCACGTGTATTCGACTATACAACAAGCAGTGCTGTTGGCTGTGACGGTAAAATGTCACCGATTGGCCAATAGAAATACAAATCCTTACCAAGCGGTTTGTTTATATTGGGCGTAAATGAAATCTGAACCGAGTTTAGCTATCATCGAATTTTTCCTTTCCTTAGTTACTCTTCTGTTAATATCTCGGTAGGTATTGAAGTAAACAATATCAAACCCGATATTTTTGTATTCGCAATTAAATGTTTCATCAGAAACAAAAATACTATACAGGGTGTTTCATTGCAAATTTTAAAATCGACATTAGTTCCGGTAAAACAGGAAGTTCAAAATTGTAAAAAAAATTGGAAACAAACAGGCAATCTACTGCAGTATCCACCTTCCAAATTTCATTTTGATATCTCTAATAATTCCAGAAATATTTACTTGGTTCCACACATTTGCCCATCACTGTATAGTAAGGAATATTTGTAAATATTTTCAGTTTTAGTTTACTCCTAATGATGACAGCTTCGCTGTTGAAACGTGCGTTGAGTGAGAAAAGAAAGGTTTGGTGTTAGGGTACAAAACTTTACTTTATACGTCTGTGACGCACCAAAGGTTCCAGAGTTTTCACATGATAGTTTTAGGTATAGAGCCGGTGGTCCAACGTTACTCCGTCCTGTAAATACAGCTTTTTCAGTTATTACATATTATATTATTCACTAGTATTTAGTTAATCAGTTCAAAAGCACCAAGATCATTAGCCTTAGAGCTAGAAAAGCCGTAATACTACTAGCTATAGAAGACAAACATGTGACGTACGATTGAATAAACAATCACCTTTGAATCCAATACAATTTTTCCACCAAATTTGACAGAAATTTGTATTTGTCAAAAAAAAATTCAACAAAAATAAATCAATTAAGTTCCAATAAATAATTCCGTTTAATGACACAGTAGTCGGCGAAAGATTGGATGATCACATTTCGCAGATTTCGATTTGGCAAAGCGATAACCGACAAGTCCGAGCGATTTGCACGGTTTAACGAACAACCCGTCGTCGACGAAATAGTTTTCGTTCGAATTCGAGTTTAATTTTCAAATTGCTCGATTAATCAACGTCGAATCATTCGATATTGTGACTGCCGTGAGCCTCTCTCGATGGAATCGCACAGAAAATGCGGTCAATCGATTCCAGAGACGGTCCCCGCGTATATACATAAATCCACTCTCCACTCTCTCAATGATGATTTCGGCCGGTAACCGGTAAATGATGAATTGTTCTCGGTTGACGAAAGCCATTAACGCTATTAGCTCGGATTCCTTGACGAATTGTGAAAATGCCGTTTACAATATTTTTTCGGTTCCGGGAAATTTTTGGTGGATTCGATTTCAGGAAAGGTTTTATTAGGTGTCAAGGTTGGTATGTTTACGTAGAATTCAGATTACTATCTACGTAGGCCATAAAGTCCACTCCTAGACACTATGAGTAACTATCGCACACCAAAACTCACCAACCTGCCTAGCAGGCGTGGTATTTTACGAAAAACGCAAATAAGGGCCGAGTCTTGTACTTTTAGATTAATTCTATTACAAATTAATCCAGAGAGAGTCACTACTGACTTTTTAGGTGTAAAAATGGAATAAATTCCTGAATATCTTACACTATACAGTTAATTATATTACAAACTAATCCAGAAAGGCTCACTAGTCACTTAGCTGTGAAAATTTGAAAAAACTATAATATCTCATACTTTTCAGTTAATTAAATTACAAGCTAATACAGAAGAGCTGACTTTTTTTAGCTGTGAAAATGAAATAAATTCCAGAATATCTTATACAATTCAGTTAATTATATTAGGAACTAATCCAGAAGGGCTCACTACTGACTTTAGCTGTGAAACTGAAAAAAAATCCTGAATATCTTAACTTTTCAGTTAATTATATTACAAAGTAATCCAGAGAGGCTTAGTACTGACTTTAGCTGTGAAATTAAAATTAATTCCTGAGTATCTTATACGTTTCAGTTAATTATATTACAAATTAATCGAGAAGGGCTACTACTGACATTTTAGCTGTGGCAATGAAATAAATTCCTGAGTACCTTATACTTTTCAGTCAATTTATATTACAAATTAATCCAGAAGTACTGTGAAAATGAAATAAATTCAGGAACATCTTATGCTTTTCAGTTAATTATATTACAAACTAATCCCGAAGTGCGCACTACAGACATTAGCTGTGAAAACGAAATAAATTCCGGAATATCTTCTACTTTTCAGTTAAATACATTACAAATTAATCCAGAAGAGCTCACTACTGACTTTTTAGGTGTGAAAATGAAATAAATTCCTCAATAACTTACACTATGCAGTTAATTATATTACAAACTAATCCAGAACGGCTCACTAATCACTACTGACTTTAGCTGTGAAAATTTAAAAAAATCCAGAATATCTCATACTTTTCAGTTACTTATCATATTCCTCAATATCTTATACTATCAGTTCATTATACTACAATTTAATCCAGTAGGGCTCACTACTGACTTTAGATGCGAAAATGAAATAAATTCCTGAATATCTTTGAAAGAAAATGTGTTACGCTTGCGTAACAATCCACAACTTTCTTACACCCTGAAAATACACACTTGACGTCAACCCGAGATGGCAAGATACCAAATAAGGCAACGACCTCAACTTCTAAGGCCATAAAATGTATAATAATTTCATATTTAGATATATTGTATGCCCCGCAAGAACATAATGCTGTCACCGATGAAAGAAAGGACTGTTTTCATATTGAATACGATAATGATACCGACGATAATGTCTGCAAAGTAAAAGTAAATATTATAACTCGCGAGATAGATATTATAATATTAATAATGCAACGCAAATAATCATCGATAGGTAATATTTATTCATCGTCGACGCTGGAAGGGTAATAACTCGTATATGTTGATAAAACGCCAACACTGATGACGAGAAAGTTTGTAAGAAGACGGCGTTTCCTTTCTTTAGTCTAATTGCGGCTCAAATGGGATGCTCGTGACAGGGCAAATGACACGTAACAGATTTGTTATAAATAATTTTTATGTATCGTAATTTAAAGTAGTCAATGTTAACTGTGAATATAAGTTTAGGTTCGTTTCAATAGTCCCAGTTACAGCAGATAAAGATACATAGTTTTAAAAAACATGCAAAGTGTATTACAATATATATAATAAAAAATAATCATCATTGTTATGCACAACCGTAATTTTGCTAATACAGTAAAAACGAAACATTGAAAACGAATTCAACATTATCTACAGTTTGCTTCAGACATTTATCGACAACGACATAGGTGTTTTCTAAAGTTTTTTGATGCACCTCATAGTTTCTTTTAAGTTTTCTCGAAAAATAACAATACGTGTCGGACTATGCAAATCCTTTTATGAACAATAACATTTTCTCTAAATATTATTCATAAGAATGTTTTTCATTTGATTGGAACACTGTGTCTTCATACACTTGCAGTTAAATTCCGTGGGTTCAAATTTAATTAATCTTAAAAACTGATATTCACTTCACTTTCTAGAACATTATTTATACTTAGAAATAAAATATTTACAACAGCTGATTCTGAATACAACTTACATCGAAAATAATAACACGACTGTCTAAGCTCTACTAACTAAATTATGAAATCTGTATTGCCTTATATATCCTGCACCGAATTTTCCAGTCGTTCGGGGTGTGTATTACATTTGTTCGCTTAGCATTGAGATAAATGGTTTTTGCCCCATTCTAAAATTCCAGTTCTCTGGATAATGTTTTACTTTGCTTTGGTCAGGGACGGCGTAGATAAATTTTATAACACACTGTATATAGAGACTAATTGAGAACCTCTATCTTGAAGTTGATTAATTCGCATTTATTTTGATTCAATTCCAATCGACTTTAAATTGATTAGGCGTCAGGTTCCGAAAAAAGACATTTCCTTTTTTTTGATACTATCGCCAAAGGTTACTATAATAAAAGTAGGTTAAAAGGTTTTTGCCGATTTTCTAAGAAACGGTATAAGCAATGTCTTTGAAAAAAATATGTGAACACTTCGCAATCCCCCTTAACAGATCCCAGTTTAAACGATCCAAATTTATTAAAATAACATGTGCTTCTCCGTTTTTCGACATATAAATCATAAGCGTCCTATTTAGGTTGGTGAAAGGGGTTTTCGGGCTGTAATTTTTTTTATTTCATTTTTTTACAATTTTCTCTGCATATTTTTAGAATCTTAACAATTTTACGTAAAAAATATGATCTTTGTCAAAATCGACTTTTCCAATGATTTCGAGTAAATTGGGTTTGAAAATTACTGTGCTCTTTAACTTAAAAAGTTATGTAAGACCCATAAAATTTTTCCCTATTTATTTTCGAATGTTTTGTCAATAACAGAAAAAAACAGTTTTGTTTGAACCCTTTTAACTGCATATTACTTCCAAAGGATGCGTTTTAGGGCACATGTTAATAGGGACTTTTTGGATTATTTTAATGAGTTCTATGCACAGCAGAAGTTTGGAACATGATTTTAGAAACACCCTGAGACAAAATTGTTTCTTTATTTGTGTGTTTGTAAAATGTAAGAAATATTAAAATGTTAAAAACGTCTAAATGTTAAAAAGCCAAACATGTTGAAATGTCACAAATTGTCAACAAAGACTTCGAAAACGTCCAAGATGTAAAAATTTTAAAAACGTGAAAAACTTGACAATCGCCACAAACATTAAAACCTCCAAAAACATCAAAAACGTTAAAACTACCAAACATTTCAAAATGATTATAAATCACGTCATTGGACCATATATGAGACCACTTCGGAATCTTCCTTAGTACAATACAGTTTAAACTGAACAAATCAGTTAAGCTGTTTTCGAACACAATCAAAAATATACATAGAGAAAAAATAGCCTATTACATATTTTACAAAAAAAATGATGATTTTGCCAATTGTAAAACTACTAGGTCATATTTTCACATTACAAAGAAATAAAACTAGTTTTTATTTTCACTTCTCACCGTGGCATTTTACCTCTAAAACAATTAGATTGTCAACAAAAATTCACCTTCGTAACAACTTAATATTTTACAACAAAGCAAAGTGGGTTCTTTATCGAACCTTTTATCGTGAACATTCAAATTTCTTTTGTGTAGCGTTGAATAGAAACGGAGGACCATTAGTTGCTGGTGTTATCAACGGCGAATCCATTAAAACAGCATTCGTTTGAAGTTATTTATTCGTTAAATTATCTGTAAGTCCAGTTATGAAATAACTTGTCCGAAATTATCTTGGTATATTAAATTTCGTGTAGTGAAGAGACTCAGTCATGATACGTCAACTTCCTACGTCATTGTATGCCGTTTACCAGCGAGCCTCTAAATATCAAGAATTCCTTCAAATGAAGACATTGTCGTTATCTGATATTTGACGCATGGACATTTTTGTACAATTTCACAATTTGTTGTAAACAAAAGTAATAGAAGTTGAATATTGCTGGTAGTTTGACACAAATTAATTTTAAGATAAGATTTTTAAGATAAAGTGGTTTTGTTTTATTTTCAACCAAAGGCTCGCAAAATTTAGTCGAATCTCAGGCCCAAAAACCAAAGTATATTTTGGCTCTGGCTTCTGAGATATGTCTTTTATATTTCGGGATTGGACAACCCTAGTGTTGCAATCTGACAACTGACATAGTGACAGGTGATGAATCGTGGATTTACGCGTATGAGCCCGAAAGTAAACAGCAGTCGACTGTATGGGTGTTTCAAGATGAACCGAATCCAACAAAAGTTGTTCGCGCACGAAGCACTTCCAAGCAAATGATCGGAAAAACTGGACATGTCGCAACCGTACCATTAGAACAACGCAGAACAGTCAATTCTGAGTGGTACACAACCATTTGTTTGCCAGTTGTGTTCCAAGAAATGAGGAAAACCAACCGCCGAAGACGGATCACTCTTCACCACGACAATGCGAGCTCTCACACATCGGTTCAAACAACTGCATTTTTGACCACTCAAAATATCGATTTGATGAGTCATCCGTCGTATAGTCCTGACTTGTCCCCAAATGATTTATTTTTATTCCCGTACGTAAAAAACAAAATGAGAGGTCAACGATTTTCGACACCTGAAGAAGCAGTTGCTGCGTTTAGAATGCATGTTTTGGAGATACCTCAATCAGAGTGGAAAAAGTGCTTCGACAATTGGTTTAAACGCATGCCAAAGTGTATAGATCTTCATGGGGAATATTTTGAAAAACAATAAAGCGATTTTCGATGATTAATATTTGTTTTTGTTCTCTAATCCCGAAATATAAAAGGCAGCCCTCGTATTAGCTGATTATTAATGGCAAAATGAAGGTCGAAAAGGAGTAGGAAGAAAACAAGGTTCTTGGTTTAAAAATCTCGGGAGATTAAACTTGGATACGAAATTCAGGACAACTCTTAGACATAGCAGAAGACCGTGAAACCTTCGTTAAGGTGAACGCCAACGTCAGATGATACAAGGAATATGAAGACGAAGGAACGATAAAATGTTTCGAACAAATAGTAACAGCAGAATGTAGTTTACTTATGGATAGGGAGCTCCACAGGCGTGTATTGCTTAAGGCATCATGTGCTCTTAATCTGGCACTGCATATAGGTGAAAAAAACTTTGGTTTAAGTTAAAAATTTCGAAAATTGTACAATAAATAAATAAATAAAACAAGCAAAGCAAACCTTCAAGTTCCCAATTTACAATTCAAACTGCATAAAAAATACGAACTTAACAGATACGGCGGCATCTCATCATCCACAAATACCGAATACCTACGCTTACTTGACCTAAAGACCTTCACATCTCAGGTAACAATAGCCGTTCAATTACCGATAAGTTCACCTGACATTGAATTTGAAACCGCCAATGATGCTATTGGCGAAACATGTGTATTGTGTCATTGCATTCGTTTACGTACATAGTGTACATGTACATCAACATCCTTATTCACTTGGAATAATACAAAAAAAAGGCGACAATAAAGACAAATGGCAAAAACCTTGAACGAGGATATTATCATTAACGCCGTCGAATTGCATGCCTCGAATTCAATATCGTAATGATAATGAACAACAATAATTTTTATTCAATTATCGTTTAGTAATGGCTTTAATATTTTTAACATCTGGGATATGACTTTCTAATAAAGGTTTGCGCGTTTGACATTAAAACGATTTATTATTTAATCTATGTTGAAGAGAAAAAAATCGATTAAACGTGATCACGATCTTCGAAAAGATACGCTAGTTGCCATAATTTAGATTGCTATTACGATGTATACTGTTTAACATAAATTAGACACTTTAAAAACTCACAAAAGTAACAAGTTTAATACTTTCATTCATCCATGTCACTCCTGGGGGCATGTAATCAAAGTCAAATACAACTCGAGTTAACTTGTTGACACCAGTTTTCAGTCTAGATAGCAAATTACCATATGTGAAAAGGAGCTTCTATAATGATCTCAGTTGTCAAAGTCTATTAAATTAAGAGAGACTAGTTAAGGAATTCCACATCTTGATCAGTAGTGCAACAATTTGTTGCTGCAAGGGCTACTTTTCAGTTCGGCATTAGTAACCCCAGTTTTTAAAAGTGGCGACAAAAAATCAGTTAAAAATTATCGTCCCATTTCTCTATTATGCATATTTGGAAAGCTGTTCTAAGCTATTATAACCAATGAACTATTTTTTAAAATAAAGAATGTATTAGACCCATGTCAACATGGTTTCTTTTGAGGTCGCTCTGTTGTTACTAACTTGGTTCCATATGTACAAGATATATACAATGCAATGGATAATCATTGTCAAATGGATGTTGTGTATACTGATGTCTCCAAGGCATTCGATAAAGTGCATCATGCTACTCTGATGCGGAAGCTTGGGGATTTCGGTGTGCAAGGCAGCCTTTTATCTTTCATTAAATCATACTTGCAAGGTAGGATACAATACCTGCAGGTCGGGAATGTACAATCAAATTGCATTAAAGTTACGTCTGGTGTTCCCCAAGGGTCCCACCTCGGACCACTACTTTTCTCCAACTTCATTAATGATATAGGCCAATGTTTTATGTACTCTAAATATAGACTATATGCCGATGATCTTAAGGTATATCATACTATAGTAAGTGTAGATGATTGTCATAACTTGCAAGTTGATTTAACTAGAATTGAGCATTACTGTTCTATAATAGATTAGTATTAAATATGGAAAAATGTAAACATATCACATTTTCAAGATTAAGATATAATATTCCTTTTGACTACTCACTTGGCACTCATATTGTACTGCATGTAACAAACATCAAAGACCTTGGTATAATATTGGATTAAAACTTGTGTTTGATTTGCATGTTGAGAACATTGTTAACAGGGCTTTTCGCAACCTAGGATTTATTTTAAGAATCACCAAAGATTTCTCATCTGAAGAAAGCCTTATTATTCTTTATAACTCTTTCGTTAGAAGTACACCTTGGTCTGGAATCCACAATATGTAAAATACGTGGAAAGGATAGAAAGAATACAAATTAAATTGATTAATAATTGAAATTATCGGTTTCACAGCGAATATTGTTATAACACATATGAATTTGCCAAAATACAAATTGTCGAAATTTTCCACTAGTCGTGATATATTTTATGTAATATTTCTATATAAATTAGTTCAAAATAAAATAGACTGTATTGATATCAAAAATAACTTCAATTTTAACTGTGGTATTAGCCATACTTTAAGAATTAAATATTTATTTTACAGTCGTAGGTGTGATACTAATTCCTCCTATAACTTCGGTTTGTACAGGATGCTGAGAACGTACAACTTACATTTCTTGCATATTGACATTTTCAGCATTTCCTTATATGCACCAAAAAAAGCGGCCTATTTAGTTTTCAAAATTTAAGCACACATGTATGTAAGTAGCTTATTAGTAGTAGTTTTTCGTATCTTTATTGTTCTCTTTCTTTTTTATTGTAATTGCGTTAAATATTTGTGTGACTGCGACTAATTGTGTAACATGTGGTTTCCTATAATTGGGTAGTCCAGGCTACCTGTTGGAAACTCAAATTGTAAATAAATAAATATATGTAGAGCTGGAATAGAACAGGAGATGGGTTTTAAAGTATTATTTGCTTTTAGAAGAAATCTCCACCACGACTTTTGCATGAGTGCGAACCACTCTGAAAGCAGTTTTCAAGTTGTTTTTGATACAGGCAAAATTACGCTTTTAAGGAGTCAAATGTTTCTTCTGACGATTTATAACCTTTGACCATGGAGTCTGGTCATGGTTTTCGGAAAGGTAACAAAAAACGTTGTGACTAGGTTGGAACTGTAAGAAAGATTGTCTAAAAATTGGATATTTTGTCTCTACTAATAAATTTGTTGCTTCGTACCTATAGGTCAAAGGGAATTTTCCAAATACTACCGCTTCGGAAAAAACAGCTCGCGCCAGTTTGATTTTCAATTTCTATATTTTGATAGCTGTAAATATTATTAAAAAACTATACTTTGGAAGGTTAAGATATATTTTTAATAATCACAATTTTATATTCCAAAGGATCTAGATAAATAAGTATAAGCCGAAGAAAATGTTGCAGGTTGATCTGGAGCTACTAAATTCCTCGCGAAAATTTAAATAATAAGTATTCCAAACAATTACAAACCTACCTTGCCAAATTTATCATGGCATTAACATTTCACGTTTACAACCACCGTGGCAAACCGATGTTATGGCGGTGTCCCATTTCCGAGCCCAAAACGGCAGCAAAGGGATCGCCCAAATGCAAGACTGGAGTACATAGAGGTGTTCCTAGACAGCCACGTAATTCCGACCTGTTTAAATATTTGTTATACGAATAATCAGATTACTTTGTTAAATGAAATATGTGCTGAAATGCTGCAAGTCACTAAAAAAACAAACCTGATGTTGTCTACGAAAGCTAAACAGCTAGTAACAGCAAAACATCGCCAGTATCGGACAGACAATGACTAGCACAAGGTTTGTAAAGCTAAAATAAAAAATAAATGCATCAATTATCGGATTTCGTCTTTACAAGTTAAACCGCAGAGTGACAAAAATGGCATTAAAACTACGTGAATTTCTCATTTATCTATTTTCTTTAGAAGCTGATTACATACAAGCTGCAGATTTTACGGTTTTGTATTATAAGCTGTAAGTTTTGCAATATATCGGGCCTCCTTATTAGATTTCTTTACGTTAGACTGATATATAGTAATTAAAACTAATGATGAAGATTTTGTTAACGATTCTGTCAATGTTGAATTGTTTTCTCCTGTTGCAACTTTCTTGGGTTTGCTCTAAAATGTTTTTTGCTCATACCACAGATAATGGTTCCTTGGAGGTTTTAACTCCTTGGTTTGCAGATGAATGTTTTGCTCTACTACCAGTCTGAGCTTTTACTTTTCATAGCTTGTCATTTTGGCGCTGAAACTTTTCATCAAGACGACACTGGCCAATTGAAAGAACCAGATGAACAAAGGACAAAACTGAATTTGTTTAGCAAAGGGTAATTGCCTATATGTTGTCCAAGGAACTATAAATCAAAATTGAAATAGGAAAGTTCTTCACGAAAAGCTTGACCTTCAAAATGTTTTTTTTTGTGCTACCACAGATAATGTTTCCTTGGAGGTTTTAACTCCTTGGTTTGCAGATGAATGTTTTGCTCTACTACCAGTCTGAGCTTTTACTTTTCACAGCTTGTAATTTTGGCGCTGCAACTTCTCATCAAGACGACATTGTCCAACTGAAAGAACCTGATGAACAAAGGACAAAACTGGATTTGTTTAACAAAGGGTAAATGCCTAAATGTCGTCCAAGGAACTATGAATCAAAACTGAAATAGGAAAGTTTTTCCCGAAAAGCTTGGCCTTCATATTTCAGAATGGTTTTCAAATGGAATTTCATATTTATGATTTAAGTCACGACTAAATCTGCCACAGAGTACCAGACAAATACTAGCACAGACTTGCCTGTAAACACGCCTGACTTAATCCCGATTGAAAAATGTATTGAACGAAGTCAAATACTGAAAAAGGTATGTATTTTTGACAATGTGATTAAAAAAAAAATCTTGCATCCATATACCGTTAATAAATAATAATGATAATAAACTATCTTCTTTAATATACAAGATATTCTTGAAAAGTAATGTGCGAATATTAATAAAAAGATCAGGTAGAAGTCAAAATAGCACACTCATGGGCGTTAGCCCAATACTCTATACTTCTATACTTATAGCCACGATTATTATCAAAAATAAGATGCAGAAGGTCAGCAGCTTCTATAAATATCTATAAACATTACAACAAAAGAGATAAGATAAAAACTCCAGTTAGTTATTTGAGCAACATAGGAAACTTCATTAAGTAAAATATGACCCTAGTTTAGTTATAACAGTTTTCATCCCAAATCTTTAGGACCAATAGTTGTTTTCCAAAAATGAAAATTAGTGTGTGATACGTTTTCCATTTATTATTTGACTTACGAACAGAATGGACGTTCACAGCGCACCTTAACTGTCTAGTAATAATACGCTTCTTCTTATGAATTGTTGTTTTGATTTCATAAGTTCCATACCTTGTTTCTGTAAATTGGTAGTTTTCAAATTTATGATTGCATGAAAGACGTATTTACAGTTGTTAAATTTTTCTACGGAAAAATGTTGCATATATAACTATAGTTTTAGGTATTTAACTCATTTTTTTAATTATCTTTACTATTAAAAAAAGCCTCTGTTTAAAACTATGCCTTGAAGAAGTTCGTATATAATACAGAAACCACAATTAAATGACGTTTACAAGGTAATAAAAATTATGAAGAAAAGGAAATACGTTTATCATTTGACAAAGAAGGGACATCTTTGAACGAAACGTGCGAAAACCGTGACAAGCATGGGCAAAGAGATTAAATGTGTAAAGCAGCTAAGTAAACTTTTTCTCTGTCTCGTTCATAAAGTGAGAAATTAAATATCCTTCTCCTACCAGTTAAAAATGTCTGTTATTGTATGTGCTCTGATGCCCTGTTAACTTTCAAAGCCTGAACTAAGTTAATATATTTCAACATAAAATATCATGGGAATCACCTTTCTTTCGAGGGTGAATCAAATATGAACCGGACTTTTCTGTTTCTCGCCCTGTAGGTAATTCGAGTGGCGTGACGTCTCGATATATGTTAGGTAGGGATGTTAAGGAGAGGGGAGTTCGTCGGTTTGGCGAGGCGTAGTCGATGCGCTGTTAGTAGCATCATGTCAGAGCAAGAGGTGCATACGTCTGTTGCGCAACGTGTTGTTATCAATTTTTTGGCGCGGGAGGGCGTTAGACCGTCTGAAATTTTGCGTCGACTATCTGCATAGTTCGGCAATGAAACACTTTCAAGGACCCAAGTGTACAACTGGCACAAAAAGTTTTCAGATGGCCGAGAGACAGTGGAAAATGAGCTTCATACAGCTGCATTGACTCCAGGAAAATTGAACAAAATGCAGTGGAAAACCCTTGAACACCCGCCTTACAGTCCTGACTTGTCGCCAGACTACCACATGTTTGGGCCACTTAAAGAAGAACTGGGAGGCCACCACTTTGAGGACAACGAAGTTGTAGAAACGTTTGTGCGCAATATCGACACGACAAGTTTCATTCTTTGAGAAAGGTATTAAAAAACTTCCGATTCGGTGGGAAAAATGTATACATAAGAGAGGAGACTATTTAGAAAAATAATATGTATTAAAATTTGTATTGATCGTACCAATAAAATTTTTAAAACAAAAGTCCGGTTCATATTTGATTCACCCTCGTATTTTATTTACACTGTCGTTTTAAAAATTAAAAAGTATATAAACTATGATTTTGATTTATTGTATTGTATAAATACCATATCCTAGATTTTTCATGCATTTGTACGATTTATCTGACACTGCTTGTTTACGTAAATATACACCTCACATATTTCAAAAATGGTGGGCGGTAGCTTCGGTTTTTTTACATTTCTTTTGCAAGACATTGCCACTTATGCTAATCATATCAGCTTCAATGCTCTGCATAAAATGCGCATATGTCACAGAAACGACTGAAAATTCATAAATAATGGAAAGAAATTAACATCGCATAAACATATGATTTGCGAACGTTCGCAAACGTTTGTGTTTATTGTAGACTAGGCTTAAGCTAAAATATTGTTCTGCATATATTTGCATTTTCCGATATAAATGTAAACTTGGGCGGAGAATACTGTCAATTAGACACCAATTAGGTTATCTATGTGAGTATACCGGAAACCGTACCTTTCGCCGTCAACACCAAAAAAACGATGAAACCTATTTTCGCAATATCAATACACTTATTAAATCCACCTAGTTGAAGAGACGACCAAACATCACAATCGGTATTTTTATGTATTTAATCAGACGATACATCGTACCTGTTCAAATACAACGAACGACTGATAAAATAAACGATTTTCGTCATCGTTGTAAAGTCAATGCCGGCGTTTTAATTGAATAGTCATACCACCTCGAGGCGGTTGGTGTTCCATGTGCAAGACTTGACGCTACAACACGCCGAGGTCAAAAACTAAACGTTGTCGTGCATTTTATGCAAATCCTTAATTAGAATCTAATTTATGTTTTGCAGGAACTGTTTCAAATAGGAAGTGTAGCAGTGGAATTCCAGAAATTTGTTTATTACGTAGGTTTCAGAAATGTGCAGAAATATGGCAAAAGTCTAGTCAATTTTGTCAAATCAGGAATTTATTTTTTCAAATCAGGACAAAAAAATGCGAATACTTCAAAATTGTTCATAAATGAAGAATTATAAAAACGGCGCGGCGTCTAGGTTTTGCAAAACTATAATAGCTGGTAAATTAAAAAATAATTCGCAGTAATAATTTCATGACACATTGTCAAATTTAATGACAACACAATTATTTAAAAGAGAACTTTCAAAATTTTCAAGAAATTGATCGAAACTACTTGCCTTGTTATTAAAATATATTCAACCAAATTAAAAATAATTAAAGAAATCTTGTAGTTATTTCTATGGACTCTTAACAATTATGAATAATTTCTATGCATGTTTATCCGGCATTAGATAATCCTACCAGTTAGTCCAACATAAACAGCTCTGCAATCTTTACATTACATTGAAGATATGTAATTTAATATTAATATAAACGCCCTATTTAACTGACTGGTCGTTTTCTATTGTCCGACGTATATTTGAGAGTTAATTACAAAGTTCATATTAAGGTTGTAAAACACATTTCGTAATACTATACTGTACTTTAATAGATTATCAATCAAAACAACCCAGTATCACATTAATTGATTCTTGACCTAAAACACCTCTTGAACTGGTCCAGACATGCTTTATTCAGTACTAGGAATAAATATGTATAAATTCCCGATAATAAAAAAAATACTCTTTAGATGTTAATGTTAATGATGTAATTTAGTAGTAGAAATTGATATCTTAAATAAACCTATACGATCATACTCCACAGCTAGACGCAAATCAAAATGTATATATGAAGGAGAAAGCAAAATAAGTCTTGTAAAAATTTGTTCTTAATATGATACGGTTAAAGATTTTTTTATTCCAAATTTAGCAATGAACTTTGTAATGAACTCCTGTGAAGAAAAATATAGACAAAGTTTTGATCAATAATAAATGTTCAACTAGTCAAACTGACCGTTTATAAAATAATAGATGTAACTGTTTATGTTGGGCAAAATGGTTGGAGAACCAAGTGCCGGTTAAGAGAACATAAAACTAACGAAAAAGTACGGCGATGGCATCAAATTATCCAGATGATAGTCTTTATTGACCCGGACAATCGAAAGGGGATTCAATATGGAAAAAAAGCTAAAGAGTGAATTCCTTTAAATAACTAGACATTATAAACTGTATAAACGCATATCTTGTTGTAATAAATATACCTTTAATTCGCAATAAGTCTGTAACCGATTTCATATTGTTTATTTCACATAACTAAAAAATGTATTCAACAATTTTTATGCTTAGTATTCATCATGACCTCCTGGTAAAGCCTAAAATATGCAAAACATATATGCCAAGTAATTTAGAACAATTTTTTTTATAGTTAATAGTTAAAAGGTCTGATTTCAAAAAAACTTTCTTCCTTTATTATCGTTAAGGTAAATTTAAATTTATAAAAATTATCGTAAAAGTTTGGGAACCTCTCAGCTAAATGCTTTCAAAAGCGTGTGGCAGTTTTCCTTACGACATACTGAAAGAGGAATTAGATTCGTTTGACATTTTTTTCTCAAACACTTTATTAATAATTTGTACGGTTTTAATTGTCAATTAAATATTCTTAAGAATTATACGCTAATTGACGTTAATTCGCATGAATATTGCTGAGATTCTCTCAAATTGTGAGGGAATTCGTGAACAATTTTCTTTTAATGGTTTACGTAATTCATAAGATATTTACGAGGACACTGAAAGTATTAAAAAATATTAGATAATAAAATTCGCCAAGTAATTTCGACGTTCTATCACATAGGAATTATTTATTAGCTTGGACACCCAAATCTCCTCATCATTTTGTGGAATTAAAACAAAAGACGCAAACAAAATTACTTTTATAATTTTAGGCAATGACTTCAAACATCATAGATTGCAGATGAAGAAATTCTAGTCTGAGGTATATTCACTGACACAAAAAGCAGATGTTTAAATTTAATATTGTTTTGGAAAAACATAGATAATATAGTAAGGAGTAAATAATTAAAATTTGAGAAAACATACCAAGGAGTTCATACTACGGCATCTATGTTTTACCAAAACAATATCAAATTTAAACATCTCCTGGGTTTTGTGATTTCTTTATCAGTGAGTATATTTCAAGTTGCTTAACTGGAAGTGTTAGTCCAATATTGGTTAAAATAGCAACCTGATAAAAACAGAATAACTAGGAGATCTAAGGTGTTAACAAGAAGAGCATTAAAAGATTGACAGAGTAACAACAACAAAACAAAATAGAGCTCAACGATAAGTATTCTTGATAACCAAGAACCTACGATAAAGCGTTGATCGAATTGTACAGAATGATCCAAATTTTGTCAGTATTAAAGAAAAAACAAATGCCAAAGGACGTCTTCACTCTATAAGAAAAGAACAAAAACATCAACTAAATTTATTTTAACCAGTGGTCGAAATTCGACCCTATTTCATGAAATTGTAATAAGTATATTTTTATAAGTTGTGGAGAAATCGGAGAAGTAGATGTAATGACCAAAATCGTTCACTCAAATTTATTGAAATAAAAAATGTAATCAAATATCGGTACTTATTCAAAATATTTTTGAAAAATGACGGACCCCCCAAATTTTTGGCTGGATCCGCTGCTCGCAAAATGTTCGGTATAATAATTGGAAGATTGTTCTTTGCAACCCAAAAGTTTTCGTCATTTGGGGTTTCAATCAAGTTCAGGAATATTAAAGAAAAGAAAGGACCAACAACCCTAGGACAACTTAAATACTTAATACATTCGCTATTGTCCGCTGTGTGACAATTTTTTACACAACACCTTCGGGAAGGTTGTGATAATAATATATTAATCAAATAATTAAATACACATTAAAAACAGAATATTTAATATGAAAGTTACTGCAACGCCTCCGAAAAATCAATACTGAGTTACTATTTATTATTTTCCCACTAAACAATAACAACGCTTTATGCTGAACTATCCATAATAATCTTCTCATGATGGTCTGAAAGAGCGTTAGACTGTCACTGTCAACCAATATAATCCTAGAGCTTTTACTTCCTGGCGGTAGCCAGCAATGTACAAATATCGTGCCAAGACTAGAAAGACAGAGCAAAAGACTATTTCACTCGATTTAGAACTGCATCCAAAGAGCTATCTGCAGTATGTAGTTCATTGGCTGCACCTCCCAATCGTGTGAGATTGGGAGGTGCAGAGAGCCTCTTGCTTTCTCTATTGCCCTCTCATTTTACTCTTGGTTCGACATTTGTGTATTGCATGGTATCTCCAGAAGTACATGCTCTAAGAATATAACAGCATCTAACGCTCGCTCCCTCCATATATAATTACTCAATGTTTTGAGTTTTGATCTTCTGGCGGCACTGTCACTAATGTCAGTATTATTTGTTTGGCGTTGACAGAATGGACGTAAATAATGAATTATTTATTATATTTTATTTAATTAATGAACCAATATTATAAATTAATATTAGCATTCTGCACTGAAGATCGTCGGTAGCTACTAAACAAAACAAAAATAAAGCAAATTGGTTGAGAGACAGAGGAGAAAATGGTACCTAACCGTTTTGTGTTTGCGTATTTATATATAGATATGCTAAATATTATTTTCTTCTTTCTTCCCCTTTTAGCAACTATATAAAATTTTCTTCCTTGACAAATTCTATATATTGCTGATTTCTATGACGGTAAATACTAATATTTCATACAATTTATAAACTGTATGTGTAACCCTATCCACATTTTAAATAAAGACGTGTTTGTGCTCTTTTATTCTAACCAAGTTTCAAAAAAGATAGAGGTTATACATAAAGTTGATATTTTTGTTTTGTTTTTTTCTTGATATGTAGGTGATAGTGGAACAAGAATCATAAGAACACTGTTTATGAATCCATTGAGACGAATTTGTTACCCAAAGAGTTGTGTAGAGGGCTAATAGTTTAGCTCAGCCAACTTCGAGCTGAGGTTACGATCAAAACGAGACATAGGATGTCCATAATTGAACAAAATCTGTCTAAAAGAACGATGTTGGACAGATTCAAGGATTTTATTATGACAACTTCTATAAGGCAACCAAAACTTGCAGTAAGTAGTATGTAAGTTGTGGAAGCACCAAAGTTTTCAAAAGCAGAAGTAGTGCTGCCATGTTCAAGAACTCCTTAGTGTGATGAAAGATATATTCTGCTTTACAGTTAACCATATCGAGATGAGCATCGAATTTCAAAACTTGGTCATGTAAAATTCCTAAATCGTTGACTAATGAGACTCGTTTCAAGAGCGATCCACATAAATTGTGGTTATCCGAAAATGGAGCTCCATCCTGATAAAAGAAATTATGCATTTCTCGATGTTGTGGGACAGAGTTCATCAATTGACAACTTTTGAAGAGCATGTGAATCGAATTGCAACTGAAGATGATACGCAGAGAAAGCAACCCGTTTAAATAACTTAAGATCATCCGCAAAAAGAAGACAATCTGGTAACAGAACTACTTGAGTGATATCATTAATAAACAGATTAAAAAGTAGAGGCCCCAAGTGCGATCCTTGGGGCACCCTATATGAAAGATTATAAAGAATGCCAGGTTGTCTTTAATTAAACTCCAGACGAGCTTTTTTTACTAAATTTAATAACAATGAGTTTATCAAATAATTTAAGTAACCCACTTAATATTGAGATACATGCGATTTACCTAACTATCAGGAAGAATACCTAATGGCTGTTAAATAAGACTCGAATTTTATTCTTTTAAAAAAGGAGGGTGGCATCTTTATACAAAGACACTAGGATCAGGTCCATAATTTGTTATAAATTTAGTTCAAACTTAAACAGCGCTGGTCAAATGAAGTTCTAGACGTGCAAAAAGGAAATAATTCCTATCTAAAACACAAGCAAAGTCCATGCAAAAGCGAGTCAAACAAAGAATACAAAAAAGCCCACCGTTCGTTGTATAGGAAAGCGGCAATCGGCTCGAATCAGGCGAAACGTTGTGACATAAGCACGACCGACGACTACGAAGAGGAAGTATGTTACTAGGTCACAGCTTGTATTGAACATTCACAGTTTTAAGTTTGGCTGTAATACATATTCTTGTATACGCTACACACACACATATTGATCAATTAACAGACGATTTCGTCTCGTTATGGGCCCTGTGCGTGTGTGGTGGAATTATAACGTTTTTTTTTTGGCACAATCTTGCGTTATTTTTAGCTCTCAGAAGAGGAACACAACGCGGATGCCCGATTAAGATTTGTATAACGTAATCGAAGGTTAAGATGATTATGTTGTGGTAACAGCAACACTTCTGCATTTTGATTAAGGTGACGATGGTAAAGCGGTGATGGTACGAACTGATTGTAGATGGAAATGAGGCTAAAGGAATATTCGAAGACTTTTTGGAATGGTATGGTGTAGTACATGTTTGAGAATACGAGGTGTGTTAAAAAAATAAGCGGAATGTTTAAATGAATCAAAGAATTTGTATTAAGTGTTACCTAAAAAAATGAAGTAACTTGTAACAAAGTGTGCGAAATGTTAACAAAGACCTATTGTGAGTCTGCTATGAAAAAAAACAAGTGTTTACGAGTGGCATAAGCGTTTCGAAGATAGCCGTGAACACGTTGAAGATGACGAAAAATAAAAAAACCTTAAAGGGTCGTCGTTTCACAAACATAGATGACATTAAAAGTCCATCGCTGAAAGAGCTCAAAGCTATCCCAAAGTTTGAGTTCCAGAAGTGTTTTGAGGATTGATGTATTCTTCAAATATTCAGAAAGAATATGATCAACCAATCTTGCTGTGTAAACATCAGAACTCCAATATGTAGTAGTTGTTAATTACTATGTCTTTTCTGGAATTTGGGTTCTTCTAGTAATATTTGTTTCTGACTTCAGATTAACTATATGTAAGGAGTTTCAATTTTACTATTATTAATCATCATGTACCGAAATACATCAAGTATCCTCCTTTTTATCTTTCATCAAGATATTGGTGTTGGTTCATTCTAATCATGTAGCTGCCAACGCCGATATATATATATATATATATATATATATATATATATATATATATATATGGCTAAGTATAATATGACCACATGTTGAACATATTATATTCCTATTTCGTCTCGCTTACTTCTACAGGTCTCATACTCTCACCTATAGATGACCGACTACAATCACAAGGTCCATTCACACAATTCTTGGAAATTTGGACTGCGTTAAACGGTTTCGTACCCATGAAAACAGAACGTCTGTTTCACAAATCAAGATAATTTCGTTTCTTTATCAAACCTATAGAATTTTGAAGTACGTTTTCTTGTGTTGTTAAACATTTCAGTGGATGAAGATATGTTTTAGTTGTACCATATCAGAACTTTTAAGACACTTTTTTTACGTTCAAAGATTTTACTGGAAGTTTCTTTTGTTATTTTCACTCGTAAGTAGGTGAAGTCCTGACATGCTTGAATTTTATTTCCTCCTATTTCTATATCCAGTTTAATAGAGTTAACTGAGAAATATTTGGCTTCTAGGAAGTTTTTTCTAATACCTGCCTCCTTATAAGCTTTTTATATTTTTCGCAAGATGTATTCCTCA
Organism: Octodonta nipae; assembly: GCA_034190945.1. NCBI lineage: Eukaryota > Metazoa > Arthropoda > Insecta > Coleoptera > Chrysomelidae > Octodonta > Octodonta nipae. The sequence goes on from CM067222.1 coordinate 7,629,297, forward strand.
TCATACGCGTTATTTGCTATCAAAAATTGGTCATTTGCAAAAAGAAATGTGTATAGAAAACCATTTATATCCAGTCCCATACTCGCATATTTGCTTTACCATCTCTTAACAATTTCAATTGTTAGGGACCTCTAATGGATTTTTGATTGAAACTGTGTCATATGCTTCTTCAAAGTCAACAAAAACCAGCTCAGTTAGTTTCTTGGTTCCTTTTTCTTATTATGTTGAATAGTAAATATGTTACCTTCTGAACGATAGTTGGCATCTCTACTTTGCTTTTTTAAGATACAACTGATAAAGAAATTAAAAATTTTAAAGTTTGCAATGACAAATTTAGCTTTACAATTTACTGTTAATTTGGTATAAACAGTGTAGCACAAAAAATTATGAAGATCATTTTCAAATTGGAAGAATTTGAGTTATTTTCAGAAAATCATGTGGCTGTTCTAGATACGCCTTTGTTGTAAGATAGTGCTTTCGTCAAAAATGATATCAAAAAAATGTTCCAGAGATTTCATTAAAAACATAAGGGAGAACCTAGGAAAAACTTTATGAACTATCCCCTACTACTACTATTTTGTTGAGTTTTGGGTTACGTCATTTGGTTTTATTTTTAATAGTAGTGTATTTCTTGTTTTAATATTAAATGTGTTGCCCGCTGTTTCATTATCTAAAGACAGTTTGTTCTTCGCCCATTTCTAATGCTCTTTCTAATCATTGTCTGATTATTGGTCTGTACAGCCTTCCTCTGGTAGCAATAACTTGTTGGCGGGTCTTCTTAATCTAAACAACATTTGTTCCTCCCTCCGGGACCTGGTGAATTTCCGTTTTCATCTTTCTCAATGATTTTTTTAATTTCTTCTATTATTATCTCTTCTATCATTGTGTCGGTTTCTACTTGTATATATTCTTCTTTTATTTCTCTCAATATTAACATCTAGCAAACACTTGAGTTTTAAATTTTTTATATTGTTATAACGGCCATTTAGAACGGGCTCTGACCTAGACCCTGAAAACTTAGGAATCTTATAAGATATACAGGCTTTGCTACTACGTGTGTGATTGATTATTCCCAAAAATCCATAATTATTACTAAATTTTAATATGATTGAATTAACATTAGTTTAATCCTAAATCTCTTTAATTAGTATCAGTATATTAACAAGAGACATTCTTTTAGAACAGACTGTACTTAAATAGGGGTTTAGTAGCACAATGTTTCCAAATCAAGTTTATTACCAAAGGGACTCATATAAAAATCAATTGAAAGCACTCCCAGAGCGTTCGTTAGGGGCTTAACGCTAGGGTTAATCTGTAGCGAATTCGTCCTCATTTTTCCATCTAATCATATAACAAAAAAAAAATACGACTCAACCCATCGCTCCGTTTATTCCTTTCTATTATACGATTAGAGAGGAGGTCCCTCGCATCGATTCAACGAACGCACCCTCTAGACGCGTGACGTCACGCTAGGGAGGACGGCCACCGTCGACTAGCGTTTATATACGTTTATATAAGGACAAAGCGGAAGGATTCGTACTTCGCTCTCGCTCTATCCCCCTCATACCTCGTTGGCATCTCACCCTAGCTAGTGAAAAGGGGACGACGATGCTGAGAGCCTAGGAGCTGATGATGATGATGAATGAAAATCGTCGCGTTATCGCAGTAGGCTGCCGCCTGCAAAGCCTACCGAGATGCGGACAACGTCGAAAAACTCCAGCTGCGGAAACAGTCGTCGAACGTGATTGGCGCGATTCGACGGCTAGCGCCAAAATAAGGTTTCGAAACGAAGGAATATTTGTAGGGGTTGATTGTGTTTATTTTTAGTTTCTCGTTGATAGAAAACGAGCTGCCAACAGGGGTTGTTTCCGAAAAATACGTTCTCTAGTGATTTGGGGAATAAATAGATTCCATGTTTCTTCCAAATTTGGTCTTTCATTAAATTTCCTTCTACTTACTAGTATGGTAGTCGACAATAGATCGCACTTACCTGAAACAAAAAAAACGTAATTAGTTTAATTGCAATTTGAATTTAATAATTGAACATGGGATTTCATCGGTTTAAAATGGTCTCATCCTGTTTTGCTAAGGTAATTTTGCACTATACATTATACGAGGACTGGCTATTAAATAACGAGACTGCTTATGAAAAAGAGTTTTATTTTAATAATTATTCTAGGATCGAACACCCCCTTCAATGTATTGCCCTTCCCTCTCAACACACCGTTCCATTCATTTTTTCCACTGGTCAAAGCAATGCTGGAAGACCTCTAACCTTTCTAGAAAACGAGCTTTTGGGCGAAGGTCAAATTTTTTGGTACTAACTTCGCACAAACTTTCTTTACGTTCAATTCGCCATGTAAAATTTTTGTTTTTTTTTCATTTAACGAGAAATTTCACATTGATTTCTTGCCCGTGTTTTTCGTCACACGTTTTTATCAACACGAGGAAATAACAGTTTGTATCTAACCTATATAGATAAAATCCGCAGCATTCGTTTTCCTCGTTACCCTTCTAGGCATAGAGACTAGTTATTTAAGAGTCACACCTCTTATTCAAATCTGATGAACAAAAATAGCATAGTACAAAACTACTAAGAGCAGCGATGACCTATGGTTGCGAAACCTGGACAGTCACAAAGAAAATGGAAAATACCGTATCAATATTCGATAAAAAGATATAGAAGAAAATATAGGAGCCAGTAAGAGAAAAAGATGGTGTATTATAAACAACTTTGAACTGGAGTAACTGTATAAGGAACTTAACATAATAATAGTTTGTTAACATCACAAAAATTGTGAACAAGATTACAGCAGTGAACAGAAAGCAAGGACGTCCAAAAACCCGATGGAAGATGCTAGCGAGTTGATGCGTGCAAAAAACTGACAAGTTCTGGAGATAAAAACTAAGGGATGTGAAGGCGCAATAGTACTGTCGTACCACTGGATTTCCTTAGTCTTCAAAGTTGTTTCGAACTATTCAGCCATTTGAGCAATGTCGTTTTTAATGGTCCCATTTTCTGAGGCTGGTTGAATATATGTATTCTAATAAAGAAGCAATTTTTTTAAAAGCACATTCCAAATTTTTCTCCAACACAAGGAATATCAAGATATGCATATCATCCATACTCATATTTCCTTTCTGAAACCTTTCAAAAAGAAAGAGACACGAAATAGAAGAAAAATCAGGAACACTTTCAGTGGAAAAAATTTAGATCGAGAAGTGTTTCTTTTCAATTCTTCATCTAACAAATTAAGAACGGAAACGTAAGTATAGATGATATGAAGTCTTCTAAATTTCTTATGCTAGAGAATATGGAATCTGCTTAACAAAAAATGCTTCTTTTTGAGAAACCTAATTTTCAGCTAACCTCAGAAACTAAGACCAAAGACTAAGAAAATCGAAAATCAAGCAATGCAAAATAGACACTTTCAGACCGATTTAGAAGAAACAAAATACATTTTAAACTGTATGAAATAGCAATTACCCTTAGAAAAAAGTAAAAGGGCAGTATGAGAAAACAATATTTGAAATGAATATGGATTGTTGTAAACCATGGAGTAAACCAAAAGGTTTATTTTTACATCATGCAAATGACAACTTGAATGTTGAAACAGCGTTGATTATAAAACTCAAATGCTTGGTGTTAAGCTACACATTTTGGAAAGATCCTTAGTCTAATGTATTTGCAGTTTCTTTTATTGGTGCTTTGTGCCGGGATTAAAGTTTTATATTTTATGTTCCCTGACGTTTTATTTCCAATACTGAGTTCATTATCAAATTCTTAATGTCGCCTTTTACCTATCAAAGTTCCTTGTATCAACCTCCAGTTATTCTTAGCTCCAGATGGTTGCTTCCTTCTATAGCCACTGCCTTGGGCAAGGACATGCATGCCATCTGTATACAAGTTTTTATTTCCTCGATGTTTAAAACATCACGCATGCCAGAAGTGACAGACTGACTAAAATTTACTCACATCCATTATAAAGGAAAAGGTAAGAGTTTAAAAATGAAGTATAGTGGAAAAACGTAAATAAGGAACAAAAATAAATAAAAATGTGTTACTTGTTTTGTAATTGATATATATATATATATATATATATATATATATATATATATATATATATAGGTATATACATTGGTTATAGCTTCAGCGTACATCCTTTAAAAAAACTTTTGTATTCCTGATAAGAAACACAATATTTTTTCTCCCTAATATATACTTTTTGGGGGAACTTTTACTACCAAAACTCTTTAAAAATCCTAAATGACTTTCGTATTCCTAATAAGATAAACTAATATTTTTCTCAGTGTATTTTTCATTTCACACCCGTTTAACAAACCTCATTTTTTTCGGTCGTATTTCCTTTCCTATATTTTCTAGAACATAACCTATCAATTTCCCGCAACGTTTTTTATCTGTTTGCAAATCTTTTAATTAATATTCAGTTTTTAATTCGACGGCGGAATAATTAATTACAAAAAATACATCAAATAATTAAGCGAAACGGTTGTTACGGTGGTGTAATAAAAGAAATTAGCATAGCAACGTAAAGTGTAGGAGTGTAATTTTGCGTAAAAGTAGATTGTTTAACCAGTATGAACGAACGTAAAAAAAACTTGTTCGTCCATACCGAACATTTAAATTTCATTAACAAATTGTTTATTATATTTGCTGTTGAAATTGTAATTACACGTAACTAAATGCGTTTTCTCTTTTTTATTAACTACTTACTTACGTATTTTATATTTATTTAGGCACAATATGCGATCTACTTTGGGGTTTTTTGTATGTATATTATTTTGGGAATCAAATTATAAAATTAAATGAAACATTTCGATTCGTTGTAAGAGATACAAGTTTATTGTTTTCATGCTTCCAAAATAATTTATTTAAAAGATATTAAGGAAAGTATAGAAAAATATTCATTCCCCCTTTATCTACGAAACTACTGAGTTTACAATTTTGAAAAAAATTTATATGCCCTCTATATTGATTTTTTTTTCAAAATTATCTCAAAATTTACGGAAAAGAAAAATAATTTCATGGAAAATATACTTGAATTTTTTAAATAATTTGTTTAAGAGATGTTAAGGACAACATTTAAAATTTCAGGCATTTCTCCAAAGCTACTGAGCGTAAAATTTAGAAGAAAATGTAGGGCCTCACTCAAAGTTTATTGACATAACGAAGCGAAAATCTAAATCTTCATTTGGGGTGGGGGCAAATTAGAAAATTAAATAAAAGTATTAAAACAATCAAGCATATCGTGTAACAGATCAAGTGAAACTTGTGAGAACTAAAAATGTATATTTTTTCATAATATTAAAACGGATATTTTAAAAGATATTAAGGAAAAATGAAAATCGAATTCCGATTTAAATAACCTACTTCCGGTTAAAACCAGAAGTAGCGAATAGCGCCAATCGTTGAGGGATACTAACTTTACTGAAACGGCCCAATTTCCTTGGTGAAAAAAACATGTTTTGACGATTTAAAAGGGGTGGACTGGGACACAATGTATAACAGATTTTTGGAAATCGACTTCTTACGATGTTTAAACACTTTTTGAGAAACTAGTGGTCGCCCAGTAGTAGAAATTCGACCCTATTTCATGAAATTTGAAAAAGTATATTTTTATAAGAAACAGAGTTGTGGAGAAATCGGAGAAGTAGATGTAATGACCAAAATTGTTCACTCATATTGACAAACCTATTGAAATAAAAAGAAAATAAAAATGTAATCGATCGGTATTCGAAATATTTTTGACAAATGAATGACCCCCCAAATTTTTGGCTGGAACCGCTCCTGGCAAAATATGCGATACAATAATTGGAGGATTGCCGTTTCAATCAAGTTCAGGAATATTAAAGAAAAGAGAGGACCAACAAGAATAGGAGAACTTAAATATTAAATACATTCTCTATTGTCCGCTGTCTGACAATGTTTTACACAACACCTTCGGGACGGTTGTGATAATAATATATTAATCAAATACTTAAATTCAATTAAAAACAGAATATTTAATATGAAAGTTACTGCAACGCGTCTGAAAAATCATACTGATCTATTACATTGACTATTTTACCACTAAACAATAACAACGCGTGCATGCTACTTCCACACGTACATGCTCTAAAAATATAACAGCTTCTAACGATCGCTCCCTCCATATATAATTACTCAATGTTTTGAGTTTTGACCGTCTGGCGGCGGCGGCACTGTCAGTTGTTTGGCGTTGACAGTATGGACATAAATAATGAACTTTTATTATATTTTATTTAATGAATGAATAATGAACCAATATTATAAATTAATATTAGCATTCTGCACTGAAGGTCGTCAGTAGTTACTAAACAAAACAAAAATTAAGAAAATGGGTTGAGAGACAGAGGAGAAAATGGTACCTAATCGTTTTGTCTTTGCCTATTTATATATAGATAACGGATCAGGGTCTAGGTCAGGCCCGTTGTCAATGGCTAAGAAACAATGAAAAAAAGGCACTATTCTAAAATGTAAAATTAAAATGTTTGACAATATCTATTACTTGACTTCTGACGTAACTAGTAGAATTTTATTTGATAATAGGTATACTGAATAGCACAGAAATTTCTAAAGATCATATAATAGTAAAGTTCCTTTCAAATTGGAAGAATTTTATGTGGCGCTCCTAGGTGCGACTTAGTTATAAGATAGTGCATTCGCCGAAAATGTGATCTAATAATTTTGTTGATTTAGTTCTCCTTACGAGTTCTAAAAGCTGTTAAAATAAATTACTAAACATTGAGAACACCCTGTATATTCGTATAACTATCTTTCATAACTTTTAAAATAAGTGAGAAAAGGAGGGACTTCTCAGTTTTCATTATCCACCATTAAGAAAATGCCACCCTAAGAAATTACGATAAGAGATCAGTCAGTCAATTTTTGGATCAGTTGCATCGATTATGTCGAATATTACCGATTAAGGGCGGCTTCTGCTCTCTGTAACGACATGAATTGAGCCACGAGTTAAACTTAATGTTCGACGATAGCAGACTCAGAAGCTGGAAGGCGTGTTGTTGGCCCCTTTGTCCCCAGATCTTACTCCACTAGATTTTCATATCCAGGCCCTCCAATAGGATAACACCGCGATTTGGAAAAAATCAAGTAGGTCGATGGTGCTCAGTTTAGAAATTTAGATGATTAATTATAACTATAATTAAATGCATTTATGTTACCATTCAATAAAAAAAATCAAGTATAGATGCATTATTTGCTTATTTACAATTTACAACGCTTTTTACATAAATACACTGACTTTCAAAAGTTTTGTTCTAATACTTTTATGTTTTTTGGGCAATAACACCACAATCGAAATAAAACGACGTATATTGAAGGAAAACCAAACGTTTGGTTTTCCTTCACATGGAACACACGCATGTGTTCATTCACAAATTTCATCACTTTACCAATAGAATTCTTTTCCCAAAATTTGAAGTTTCACTAATCCGGATATATACTCTATTAAACAAGACCATATTCATTCAAAACGGTTAATCACAGGAGAAGAAATCAGGTAACATACATACAAAAAAAAAATACGCGACGAATTGATAACCTCCTCCTTTTTGGAAGTCGGTTAAAAAAAGGATTTCAAATATAGTGTGTATATTTGAGTGAAGCCCTTTACAACAAACTGAGCGTACGCTATTAACAGTCCCTTACCCTTTCATTCGTCGAAACTAGTTACAGTATCGTATGCAACAGCGTCTGGCTGATGATTAAAAAATCCAGTCGTCATACGCGAACGTATCGACTAAATAGGAGGATACGCAAGAGGGTGTTGCTTCGCTTATTCCAACCATCCATCCAATATACGTCGGTTCTGTAACCAGCTGTTATTTTTTTCGGGCAGGTGGTTTAACATCTGTCCGTGAGTAGAACGGCAAAAAGCGAAGACCTCCGCTTTCTTTTTATTACCAGTTCGCTACCAGGGCTCTCATGTATCAGAGAGAATACAACACGAAACTTCTGTATGCTTTTCCCACTTTTATCATCTTTTTCCAACCCATTATTAAAGGATTGTTTAAAACCACCCGATGCCATTTGTTGGGCGACCTGAAGTAGGATTCTTAATAACAAGATGATGCTACAACACATGGCGAAGGTACCGATCAACAAAACAGATATTTACCGTTGTTTCATCAACATATATAGATACACTCAAAAGCACCTTATTAACGTTTAAACTTAAATTAAAATTCAAATGCTCGAAAAAAAAATTGAAACTTGAAAGCTCAATCAACAAATACTAACAAAAATATATCGAAATAAGTTGAATTCTTTAAATTTTTATAATAATAAAAGGCCAATGAAAATTTACGAGTTGATAACAGTGTGGAAGTGAAAAATAATACGGAAGAAGTAGAAGCTTTTAAACTGCGACACTAAACACATCTTGCGATATCCTTTGTTGGGAATATATTTATATTGGCAAAACATATCACACAACTAAAATTAGCACGTCTGATCATAGACAACTCAGAAACGTATTTACTGCAGATAACTTTACTTTATGGAGTTAAGAGAAATTAATATATTCAGTTTATTGTTACGAACCAGATGTATTTGAATGAAATTTTACGAACCATATTACTTCTAAAAACTAAATCAGAAGACAATTAATATTATGGCCGCTCAGTACTAAAGTATCATAAAGAGAAGAGCTAATATACTGAATGGGCAATGCCATAGATTTCTCTAATGGATTCTTATTTGATCAGAACTTTCTTTCTAGACCTTTTAGAATAAAATTGTAAAAAAGAATTTGTTTTGTGTTTTTTCATCCCACTGCGAAATTTAAAAAAAAATCATTCGTCATTTTCAAGTACTTTAATGTAACTAAATAAAGAATGTCTCTATTTTCAAAACTTTGAACCAAGGGTCTTAAGCAGTGGCATTGTTTAACTTTCGAACTGAATGGACGTGCGTAAAACGCCTCAACTGCCATAGCTGAGGCGCCCTACGCACATCTGAATGGTTGTTTGATATATAGGTTCTTAGGTTAAGTGTATATCAAATTGCTCTTTTGTACAATCTCCAATTTATTATTAAAAACCACCATATAAATGAGTTTCGGATTGTAACCGTACACCAACTTTTTGTAGAACTCAAGTTTAACAGAAAATGGCGTGCTGGTAATCTGGGTGATTGATAACTCTTCTTTGTTCGGGCATGCAATAAAGTAGTTCCGTTCCGCAAAATAGGGAAAAAATTTGTCCTAGAGGGGGGCATTTCTATATAAATTGGTTCACAACAGAATTGACTCTTCCTGTTCTTCTGCCAATGATCCCGATACATTCGCCAAGGCTTGGTTCAAGAAATAACACCTATTTTTATCTGTTTGCAAATACAAATGTGCTTATAAAGTCACCATTATTTATCATGTGTAGAGCTTATAACTGTATATCTAGAATCTGTGATATTAACTATGACAATTTTGAATCAATAGTTGAAGCATATATTCAACAAATGTCAGATCAACCATGGTTCAGTTACTAGTAAAAGTCTTTTGTCAACTGTTATTTTGTTTCTTTTTTAAAACTATGGGTAGAATTTATGTGGTAATATTTGTCAATTGTTATTTTATTTCTTTTTTAAAAATTTATATATATATATATATATATATATATATATATATATATATATATATAATATTTGTAATATTTTCTGTTCTTTTAATGCTTGTTATTATTATCATATTTTTTTTAATATTTAAGATACCATAGTTTATTAGTACGTTTCATTACTTTATAAAATTTGTCCTGGATTTGGATTTATTTCTGTTGGGCAATAAACTAAACTAAACTAAAAATAGGGGAAAAAATGTCCTAGAGCGGGCAAATAGGAAAAAAATCTCCTACAGAGAGGGACAAATCAGAAATTTTTTGGTTTATGGGAAGCTTTAATGGCTCATGGCCGGTTTATCTAGTCGGGGGAGGGGGCAGGATAGTGGCCCTCTGCCCCCCTCGGTACGCCCATGGTTCCGTTTGTACATATTCTCGAAATATTAACGACTTTACTGATTCATAAAAAATGCACACTTGAAATGGATATGTACACCTTTACTGAAATTGTCATATTATCAAATGGTGTTGTTGCTCAAATCATGATGGCAAGCATTTAACTTTAATGCAACATGAAGCGTTTTTGTTTCTTATGAACTAACCACTACAATTATACAACAAGTCAATATTCACTAATACAGTTATAGAACAATTTAATATTTAAAAAAGATGAATGTTAAGAGAAATAAATAAATAAGTAACTCTGCAAAAAATCAAATGACACATTTCATATTCAATCAGTTTAAATCATATTGAGCAATAACTTCGTAATGTAATCACAATGTTCAAATTTCACTAGTCTTAATAGCCAGCTGAATACTTCTAAACTTATTTGCTACTTAAAAATATAGACTATTCATATCGTATAGTTACTCCGTTTACGTATTTTATAACAATCGATGTTAAGAAAAAAACTGATTTAATAATAATTGAGTTTTCTAGAGTTTCATATTTTCCATTTGACATATACGCGTGAATATGTTTCCAATATGGGATAATGTTGGATTCGGCTCATCTGTCATTATGTCATAAACGTGTTTTGAAGCACCGCGATCGTATTTTTTGAGCTTTTCTTTCGACCAATCGACACGAGCCTTTTTTTGAACGATTGACAAAGTGTGTGGGATCCAACGCGAACATTTTTTTTTAAATTCAAATGTTTACGCAATATTGAATGTATGCTGGTCCCACTAATATGTAAGGTTGACTCAATCTCACGATAGGTCACATGACGATCTTGTAGTTCGCGCACAGCATCAATGGTTTCCGGAACAACAACTGTTTTTGGACGACCTTCAGGAAATTCGTCTTGGAGTGAACTACGACCTCGATTGAATTCACCATACCATCGATAAACAGTGGTCCTTGATGGAGTTTCATCGCCAAAAATTAAATTAAGTTCATCCATGCACTCTTGCTGACTTAATCCACGTTGAAAGTTGTAAAAAATAATCGCACGAAAATGTTCACGATTTAATTCCATTTTTTGGCCGAGATGAATCCTTTAAGTTACTGTAGACAACACATAGCGCTCGTATGTCAAAACGTTCTGAGTACGTATAACCTCAAAAATGTCAAAGTATACGATAGAGCTGTCAGTTGTCAGATTGCAACACTAGGGTTGTCCAATCCCGAAATATAAAAGGCAGCCCTCGTAAGAGCTAACTAGTCCTTTTAAGTCTTAATAAATAAATTTTAAATGCAATTGTTGTTTTAACTACATGTTTCAACTTAAATTACGGAAGTGGAAATTTCTTTTATCATAAAGTTAAAAACTTTTCTTTCTTTAGCCATACTACAGAATCACTTTAATCTACAGTCGGCAGTAAACCTCAGACCAAATTTTCATTTATTTTGCCCTCCTGCTGGCGAAAATCCTAATTAAATGAGAATTAATCACTTCTCCCCAACAGCCATATTCTCAAGTTCAGTTTGGAAAACACATTTTACGTCGAGACACTTAGAGCTTAAAGCAGACCCGAACTTTTTAAAAGTTTGACGTCGCTCCTGTGAGACGAACACCGAAATTTTTTTCATACAGAAGTTTCCGATCCCCGTCGCTTATTAACGGAACCCTCTGTATAAGTCGCTTCCTCCCTTCGTGGGATGATACCAGTTTGACGTCCTTTAGTTGCATAGACAGCATTCGGGGCACGCATAAAGGTTGACGACCCCCTTTTTTCTGTGTTGTGTGTAACAAGTAACTTGAAGACCGGCGAAGTGACATGACATTCGGTGTTACTTTTAAGACTTCTTTGTTCCAAAAGGCCTAAAATATTTATAGCTGGGTAGAGTGACACACACACACACACAAACATATACATGTACACAGAGGTCGTCAAAGTGTAGTAGCTCGTCGGAGAATGGAGGAAAAGCAGTCGTGATGTGTGTCACGTTTCAAAGACATCCTCCGTACGTACAGCTTTATACACAGTGCAGTCGTAACGTGTGGAAACATTTGAAACTAGGCTGTGTAATCAATTTTAAAAAAATGACCGTCAAACTTGCTTTTATAAGAAAAAATTTAATTTACCCAATCAGTTTTAGAAAATAATAGAAAATAGAAAAAACCATGCGATTGAAGCTAGTGCTATGGTAAACTGCACAAAACTCATAAACCGGACATTTTTAGGGTTCCGTACATACAATATACGGATACCTTATAATATCACTCCGGATTTCTCCCTCTTTCACATCATAACAATTTTCTCCTAAACTACTGGACGGAAAAGGTTGAAATTTGTTATCAATGTATAGTTTATATTTAGGGTAGTATATAGTATATTTAGGGGTACTTCTTGGGGAAAAACTAAAAAAATCGACCGCCCCCCCCCTTATCTCGGAATCTATAAGCAGTAAAATAAAAAAAATAGAGATATAGAGCCTCACCTGAATTTTACGGGGAAAAATAAGGAGAAACCTCTAATATTAAGTTTGGGGGCAAATTACAGAATTAAATGAAAAAAATAAAATTAAAATTGTTTTTAACAAATCATGTAATATATCAAATGAAAGGGCTCATTATGGCGAAATCAAATATATTTTTTTCATATTTTTAAAATAAATTTTAAAAATATTAACAAATTAATAAAAAATTACCCATTCCCCCTACCTTATCTCCGAAACCAAAAATAAATAAGGATATAGGACCTCACCTGAACTTTACTGGAAAAATAAGGAGAAACCCCTACTATTAATTTTAGGGGGCAAATTAAAGCATTAAATAGAAAACATAGAATTAAAATTACGTCTAACACATCATGTAATATACCAAATCAAAGGGCTCACTATGACGGATACAAATATATTTTTTCGTATTTTTAAAATGAATATTTTAAAATATATTAACAAAAATATTTTAAAAAATTACCCATTCCCCTTTATTCCCCAAACTATAAGAGCTTAATTTTTTGTTTTCAGGAAAAATAAGAAATAGTCCCTAATATTAATTTTGGGGCCAAATTATAGAATTAAACGGAAAATATAAAAATATATTTTTTTAACGCATCATGCAATACATCAAATGAAAGGGCTCATTATGAGGAATACAAATATATATATATTTCATATTTTTTAAATTAATTAACAAAAAGGTATAAAAAAATTCTCATTTCCCGCTTAATTTCCGAAATCATACTACCTAAAATATTGAAAATGATTAGAGGTACTGAGGCTCACTTGAAATTTATAAGAAATATTAGTAGAAAACCCCAATATTAATTTTGAGGACTAATTATAGAATAAAATGAAAAATAAAAATAAAATTTTCAAACGCATCATGTAATATATCAAATAAAAGCCTCATTATGTGAATTGCAAATATATGGTATGTTTACATCATTTGTTTAAAAGATATTACCAAAAATATTGAACATCGACTAATTCTCACTTTAGAAACTACACTATCTAAAATTTTGAATAATATATTTTAGTTGTATTTTTAAATAATTTGTCTACCAGATTTAAAAACTTATTATTTAAAACTTAACATATTTTCCCCCTTTTCTTCGAATCTTCAGAGCCTAAAATTCAGACAGTAGATTATAAATGGCTTCCCTGAAAGTTTATTAGTAAAATAAATAATTTTAGGAGTCAAATTAGAAAATTAAATGCAAATGTGTTTTTATAAAAATCAATCGAATCATGTAGCAAATAAAATAAAGTCTATGTGTGGAAAATAAAAGCGTATATTTTTTATAAATTTAAAGCGCTTCCTTTAATATATATTAGGGTGCTTGTCTGAAGCTGGAATAATAGAATCTTGAAGGAGCTACGGAACCCTTAGTATGCGAGTCCAACTCACACTTGACCAAATTATTTTCTAAAAACGCGAAATAAGTCAAACATAAGTAGATATGCAAGAAATTCGCCTCTTGACGCATGTGTTCCATAAACTCGGTCCTTTACATGACCCCACTATTGGGACCAAATCTGGAGGTCTTGGTGACTAGTTAATTGCTCTACATCTATCAACTTATCTCCCATTAAAATGTTTTCCAGATAGTTTCTTACTTGTACACCATAAAACAGCCTGGCGGCAATGCCCACCTCTAATGTCTGCAGAAGATGTATATACAGCTAAGTTACCAAATTCTTATAAAAAAATAATGTGCTATCAATCTGTTCTTTACTGTGCCTGCCCAAACATTCAATTTTTGTGGATTCTAGGGGTGCACCGTCTGTACACAGTGAAGCTTTTCCTTAGACCAGTGTCGACAATTAGGATTTTTCTGAGACCAGTATCGACAATTGTGCTGCACCATTTAAACAAAAAGGAGCCTGTGTCTCGACAATCTATACAGGAACTCTTGTCAATGTTCTGAAAAACAAGAACTTTGTAAAAGACAGATCAATATGTCTTTAAGAAGCAGTTTGGTTTCAGCATTATGGCACCCTACACCAATATTTTCAACTTTGCGGGATGATTTGATTCAAATTTTACCAACCAGATAGGTGGCAGAGACCTATTCGAAATGGCTAGTCAGTTTTCCTGATTTGACCCCATTTGATTTTTTTTCTTCTAGAAATATTTAAAAATTAAGGTCTTTGCGACCAAGACACTATATAAGAGGCTGCATTGAGTAATTCGTTAAGAGTTTTAGCTTTAAAGCCAACAGTTCCAAATACCCTAGTTAATCATTTTTCAAATAACTGAAACTGTTCTTGTCCAACGAGAAACTGTTATTGTCTGACCTTTAGTTTAGATTTTCATATTAAATTTTGATGTTTTTTTTACAATTTAATATTCGCGATTATATTTATTGTCGAAAATATCAGTTTGGCAAAGGTACAAAAGGCACATTTTCATTAGATCAAAATCACGTGTCATTTTTATGGTATCATAATCTCTAAAGATGCAAAAAAATTTGTAGCTCCAGATTGTGTAATTTGTCAAATCACAAAAATATGAAATTTGTGTATTGATTAAATATCACTAATATAAGTAATTTCGAAAAGATTGTTGAGGAGGTCTTGAATTATTTTGTCTATTCATGGGTTTTCTCTCCTCCAAATTTTTTGACAAACAATAAATTCAAAATCAAAGCGAAAATTTTTTAGAAAAAAACCTCGAAAACAACACTAAACGATTGACAACGACTCCAGACTCGGAGTTGAAACGTCTCCATACACAGATAAGTATTACACAATATACAATACATTACTTATATACAGGAATACTGGTTGATCATTTTATAGACATCTCTTTCTCTCAGAAAAACTGTGAGGAAGAATCTCTGTACAGACAGCCAGTAATCCGGGCAATTTTATGAAATTGCCTTACTACACTTTGTTCTACATATACAATTTTTAAATACTTATCTGTTACAGGAAAAAATTTGGAGGAGAGAAAACCCATGAATAGACAAAATAATCACTAATATACTTCAAGTTCATGATTACTACGTCCATCTGTTTTTTTTTTAATAAAAATACAATTATGATCACTGGTTATTAATGGAAGAATATGTTTCTTGTGGGTTGCCTATCAAAATGCCACATCTATTATTATATATGATTTGCTTATTTTTTGAAAATTTCTACAAACCTATTTTTGTTCTGAATTTAAAACTGGCGACATGAACGTGTTGCCTGTGATTAAATGTAAATACGATCTATATAACATTAGCTAGACGCTCTTCCTTCAGTTGAACACCACTATAATATAGAGACGTATTGTGGAATTCCATATATTAATTCCACCATCAAGTACTCAATAAGTCCTGATCAACATTCCCTAATTAACTTCACAGCAAAATAACTAAAATAAAAACGGAAAAACTCTCGGATATCTGTTTTCGCAAGATTTATTACGAACATGTCTACAAGTAAAAGTTTTGCACGAAAATTAGTCCTTACGAGACGAATCGATTTTCTGTTGTACAAATCCGATCTGAACCCCACCTCCTCGTCGTAACGAAATAGTGATAGAAATTTTCAAGAAATGTCAGAGGTAACAAAATAACCTTACTGTGTTATTGGTATATATACATGTTCGTTCGTTAAAAGGCTTGATGGATCACGTGAAAATGTCATATCCATGAAGGGATGTGGGTAGTTAATATCAATTAACGAAAAACAGTGGAAAATTTGATTTACCTTACTTTGGAGGAAATTAATAAATCCTCGAGGAATCATTTCTATATTTCGGTCAATAAACACAAAACATTTCAGAAGGGAATCTGTGAGAGAAGTAAGAAATATAAACATATAACAACATTTGATTAGAGTGACAGTAGACATAAACAACAAGGATATGACAATTAGAATTAAAAAAATATCAGAGAAAGGACAGAGATATTTCCGGAACTGGGAACTGATCTCATCCATCTTCCCTTCATTAATTTTTATGGTTGAACAAGTAAACGAAAAAGAAGACAACTCATTGGACTATTTAAAATTCGCGTGTCGTTTAAAATTCGGGCCCATTCCAATTTCGCGTCTACCTGTTCTTTAGGACACCTTCCATAACCAATAGGTTACCTCTTCAGCCATTAGGACCCTAACCACACCATTTTGATTTATCGCGAAGGCATATAACGACACACCCTGTATTCTATCATAAAGGTCCATGATGTTTCTAAAATTACGGCCGGTTTACACACTACGATAAATCGTAACGATGTGATGCACAAATTTCTTGTTCTAATAAATATAAAAGAGAACTCTGTATATGTAAGGTTTTTGTTAGTGCTGTCGGAGAATTATTTGCTCTTAACGAGGGAAAACTCCGATAAAATTGAGTAATTCGTTCGAGAACTCTGGAGGACTTTGTTTAACTGTCATGATTGCCTACTCGAAAAACAATTGTCAACCAAAGAAAAAAATAGTTGGACTCAACCTTTTCATTGCCAAAGCATATACAATAGTAGCTGCCAGCCACTTCAAATCATCATCAAATTCCAATGAATCGCTGCAATGACCTATTTAGACGTAACAACAAATCGTAACAGTTTGATCGTTAAGATAAATCGCTAGCATTTGTCGTACCGCACAAACCAGCCTTTACACCCATAAACAGACTGATACCTATATCTAATATGAGATTTTCTCTATTATCATTGTAAATCTGTTATTGATTCCCTGGATTTTGCTAAAACTAAATATAAGATCGATTATATTAGCCTAGATTACGATTGCCAAAGACATGAAAAAGAAAGACTAGTTTGATCCATCAGTAAGGAGGGGACACAGGTGAAGTGCTGGCCCGTTACGCTATTAGATGTGAACGGAAAATTATGAGAACACTTCGCTAGGAAGAAATCGTAGGTAGCGGCTGGGAGTCCTGCTGCCTCCTTGCAGATTTATAACGGAGTGCATGCAGTGGGGAAGAAACTGGAACTGACCACTGGTGTAGAGAAGCCACATGGGTTGGTACTGAATCCAAATTTGCAACATTTTTGTACTATTATGTCTCCAAATTACCCTTATCAGAGGGAAAGGTCAATTTAGCTTTTGCAGATGGCATGATTACAGCCACAAGAATGAATAAGCTGATAGAAAGAACAAGCGAAAGTAATAATAATGATTTCGAGATGGTGTAAACGAAAAGAATATATGAAAGAATCAATGAAGCACAATAGACGGAATTGACATAACAATAAGAAGAAATCTATGATGATATGCTAGGAGGCAGCTAACCTCACAACCGGATAATACTGAGGTGTGTGTTATTTATTGTGGGAAGGATAACCAGGAGCACACAATATTTCACTCCAAAAGTTAGCAGGGCTAAATGGCAGGTTACACTATAGGTAGGAGAAAGGTATAATGGAAAGCAAAATAATCATAAAGGTTTTCTCCTAGAACAGAATACTTAGGTTAAGTTGGTTTGTGTTACTTACGCGTAAATTTTTTTATGCGAAAATATATCCAATAATGGCCAAATTCAAATTCAAGGATAACAACTGAGTCTTACAGAAATATAGTGAAAATGTGATAAAATATGTTACACAATTTAAACAAATGTGCCAAAAAATAATACAAACTCCCATGTACGTCATTATACAAATATTAAAGAATTACTTCTCTAATTCAGGTGTTTAATTGATTTGAGATGTTTTTTACAAGGGGGAGTTGTTATATGTTAGAAAATTATAATGAAATTTATTTCAATTTTAGTAAAAATTATATTCCATGATATTTGGTAAAGTTAGAAAATTTATGAGTCGTCAGTTATTTTGTAGTTTAGTGAATATAACTGACAAAAACCCAAAGATTCAATATTAATTCTCGTGACACAATGTATTATGCTTTTTAGTTTATTTATTATTTTTCAGTGATTGTAAATGTTACGTTACAATTTAATACGTTCAGAATTTTATTTTTGCTCAAAATTTTGTTATAAAAGGTGTTTTTATTTAGAGATATAGAACTTTAAGTTGGCAACACTCTTTTAACCGGCGGCCATCTTGTCAGCTGTCAAGTGATTTATGTTTAGTTTGGTTTGGCATTTCATCATGAATAGACTGACGCCTGAACAACGCTTCCAAATTGTGCAAATTTATTTTGAAAATCATGGTTCTGTTCGAAATACGTATCGCGCACTACGTCCATTTTACGGTCAACATAATCGTCCATCAGAGCAATCAATTAACTCGATTAACTATGCAACGTTTTCGCACCACGTTTACTCCAAATGATAATACGCATCCACAGAGATGTCGTACAGTGCGTACAGAATAATCCATTGTTGCTGTTGAGCGTAGCGTAGAGGAAAACCCGAATCTTTCCGCCATCGTACACAGGAATCGGATATGTCTCCATCCACTGTATGGAACATTTTGCGGAAAGATCTTGGTTTGCGTGCTTACAAAATTCAACTCGTGCAAGAATTGAAGCCACACGATCACCTAGCAAGGCGTACATTGGGTGAATGGGCCCAAAACAAGATTGCTGTTGATCCTAATTTTCATAAGCGAATTTTGTTTAGCGATGAAGCTCACTTTTGGTTGAATGGATAAGTCAATAAACAAAACTGCCGTATTTGGAGTGATGATAATCCTCAAGTTCATGTTGAGACACCGTTACATCCAGAAAAACTGACTGTTTGGTGTGCTTTATGGTGGAATAAATGGTCCGTACTTCTTTAAAAACGATGCTGGCCACAACTTTACAGTCAATGGTGATCGCTATAGAGCCATGATTACTAACTTTTTCGTTCATCAATTGAACAATCATGATGCACACGAGCTGTGGTTTCAACAAGACGGGGCAACATGTCACACAGCTCGTACCACAATTGATTTATTGAAAGAAACGTTTGGTAACCGCATAGATCGTGCGATTTAACGCCGCTTGACTATTTTCTGTGGGGATACTTGAAGTGGCTAGTCTACGCCGATAAGCCCGAAACGATCGACCACTTGGAGAACAACATTCGCCGGTAATTGCCGATATACGGCCACAAATGTTGGAAAAAGTCATCGAAAATTGGACCTCCAGATTAGACTACGTCCGAGCCAGCCGTGGCGGTCATATGCCGGAAGTCATATTCAAATTATAATGCCAGAATATTATCTTTCGAATAAAGTAAATTTCATGTCAATTTAAAAAATATTTCCTTGTTTTATTCCATTTCAAAGTTCAATACCTCTAAAACAAACGCCCGTTATTTTATTAGATTTGTAATTCTTCTCGTTCTTGTATGATGGAATTAATATATGCAAAAAAACATGTGTGTAAAGTCGAGGTTTTATTGTTTTAAATAATTTACTTCTATTTCTACGAACTTGTTAAACTCATGCCAGTTTTAGGTCACTTAAAATTGTCTATTGACCGGATTAAATTAGCTAAAAGTCCTAAGTTACTTTTCAGTTAAAAACAAATTTTACGTTTAAATTTGCAAATAATTTGTTTCTGTAAATGCCTCCAAAAACAAGCTAATCAACAAACCACGTCCAATTCTGACCTGAATCAATCTTGATATATTTTAATAATAGTATCAGACCAAAAAAAATTCTCCGCAACCATCAATTTCACAAGGCGACTATAATTTTCGAGCTCAACCAGACGTTCCAACAAAAAAAAAAATTCGTCAAATAAATGTTACCGGGCCAGAAGAACGCTTGGTGTAACGTATCGATTCTCTAGTCAAAAACCTGATAGCCAAAGACCTGTCCATTCGTTTGAGTGAACCAAGAAATCTTTTTGAAATTAAAAGGAAGGTTAATTTCTAGGAAGACATAACAATAAATTTTACCTGAGTCAGCGCTTTTGTCTCGCTATGGCAGAAGCAATACAGTGAAGAAAGAAGGTAGGTAGATAACATTTGAACTTGAAAATTATGTTTTGAGAATTCGATACGGCTAGAAAAAATATATATGTGTATGATTTGCAGTTTCATTTTCGATTTGAAACACATATGAACTAAATTTTCCTAAAAACGTATCAATATTCTTTTATCTTCGACATTTAATTTTTGAGATTTTTCCGATTTTCTGAAAAAAAGAATATATCTTTGTACAATACAATTTAAAATATTCAAATTGATTGAGTCCTTTTAGAGAAATCCGTGAAGATTCATTAAGCTGGTTTTTCCGATTTTGTGGAAAACGATTATTCTTAAAAGAAAATTGTTGTACCTTACCGTAATATTCCTAAATTTAATTTTGTTTATTTCATAAAAAAAATTTAGACGTGTTTAAGTAATTGCAGAGCATACTCAAATAATTTATATTTAAAAAAGAACCAACTTCAACTGGCTTAAAATAAAATATTATTTAAGGTACAATTCTATTGATTATTTTAGCGACTGTTTCTATTTTTCTATTGTTTAAATCACTCTGTATACCTATAATTTTACTTCGCCCGATTTGCTTAGTATAAGCAACTACTTATGTTCCACAATATATAAAAAAATTTTAACCACCCTGTATAACTATAATTCTACTTCACCTCATATTTCAATTATCCTGTAAATGCAACTGCTTCTCACATTCTCTACACCCTCCGACCTATAACTCAAATATCCTTACTGTATATGCCTAACAATTTTAAGTTTTTTGATGTACTCGGTATAACTATAGTTTTACTTCACTCTTATTTCAACCACTTAGTATACGTAACCAGTTATGTGCCACCCAATATCACATTTACTTGTAAGATTTTTGGTACCCACATGTATAACTGTAATTTTACGTGTCCCTATATTTCAACTACACACACCTACCAAAGTATACAGTAATAAAGAAAAGATCGCACATATAGAATGAAAACCGTTATAAACACCCTGTACGATATACTTTCATGGCATATCTTGATATTTAAGCTAGATATTTATAGTGAAAACTTCACATTTACCGTTTTTTGCACACATTTTTCCGATTTTCAGAAAACGGTACGTTTTACGTTATAGCAAATTATACGGAATCAAGCTAGAACATGTCTTTGTAGATTACAATTTAAAATATCCAGACTGATTGAGCCGTTTTAGAGAAAACAGTGTAGATTTATTGATATTCACTAATTCAATTACTGTTTTTTCTGTTTCCTGGAAAACCGTAAATCTCAGGTTATAGAAAATTATATGGTACCTTTCTGTCACAATCCTTAATGCAATGTCGTTTAAATCATCAAAATTGCCCAAGCCGTTTTTGAATAATCACTGAACATACTTAAAAAAACGTGCCGCGAATTAATAACCTCCTCATTTTTGGAAATCGGTTAATACAACTTTTGATACAAATTGGGCTAGTCCTTTTTAAATAGATTTCAATATTTTGTTACAAATACAAATGACGCCCAATCTTACAAAAATGTTTTCTGAAGAATTTTTATGACACCTAGTTTATTTGTATGATATTTTGGGAATAACATCTCACATGAAATTAAGAATTGTATATTTAAAAATACCAAAAACACCCAGGTTTAGGTACGACCTCGTTGCCAAAGGAATAATAATAAAAATTTAAATTTGAAGTTATTGTTTGGCAGTTTTAAATGTCCAATGTCATATATAATAGTCAAGCTGCGTTCAAATTGGAAAAAGTTTAAATAAAGAGGTATATTCAGATTTATTGTGGCGGTTCTAGAAGCATCTTAAAAAGTTGAAAAAAAAATGTAGCCAATTTGGTACCGTTACATTTTAAAAACCCGAAATACAGTGATTTGGCCTGGTTTTTAATAAATTTTAGGTTAGAAAATTTAATCTACCCAATAGACACACTTCTAGATTTAAATATGTACCTAATCAAATCTCTGCATAAAATGCTATTACTTCATGTAAACGCTACTACATAAAAGAACGTATCAAAAAAATTAAAAAAAAATGGAGAGGTTGGTAGTTCAAAATGACTCATACTATATACTTAAATAAATTCAAGAATATATATCAACTTATAAGAAGTAAAATAGGGTAGAAGTAATATGAGATAATGTTACGATTTTAGCTAGTTTACATTTGACGTAAAATTTAAAAACTAGTAAGATTAAATACATCAGAGCCTACTCAAAAAATATGCAGAGTCGACTATAGTTCATTAATCTAACTTTACGTTCTGACGAATGGACAAGTGTAAGGTCTCAAAACTTTTCATTGAAACCCAAAAGTATTGTACCCAGCCCAGGTGTTCAATTTTTAAGCTGAACAGGTATGAGAAATTGTAGTAACTTTGAATTACCTACATTTTATTATGTATTTTTAGAAATATAATTTTTTTTAAATAAATCTCGAATATTTCAGTTATCCACATCGCTAGTCTTGTAGTTCAGGACTAAGACATTTGCATTAATTATTTTGTAAATTAACTAATTCACTTTGTAATTCTTGCTAATTAAAAATGATTGACAAGCCAATAAACATATTTTTCAAAGGTGTCAGTTAAATATACATATATAAAAAATAATTATTTTTAGAAAAGTAAATATTTGCTTTAAATACATTTGTAAGCAATGCTCTTGAGAAAAGCGGTATTCTTTTTAGAAATAGTGATTCAAACAATTTCATCGTCAACAGAAACAACAATTAATAACTAATTAAAATATTAAATCCAAGTTGTATGTACTATTTACTTAGATGTACAGATGCAAACTTATGAAGCATTATTATCAATTTTGATTTTTTTGTGGATACATTTATACAGTCATAGTTTCATTCAAATAATAGAAAATAGCGTAAAAAATTAGTATTGTGGTGTATAATTGTCAACAAAATCGACACAATTTTCTAGTAAAAATAGAACTATGGGTATTATGAAGAAAAAACGTCATATATATATATATATATATATATATATATATATATATATATATATCGCTAAAATTGTTTACGAATACAGTTAGATAATATGGGAATCCTAATAAACGGAAGGTCTCAATTATCTCAGATGTGCTGATGATATCGTTATTATTCCAGAAACTAAAGTAATAAAATAAAATAAAGTGACATGTGGTTTGATACGTATTATTTTTTATAATTACAATTACTATATGTAAAGAACTATTAAAAGAATTCGTCATTAAGTTTTAATAAGCATTCATTACAACAATATTTTCAAAGTAAATAATCCCGTTTCCAATTTAAAAATGACTCAGGAACCACAAGACAAATGTTTTGTAATCCTTATTAACGGAAGGATTATCCACAGAATTTCACTAGTAGCTATTAAAAATATAGATTCACAAAAAACAGCTTGAAAGTAGTGCTTAAATAAAATTAAAAGGTATGATACGAAAATGTGTTTGGAAAAGAAAAAGTAAGTATAAACAAATATCTCGGTTTCTGCTCATATTTAATCATAGTGGTAAAAATTAATTATAAAAAAATGTATGAAAAATATTAACGAAATAAATGCAATAATATTGGCTGATGAGCCCCCCTGTCCAGTTCTAGATTTCCCAGAACACTCGCTAATAGTCCGAATGGAACTATCATATCATTTCTTTGAACGAGACGGAGAAAAACAAAGCAAACAGACTATGAAACAAATCATACCAAAAAAAGTGCATTCATTTTATTTACTTGCGTTAGAACAAACTTATCAGGAAATTGAAGTTGAAGTTTTGTCAAATATGAAAAAACACATTTAGGAAAATTTTCACAAAAAACACAAAAATATCTGTATACAATGAATGATGGTTAGGGACTTAACTATATTTTGCGATTTCTATTGGTACAGAAAATGCAAGTTCTTTATAATTTTTGGTTTACCTATCAAAGTTTATTCATTACCATGTATTTTGTGCCAGGTTTCTCTGGGTTGGTAGACATACCAAAGCATTGAAAATACTTTGTTCTGCTGTTGCTCAACTATCAACTTGAACAACAATTTTGAACCTCTATCATGAACATTTCCAAATAGCCCACAGACCCCCTACGTGCTTTAGAATAAGAATACATGTTTTTCACAATCCTGAATATTTGAGCAGTATTTGGGAAATAACAGCACAATATAAGAAATTTCTGTATATTTCCAAACGTTTCGGGGTCTAGGTCAGACCCCGTTGTCAATAGCATAGAAACTAAGAAAAAAATACACAATTCTGAAATTTAAAATTAAAGTATTTGACCATAAATATTATGTGACTTATGATAAAACTAAGAGAATTTAATTTGATAATATACAGGGTAGCGCAGAAAGATCATATAATAATAAAGTTCCTTTTAAATTGGAAGAACTTGAAAGCGGTGATCTGCAGAAATTTATGTTGCCCTCCTAGGTGATCAAAGAATTGTGCTGATTCAGTGATCCCATTAAAATCATAAGGGAAAACCTGGGAAAAACCTCATGAACTATCCCAATACTGGGTTGTTCACAAGAAGATGACCATTAGCATACAATCGTTTTCATTTAATAAAATGAAAGCAGATTCTTTTACTGTTCTTTGTATAACATAAATGAATTTGAAATTGTATTTTATGACTAAGGTTCCAAGTAAAAATTTGTATTTTGGATTTTTCAAACTTTAGTTTGTTAATGAATTTTTTGTGTTCGTTTATTCGAACTTTAGAGGTCTAGATGTTTCTCCAATGTACAATTTATTATCAGTATTCGGTTAGTATGTTCTGTTTATTAATTGTGTTTTATATATCAAGTGGTGAGACAAAAATATAAATGTTTCTGTTACAAATACTGTTGACGTTGACTTCAAAAGAGCCTTAGCGGAGAAATCCCAGGCCCACGCCAATGGCAAGCCGGGTCTCCCGTACACCACAAACAATTTACAAAAGGCATGCGACTTACCAAACGACTCCGAAAGCTCCGTATCCAATAGGTCGATCCGGTTGAACCTGTTCCTGGGTATGGGCCGGAGCTGCAGCGTATTGCGGATGATAATAGGGCTGTAGGCCCCCTTGTTGGGCCGCACCAGCGGTCGCCCTGGCCGCTGACGCCGCTGTACCTTGCATCACGCTCATAGAGACGGACATCGACACCCTCGAGTGGCAGTTAGGGACTGCCACAGCCATAGAATTTCAACCCCCCGGATATAATATCAACACATCACTATCATTATTACTTTAAAGTGTTTTTTTTATATTGTCGTGTTATAGGTTATGGCCGTGTTTTGTTTTTAATTTTTACACAGAACGACAAAATTATTCACAAACTGTTAAGGGTGCTTTCACGTAGTTAGGATTGTTTCCCGGAAAACCAAATGACTAGACTACTTGTTATCAGTAAAGCACGTTCACTTGACAATTAATTAGTTGTGGTTATAAAATGTCCTTTCGCGTTTAATTCCCCTCTGAAATTCACAACTTTTGTCAACACAGTTCACAAAATCACACAAGTGGTACGTCCGTGGGGTCTTGAGGGTTAGAAAACAAAAAACTAAAACAGGCCTGTCAAAAGTGTTACACAGAACGCACAGAGTAGAGTTTATGTTACACACTCCACGGTCGTTGTCGAACTGATTTTTAAACGTCCGTTCTCGCTTCGTATTCCGCTTGGAGCCGGCGATGCGCTTGCGTGACAAGCCAATCAACAGCTGACTGCGTTCGAGGGACAACAAAGGCGAGCGTCGAATATGCTATACTGGGTGCTACAAGAATAAAGAGACACGTTTCCTCCGATACAAAGAAACAAGGTTTTCTTGGTGTAAATTTGTTTCGTTTTAAATGGTGCGCTAATCTTAGTATGCTGAAGGTATTCAGTTATTTTTAGGGGGTGCCTTCCAGAGATATTTGAATACGAAATCATGAATCATTTCTGGATAACAAAGAATACTGATAATTAAAAAAAAGCTAGCGTTTTTCTTCACAGTTGTTAAATCGCGATTACTTACTCCTCTGTTGTACAGGGTGGATAATATATAACAGAACGATTTTATCAGAATCGTTTATTTTGGGATTAATTTTTAACTGACTTGTTTTTAGTAAGCTCGTGGATTACTCAAAAAGGACTTAGGTAATCAATTTTGATGATATAAACGGCATAGTATTAATTTTACGCATAATTTTCTGTAACGTAAGATTTATGCTTTGCGGAAAAGCAGTTATTAAGAGCCTGCAGTTTATTAAATCTTCACTGATCTCTCTAAAACTAACGTGAAAGTAAATGTCAAATAAATGTTCTACACAAAAGGGTAAAATTAAATGCCAAGATTTGTAACAGTTTTCATTTTGATACCTCCAGAAGTATATGCTTTAAGTATTTTTTTAACAATGCGAAAAATAGAGGCTTTTAAACTACTTTCGTAGACACTGAGGGTTTTTTCAGATTTTGTAAACACATTCTCAACATTGAGAAATATTTTATTTATTTTAATATGAGAATCAGAGTTTTTGAAGAATTTTCTATATAGCGATTTTTTTTTATGTTCGTAATTTTGTAGCCTCTGGAAATTTGGCTCCTTGGACACTAGCCTCTAATATAAATCCAAACATGGCCAGTGGCGTAACGACGTTAAGGGGTAATGGGGCTAAATATACCCCATGCATTACCATCCAAACCAAACGTGTGGGCAAAATTTCAGCTCAATCGTTTGGGGATAACTGGTTTAAAATTCAGTTGTAAAATTTGAAACACACATCCTAACAAGGCAAGTTAAACAAAAACTTGTTCGGTATTAAGTAGCAATATCTCCCTCAAGCTCGTCCACCAACAAGGGAGTAACACTTTAAATTATTATTATTGATCGTGTGATAGCACAAACAATAAAACGTGCAATTTGCCCAAAAATCTAGTATTTTTATGGAGGCAGTTGCAGCATTCGTGGCCTTCACGAAATCCTCAAATGGTCCCTTTTGGGACATTCTGTTAAAATGTGAAGAAGGGTTTGTATGCATGTTCCTCAATCACAATTTGGGCACTGAGCCTTACCCCATTTATAAAGCATTTCGGCCATGGTTGGTGCATATTCTGTTAAGTGTTGTCCATATTGTACGTGATTGCTCCAAGGTTTTCATTTCTTCGGCAATGTGGAGGGCAATTTTCCATCCACTCCCTTTCCATGAGTCAATTAAGTTGAAAAGTGATGAATTCATTTCTATGATTTCCTTGATCATAGCCTATTTCTTTCTAGTATAACTGCATTCTGATGAATGGAGAGTTGAGGGTTATCTTGAATGCGGCTAAAATCTCGAAGGAGGCTGCTTTCAGTCATAATTTCGGTGTGAAATGTAGCTCAGTTTAGGCAACCATTCAATGGGGGTTAATTTTAGTGTACCTTTGATAATTCTCATAGTGTTGTTTAACTAAACATCGAGGTGTTGTGTGCGCCCGTTTTTGAGACGAGTCCAAGTGTTGAAGTGCGCAGAGTATCAGCAGTGGAACCCCACGTCGTTCCACACAGCATATGGAGTACATTGTTCCTGCTTCTTATATTCACAAAAGTGGTTTACAGGTGTCGCTTGAAGGACAGTGTTCGATCCAGTGTGAATCCTACGTATTTTGGATACTGATTATGTTGTAACAACCCTTACTTGAAAAGGACCTTTAGTTGTCTTTTCGCCTGTCTATTGCACAGGTGAAAGCAAGCGTTTCTGTCTTGGTGAGGTTTGACTTGAGGCTCCATCTCCGAAAAGTTTCAAATCAATCTTTAGTCAGCCGGTAAGGTTTACTGCTTTTTACCAGTCCTTTCCCACATGCTGTTTTGCTAGTTAGGTAACAAGGGAAACCCACTTGAATAAGTGGTGAAAGGTCCTCACCAGTGTCAATACGGTGAATGCCAGGCGAGCAAAAAAATGCTTTTTGATATAATAACAGATATCTGTCATATCCTATTTTAGAACAAAAAGGGTGAAAGCTAGTTTCTGAAGCCTGAAAATTGGGACAACATAAAATCCCTGGCCCTTTCGGTGAGGAGGTCAGCAGACGATTAGGAAGTAAATAATCCTGGAAAACTTTAATACAGAAACCAAAAAGTCGCAGAAATAGTTAAAAATCAAATACAAGTAGCGACCGAGTATGCTAGAATAACAGAGTGGAGTATAACTAGATAAACATGTCTCACAGCAATACAAAAGATCTACAGGGTCTCCAAATGTAGAAATTTCCCATATATAGAGAAGTGCTGCATGGAAAAAAGATAAGTGACAGAATAATCTAAGACTGAACAAACTTTGATGGACAAACCAGATACCATGTATGTATGGAGCTTGGGGTATTCAGAACTTCTTATTTTTAATATACATTTATATGTTGGTGTTCCGCTAGGACTTCTCGCGGTCTTGTTTAGTTCCCCCGAATGTTTAAATACTATAATAAATCGTTTCTGAAATATACATAGACCTGAAAAACCCGCTGTGAGACTTCAAAACTTCCCATAAATTTACTGACTTGCCCCCACACCATAGGCCAATGTTTTTTCTGATTTGCCCTTCTATCTAGCAGGGGCAGATCTATTGTCGTGAGGAAGATGCGCAAAATGAAAAGTGTGATAATACGAAGAGTTACCAAGGGTTATTACTTGGATATATACTTCTTCAATTTAACAAGTTATTGCTTTGCTGTTTGCTGTTTGCGATCGTATACCTTAACGCATTCAGTTTCTTAATCTACAGTCTAGTGTGTACAATTATTCATTATTTTTCCATTTTTGCAAAGCCTCTGGGGAGGACACGCGCTCCCGCGCCCCCTGTATGGATCCGCCACTCCTATCTAGGACAATCTTCTTTTTTCTACAACAGCTTCTTTTCTGATTTGCCCCTCCAGAAACCAAAAGCTAGGTACGCCCCTGTCTGTCATGCATTTAGTACAAAAATACAGGGTACGTTAATTTAAATATGGCTAAAAGCCATTACGAATCCTGAGGAGATTCTATAATTATAAGACGAAACATTTTTATTCAGAACGGAAAAAACTTTACAAGTTAATAAAGTGCATTTTCGCATGAAAAACCTCTAAAAAGGCAATACACACAAAAATATGTTCTTTGTTTTGCATACAAAGAAAACGACCACACGTGCAAAAGTGACTAATTACAACAGCCGCGCTAATTTGTGCGATTGCGTTCGAAATGTTTTTCGCATTATTTAATTTGAAATAGGGTTATAAAGACATACTTTTGTTTACCAGTTCTAATTTTAATAATACGATGCAAATTTCCGTTTCCATCAAACTGGGTATTTTTAAATATTTGCAGTGACGTGTTCAACCATATAAGTTTTAAACCGTTTCTAAACAAATAAAAACAATCGATTTTCTTTTGTTTATCACCTAAAATGGCACGTGCGTTAAATGTTATCCTCCATTTCTTTTAAGGGAACTTAAAAGTTATAAAATTTCCTAAGAAAAAAATAATTTCATAGAGTTCGAAACAATTTCAAAATTAAAAAGAAGTTTTTGTAACTTGGTCAGATTTTTTATCCTGAAACTATATGTTTTCAGTAGCGGCTTCAACCAAAGATCTTAGAAGAAGAAGAGCTTAAGATCCGTGAAAAGCACTGAAAGATGTACTGAAGAATTCAAGAACTGACTCGAAGGACTTAGAAGAAGGCAATTTTTATAGGGAACTCAGGGGTTAAGGAATTGGCCCTTGAATAACTAAACTCGTGAAGAAATGTTTTAATGAAGCGATAGGTGAAGAGCTGATCGGAGACACTTAAGATCTTGAGGGAACAGATGAAGAGCTTAAGGTCTTTTTTATGAGAAGAAATGTATCGAAGGATTGAGAAGATGAAGAATATCTTCAGAATTTCAGAGGGGATATGAGCCATACCTGGCATACCTTCCAAAGCTGCCTCAGTGCGGATTGTTAAAGGGCAAATGTATATTTCCATGATTTTTGCCATTTACGTCAGAGACGACTGTAACTCCCCGGACTTGTATCACGATATTTTTACTAATGAAAAAAAAAAAATTAACTACGCTGGGATTGGATCCCGGGTCCAGACCTCTATATCAAGCTTCAATTTTTAACAATTGTGTGAGCTGAGGACAGTCCCAGAACGCCACCGGGGGGTTAAATGTGATGTATATGTGTATATATAAACTTGGTCACGGGGGGAGGGGTACGTGATGGATATGCATATACTTATTCTTCTATTCTTCCGAATACAATTCAAAGAGTATAACCATCAAATAGTGTAAAGTGATAGCTATGGTATCCAAATGATAATCAAATATAAAAATGATCTAGACAAATGTTAAAATATTCAAAGAGAACTAAAGAACAAGCAAAGGATTTGTAACAACCCCCCTAAAGAATTAGTGAAGAGAGCTGAAAGAACTATAGAGAAAACATTTAAGACTAACACTCCTCAAGAAACTAAACTCGATTTCTGGTGTTTACAGAAAGCGAAACATATAAACCAAACACATCATGAACACCACATGTAACGCAAGAAAGAAGGCGGTAGGTCCTGATAAAATTCATTCGAACTGCTTAAATTTATAGACGAACAAGGTGCATTAATTCTACATAGACTGTATAAGAGGACTTAGGAGATGGGCTCATATCCTGGACAGCGACTAACATTTTTAGAAATCGTGAGAGCATTAACTATGAAAAAGCATTTAATAAGGATCAACATCTTAAAGTTAATTGCACTATTTAGATGTTGGATCTAGATAGAAAACATAAACAAGTAAAGATGTGTAATAAATTAATAAGCCGATTATAGATCCAAAGAAGAGTTCGAGTGGGTGCTACTCGTAATCCTCATTTTTAGAATGAGGACTGCCTAAATAATGTAAATAGAATTATATCGTCATGCAGAATGTTTATGATAAATAAAGTATGACAATAACTGGGACTCAAAAGACAAAGCGTTAAAAAACATTAGGGATGAAATGAAAATCCATGGATTTGGTGTTGAAAAATAAAAATAAAGGCGAAAAAATATTTGTAACCGCCTTCGACTTCAATGCAGAAGAATATAATGTATCCCACCTCTTCATCCATTCGTGAACACACTATCTGATGTTTTTGTTAATTCGTAATTCAGAAGTCATCCCTCAACTTTTGTCATCTCTTCCTAAAATATGAGAAATTGAGAAGGATATAATTTGTGAGAACTGGAAATGGTCGTAGTCTCAAGTAGTGAAAAGGCAAGTCGTGAAACATGTGTAGCACAGATAGTACTTTCTTCACTATCGGCAACCCACTATTCTGTTGATCCATATTGTCATAAATCAGTCGTTGAGCTGAGCTGAGAGAGAGAGAAAGAGAGAAATTTGGTGACTACATGATACATATTATAACAATTAAAGAACGGAAAGAACGTGTGACCTTGACAGTGGAAAGTTTAATGGGTGAATAGTCTCTACGCCAGGATACCTGAAGATACAATTACGATGGGTTCCAGGTACCTAGAGGGTGATAGAAGTGTTTTAGTGGGTCGAACCCCATCAGGAAGTACGCAACTGGAAAACACGTGCTGTTAATTCGGTTAGCGAATTTCACCTTCCCTCAAAAAAGGTATGGTGTTGATGGGTATCATCCGATGGGGTTAAATCTTTCCAGTTTGGCATTAAAGATAGTTGTTGCCTAGAATGTACTTACTTACTGTGCTCATATCTTTGACGAAGCCAATTTTATTCTTAACTCATCCATTTGAAGCTGCCCACTTTCTATTTGAATTTTTTTAAAAGTAGGAGTTTGTACATTGTTTGATAGTGTGCGAAATGTTTTGTTACGTTCACTAAATCCAAAGAATCTCATTGATCAATTTTGGTCTTGTCTTTTTCTCCTTTTGGCATTTATGGGTATTTAGTGCAGCTTTGATTTCGTTGTACAATTGGTCGATCTTTTTGCATGAATGACTTTTGAATGTGTAATTTTGAAAGTAATAATGTTGAAGTAGTGATTCAATCTGATGTGCAGGATTTTCCAACGATTTTTGTGATCCATGTTTTATGGATGACGAAATCAACTCCCCTAGTTCTTCCACTTTATTCCTTGCTGGTATAGTAGGTTCAGCTGTTACTAGATCTTCATTTTTTTCTCATAACTTCAATTATGCACATGATATCCAATTTTATTTGTCAGGGGCGGATCCAAACACGTGCTTCCGGGGGGCGATTTCATGCTTCGGGGGGGGGGGGGACGATCCTGTACTAAAGTTACCTAAATAAGTTACGTTTTTCTAGCCGCTTGGAGATAAGATTACCTCGTTTTAATATTGGATCCGCCCATGATTTCTGCTGGCAAATGTTCTCTACAGTTCTAGCTAAGTTTGACAGTGTAATATCTGTTGCTAAATTTACTGGCAATATTATAAATGATGGAACCATATTTAAAGATGATTTATTTATTAAAGTACAAACCCAAAATAATCTTTATACCAATGGAAAGTGAAAGTTCAGTTCAGGATTTCATTTCCCCTACGACCTATCCGGCTTCTGGAACCATCATTGACCGGTGAAACTTCCTCTTTCTATTGGTACAAAGATTGTTAATTTGGGATATGTACTTTGATTACTAAGATTTTTAAAAATAGGTCCATCGTTCGTAATAAACCTGTATTGTAACCTCATTGTCTTTTCAGAATCCTCAAGGCAGACCACTGTGGGAGATTTATCCAGCTAGGATACGTTTTGTGGACTATAAAGCCGTAAAGATTCAGGAAACTTAGCTGAAAGCCATTTTCCAGAACAATCAAGTGGACTCCTTTGCAGCTTTTAAATATCCAAGCTAAGAGGAGCCCCTCATGTTTAAAGATAAATACCCTTCCAGTCATACTAGAAAAAAAATCCCAGTTATATTTCAGACTATACTTTTAGTCTTTTTTAGGGTTTCGTATATATAATATACGGATACCCTTATAATATCACTCCGTATTTCTGCCTCTGTCACACCACAGCAATTTTCTCCTAAACTACTGGACGGAAGAGGTTGAAATTTGGTATCAATGTATAGTATGGTGACCCGATCAGGAGTACATATCGTAAAAGCAAAAATTTTGATTTTAGGGTACTTCTGGGGGAAAAACTAAAAAAATCGACCGCTTCACCCCTTGATCTCCGAAACTACTGACCATAAAATTTTGAAAAAAATAGGAAATATAGATCGTGCCGCGAACTTTACAGGAAAAATAAAGAGAAACCATTAATATTAATTGGGGGGGGGGATTATAGAATTAAATGAAAATTTAAAAATAATTTTTTTTAAACGCATCATGTAATATATCAAATAAAAGGTCCCATTCTGAGAAACACAAATATATTTTTTTCAAATTAAAAAAATAATTAAAAGGATATTAACAAAAATATAATAAAATTTACCCATTCCCCCCCTATCTCCGAAAATATAAAACGTAAAGTAATGAAAAAAATTAAAGGAATATGGTCTGACCTGAAGTTTACTGGAAAAATAAAGAGAAACCTCTACTTTTAATTTTGGGGGGCAAATTACAGAATTAACTGTAAAATTTAAAATTAAAATTGTTTCTAAACCATGATGGGTTAGAATTTTATATCAAATGAAAGAGCTCATTATGACGAAAACAAATATATTTTTTCTATATTTTTAAAATAAATTAATTAAAAGATATTAACAAGAATATTTTAAAAAAATTACCCATTACCCCCCCCCCCCTTAAGTAATATATCAAATTAAAGGGCTCATTATGACGAATACTAATATTTTTTTTATTTTTTTTTTAAATAAATATTTTAAAATATATTAAAAATATATATTTAAAAAATTACCCATTCCCCCTTTATTCCCCAAACTATAAGACCTAAATTTTTTGTTTACAGGAAAAATACGAAGAAATCCCTAATATTAATATTGGGGCCCAAATTATAGAATTAAACGGAAAATAAAAAACTATTTTTTAACGCATCATGCAATACATCAAATGAAAGGGTGTATTATGAGGAATACAAATACATATTTTTCATATTTTTTAAATTAATTGTTTACAAGATTTTAACATAAAGATATCAAAAATTCTCATTTCTCCTTTTATTTCTGAAACCATACTACCTAAAATTTTGAAAATAATTAGAGGTACTGGTACTCACTTGAAATTTATAAGAAAAATTATTAGAAAACCCCCATAATAATTTTAGGGACAAATATACAATTAAGTGGAAAATAAAAATTCAATAAGATATTAACAAAAATATTAAGCATCGACTTAATTCCCAATTTAGAAACTACGCTATTTAAATTTTGAAATATATATTTTATTTGTATTTTTAAATAATTTGAATAATAGATTTAATAATTTATAATTTAAAACTTGACCTATTTTGCTCTTTTTCTTCCAATCTACAGAGCCTCAAAATTCAGACAGTAGATTATAATATAAAAGGCTTTCCTGAAAGGTTATTAGTAAAATAAAACACTAATGTTAATTTTTGGGGGCCAAATTAGAAAATTAAATACATATGTATTCTTAAAAAAATCAAGCAAATCCTGAAGCAGATCAAATAAAAAGTCTTTGTGTGAAAAATGAAAGTGTATATTTTTTATAAATTTAAAACGCTTCCTTTAAAAGATTTAAGAGTAAATATAAGAAAATCACTCATTCCCTGCTTGTCTGAAACTGGAATATTAGAATCTTGAAGGTGGTACGGAACCCTTAGTATGCGAGTCCAACTCCCACTTGACCAAATTATTGTACCTGTCATGCACGAAAATAGGGTTTGCTAAGCTCAGCTGCGGTTTCTACAGTCAGTTTTATTGTCGGATGGAGGAGTAGTTCGATATTATTGTTGTCGGTCCCAAGCCCGGAGAACGGAGGAGGGAGTCTTTGAACTAGATTGGCACCTTATTCAAGGACTTCCAATTTACAATTGCTTATAGAAACAGGGTTATGCCTCGGATGAACAGGAAGGTTAATTTTCGGCTTCAATAAATCGTACAAACCCCGATATTGTTTAACTATTTATTAATTTTAATACTTAATATATTTTCTGGATACATATATTATAATATGACATATAAAACAGATAAAATAGCCTAATTAAAAAGTTAAACCATTCATCTGAACTGGTGTGGACTGATCCTCAGCCCAATAGCATCTTTCCCGATTTCAGCGACTTGGCAGATATTGCAGAGAGTTCCCTTGTACTTGGGCAAGTACGAAGTACCACACAGCGGACACTTTTCCTCGGGTTTTCCCCTATAAATGGGCGTGAATGAGTGTCCACACAAGGAAAACGGATTGTGTTCGTCGTAGAGGAGTTGCAACTCATCAATGAGGTTCGAGTCACAAGCCTGCAAGATCTTCCTGGCTTGTTGAGCGACTTCTGGTCGTGGACCCAATTCTAGGAGTCGTTTGGCGAACGAAGCTGCTGTTTTGAAATTCTTCAATTTGAAGAACATGTTCAGGGCTGTCCTTAAAGTAAGGATTTGATGGATGGGTTGGAGCTTGCAGTGCGTAAAGTAAGCGGCCATTTCGCACTGTCTTTTCTGCTCTTCCAGAGTGGTTTTTGGCAACGTTTTTCGTATCGTTTCCATCTGCAGGCCGCAAATGTATTCGCTGCAAATTCGAAGTAATTGTTGGGCCTCCATTATTTCTTGTTTGTTGTCCACAACTAACAGTGTGATCGAAAGTAGAAGGTTTTGGAAGTTTTCTATGGCTTCAGTAAATTTACCTCCTGTAGTTAGTTGATAACATACCTGGAAAAAACAATACAAATTTAGTTATGGATACATGAGAAACACCAAAAAAATACATACAAGGTGGCCCAATGAAAACGAGCCACTTGGAATATTTCCCAAATTACTAATTATTTTGTAAATCGCAAAAACAAGTCAAAATATTTACGAAGGGGGACACATTTGGCCATACTATCAGTTAATTAGCTACTCAATTTATTTAAAATTTTTGATATTCCATCAACATGTAAGGAATTTGCTAATTAAAATGTGATTAATGAATATTTTTCTAAAATCTGATGTTATTGACAAATAATAATTAAAATAGATAGTTCGATTATAAATTTAAAGACGTTTTTCTATAACGACAAGGAAAATGAAACTGACAATGGATTTTAAATCATTTTATTATAACAGATGTTCGAAATGGTCTCCATCTACTGCAAGGCAGTGAAATAATCACGTCTCAAATTCATTGCGCACATTGGGAAAAACATCTGGAGTAAGTCGGGCACATCCTTCTTAGATATGATGTTTCCAAAATGTATTAGTTATTCTTAGATCTACGGCGTTTGCAAGTAACTCTAAATACTTATCTTCATTTAAAGTACCATCTATGAATAAGTGTCCAACGATATGATCACCTAGAATTCCTGCCCGTAGAGTTGAGTATGAGTCTCTCTACATAACTGTGGATTAATGTTACTCCAGTATCGGCAGTTATGAAAATTTACCTCACCATTTAAATAAAAGGAGGCTTCGTCAGAAAAGCAAGTTATGTTAGAAAAATTGGGATTGTTGTTTATGTGACCGGACCATGTTTCACAGAATTCTATTCTTCTGTCAAAGTTATCTTCATTTAATTCTGTGGCCGGTCTGATTTTGTAGGGATGGAACTTATTACGTTTCAGAATTCTGTGAAAACTACTTCGTGGAACACCTAATATTACCACAATTTGTCCTGATTTTTCGGTTCCATTACAACATGTCATAATGCTGCTACTTCAACCTCATTGATTCTTCTTGGCTTGCGTATTGCCAAATATGTCCCCTTCGTAAATATTTTGACGTGTTTTTGCGATTTTCAAAATAATGAGTATTTTGAAAAATATTCCAGGTAGCTTATATTCGTGGAGACACCCTGTATATTTTTAAATTTGTAGCAGAGAGTGTGGTGTGGTAGAACAAGTTGAGTTGTACCTTATGATTTATGTCGCTTTTGATGTGGCTGTAATGTTAATGGAGATGAACTACGTTTGTGTCAAAGCCATATCAAAAACAATTTTCTCATTCATTGTTATACTCTTTCCCGTCTGTGTACATATTATATTAGTCTATTGATTGTGGTGTTATTCCCAAGAAAACTTAAAAATAATCAAGAACATGCCACAAATAACATTTAGAAGACTATATTAGTCAAGTCATAGAATGTTTTTCCTTGTGAATGATAGTTTTGTTTTGACTGATAAACGGTAAATCTTTTATTAGAGCAGCAAATTGTGAAATTTTATATGCAAAACGGATAAAAATATTTAAAAAGTCAGCTTAACATAACTCACCTGTTATCAGCATTAGGTACTATCACCTTACAATTCTTGCTCAATTTCGTCAGAAAAAAATCTGTGTTTTAGTTCCGAGACACGCCTGAAGTCAGCTTTTTTGGAATTTTTCGTATCATTGAACTTGTTTAGAATTTTGACACTTGAGTTTTTTACATTTTTTAACATCCACATTTTACTTTTCACATTTTTGACAATGCTATTTTTAACAATTTGCATTTTTAGCATTTTTTGTCACTTTTGGTATTTTTAATTTTTTTATCATTTTACCTGTTTTTTTATTTTAAACATTTTAACAAAGCAATTCAGTTCTTATATGAGGAGAATTTGACTTTTCTGGAACTTTTGAGAATTACAACATTACCGACATTTTATATGATTTTTTCTTTCAGTTACTTTTGGATTTTATGATAATTTGAATGTATTGAATTTTTTTACAATTGTCATTTATCATATTTCAAGTTTCCTGAATTTTTCTGTCAAGTTTTGACATATTTTTTTCATGTTCGAAATATTAACAACAAAAGAACTCAGTTCTTGTCTCTTGAGAAAGATTTATATTAATTTTCATGCTTGCATCAATTTATTATATCCGCAACCAATAATAGGATTATTTTCTAAATGTTATTTGTGGCATATTCTTGATTATTTTCATGTTTTCTTGGGAATCAACCCAGAACTTCTCTTATTAACACTTCTACTCAGGACAACCACATTACAGTTACTACACCATACATATAGGGTCTGTCAGTAAGATTGAAAAGATTGTGCAACAGATTTAATGTTAAAACAACATTCCAAACAAGAAATACACTGAAATCACTAATATCAACAAAACCAACCAACAAAACTCAGAAGTCAAAAAACTGCATATACAAGATTACTTGCAAATGCAATAAATTTTATATTGGATAAACATCGAGACCATTAAACGTACGAATAAATGAACACAATAATTACATAAAGAAACGACAATTTGACAAATCGAAAATTTGTGAACTTGCTTGGGACCTAGGCCATAAAATACAATTAGACAATTCAACTATACTTCACAAAGAACAACTTAAAACAAAACTAAAAATAAAAGAGTCTGCCTTAATTCTTTTGAATGAAGACGATTGTATCAATTCTACTTCTGTAGAATTCAAACGCATCTGCTTACCGACAATTAAGGAAGAAATCGACTTTAAAACGTTTGATTTTTTCGTTCAATATACAGCTTTTTATTTCAATTGTGGTTTTATTCTCTATTAATTAAAAAAATTAATCTTATCTATTTTTTTGATTTCCAAAAAATAGTATTTAGCCACTCCTGAACCTTTAAGTAACTAACAGAATCTGGGGCAGAAAACATTCACCCAAGTACACTCTATCGTTAAATATATTTTCAAAATTACTTACTTGTAGTTTCTCTACCAAATTATTCAGTTTAACCCCACTGGCAGGCAACCCGTTCTTGGGTTCCTTCCAATTCCTCAAAGGATAACTATAGGATGGAGGAATATTGGTTTGCCAAGTGGACACAGTCCTCGACGCGCTGAACAATCCCAACATCACTTGCTCATAAGGCTTGAAGTTCACAACCCCAAGTTGATCATGCAACAGGCGAGCAGCAGATTCCAACGAACCCGCAGCGACGTGATCGGCCACAAGCTGGGAGTTCTTGGTCCAGTTGTTAGGCGGTGGCACTCCTGGAAAATAAACAACAATTTTCTTTACATCTTCCAGATATATTTTTTGTTAAATATTTACCTGGTGTCGGAAGGTGCACGTAGCTATCGGTAGCTTCAGCCTGTTGTGCTGGACCCAAATCCGGTATCTCCAAGTCTGCATCCTCCACGTCCCAACCACCTTCTCCATCAGCAGAAGTTTCGGCTTTCTTTTCATCTGGATCGACCTCTAGGTCGTCATCGTCACCCCAGCCGGCACCCTCTTCGATACCAGATTCCACATTTGGTTCAGCCATTAGAGATTTCATGTTGGATGAGGCAGTTACTGAAGCTGCTGTGTTCTCGAAGAAACTCTAAGAACAAAATAGATTATTTTTAAAGACCATTTAAACTGGTAGCAAATCTATATCATCCTTTCAGCCTTTCATTAGTAAAAACAGGGACATATTAGAACCCGACAAATAGTTAGTGAATACCTTAACAGAATAAACCAAAATATAAGTTATTAAGTAGATAGATCTAATGGGAAAACGGTGGACTCTTTGGTGTGTCACAGACGTATAAACACACAGTTTTGTACCCTAACACCAAACCTTTCTTTTTTCACTCGACGCAGGTTTCAACAGCAAAGCTGCCATCATGAAGGAGTAAACCAAAACTGGCCAATAAATGGATAAAGGTGTATCATCAACAGCAAAAATCTGGGGTACATAAACTGCAAAGAAGGTATTCGGAATTTACTTAAGGTAATATAAATCCGATCTAAATAGAATTAAAACTTCTGGCTAAACACTGCATTTCGGGTGACATAAATCCCGTCTGTGACGAAAATGTT